>CM059197.1:46552322-47152322 GCA_030323885.1 Branchipolynoe longqiensis
GCTCCAATTTTCTTTTGGCTTCCTCCCTGCTGCTCCAGGCCATACAGCACCTCACCAGCCGCATGGAGGCCCTCGAGTCCGGGCCCGCCCAGGGGCCCCCGGAGACACCCCCGCCCGCGCCGAGGCAGGTGTCACTAAACCGTGTGTCGTAGCACCGTCGGCCGCCCATCCCGGCACCTCGAGTGCGCAAGTCATCCGGGGGGGGTGTGGGGGGGGGGGGCGTTGCCCTCCGTGATGTCGGCAGGCTGGGATCCCGGCGTCTCAGGACCGACCCTCGGGCACCGAGGCCGCCATCCTCCAGGCCATACAGCACCTCACCAGCCGCATGGAGGCCCTCGACTCCGGGCCCGCCCAGGGGCCCCCGGAGACACCCCCGCCCGTGCCCAGGCGGCAACCGATCTACACCACGCCGCCCATCCCGGCACCTCGGGCGCACGTCATCGGGGGGCGTGCCCTCCGCCGCCACCTCAGGCGCCGATCCCGGCCGCCTCGGCGGATTTTTGATCCGCCACCCCCCCCCCCCCCCCTTCGGCGGCGGGGTGGCCATCCCCGGCGCCCACCCAAACCCATGCGACAACCCGTCACCACTACCGACAACCCCACAGAGATCACCGAGACAGAAACACCGCCAGACAACAGCCCGGGGACCATCACCTCGCACCGCAGGCCCCAGACGGCGCCCACTCAGATGACGAATCCTCCCCACACCCACACCCATGCCGACAACCCCGTCACCACTACCGACAACCCCCCAGAGATCACCGACCGAAACACCGCCCAGACACAGCCGGGGACCATCACCTCGCACCGCAGGCCCCAGACGCCGCCCACTCAGACGACGAATCCTCCCCAGACAGCACAGCCGCCGACCATCACGGCCTCCACGACACCGCCTTCCTCAACCCACCCGAGCCGACCCCGACACCCACCCCCCCCAGCCCTGAGGATCGAAACACCACCCAGGACACAGCCGGTCGAAACACCACCCAGGACACAGCCGATCGAAGCACCGCCCAGGACACAGCCGAGGACCATCACCTCGCGCCGCACGCCCCAGACGCCGCCCACTCAGACGACGAATCCTCCCCAGACAGCACAGCAGCCGCCGACCATCACGACCGCCCGAAACACCGCCCAGACAGAGCCGGGGACCATCACCTCGCACCTCAGGCCCCAGACGCCTCCCCACTCAACGACGAATAGTCACCCAGTACAGAGGCACGCCAGCAGACCATACCCCAGGCTCCACGACAACCTACGCCTTCATCACACCGCCCGACCCGACCCCGACCCCCACCCCGCCCAGCCCTGATGACTTCGCTGCCCCCCTGCTCGACCCTCGCCGGACCTCCTCACCGCATCTCTCCAAGGAGCGGGCCTCCCCAACCTTTTTGGCCGCCCGCTCCCTGTTGACGTAGGCCCCGGACACATCACCACACCCAGACCTTCAACTTCCCCAGCCTCCGCCAACCCCGCCCAAGCCTACCGCGCTTCCCGGCCCAGGCCCTGGACTTCAGACGCGGCCTACGCCTCGGGCCCCCGCCTCGGGCGTGCCCCGAGCCCTCTCCTCCCTGGACCTCTGAGGCGCTGCATGCATAAGTGCCCCGCCTCGCCCCCTCGGGCGCGCCTCGAGCCCTCTCCTCCGTTTTGGTGGAGGGCTCTTCGGCGCCCCTCCCCTGAACTCTCTAAGGTTAAGGTATACCTCCGCTCCATCTGAGCCTCCTTTACCTCTTCACTTTGCTTGCTTTATTCTGCTCCTCATGAGCCTCCTTACTTGCATTGTTGTATTCTACCTAATCTCTATGTTGCTCCTCATGAGCCTCCTTACTTGCATTCTTGTATACCTGTTTGTCTGAGGCGTACCAATAAACGCCTCCTTTCTCCACATCCGCCTCGCTTTCTTCCTTTTCGCACATCGGTCGTAATGCTCGCATTGCGCTTGATTTGTGGAGAGAAGAGACCCTCCCCCCGCCTGCCGCTGTCGCGCAGCATTCACGCCTCCCCTTGCCACCCGCCTCTCAGCTTTCTCCCTCGCCCTCCCCCCGGCCCGCTGCTTTCTCACCTCCCGCGACCTCGCCGTCCCATCCTCCCTTATAAGGCCGCCCGCCGGCCTCCCTCAGTCACTCGCCCTCCTGCCGTCCTCCCTGCTGCTCCAATTTTCCTGGCACTGAGCTAACCAGTCCTTGTCATATCTTAATAATGCTGAGCACAAGGCTAGGTAGTGACAAGTATAAATTTGGTAAGTCATTGGTTTGACTCATCTGGGATTTTGAACTCCCGGCCTTCCACATGAGAAGCCTGTGCTCTTACTAATTCAGCCATTGCGTCCGGTCCCCTCAATTTGTGTGAATAATTAATTATCAACACCTATGTCCTGAAAACCAGCGTCTCATTGCTGACTATTGTATTGTTATGAAGAATACAAATATTTATCAAAAAGGACAAAAGAGAAATGGTGATGATTTTTTTTAAAAAGAAGAAGAATAATAATCACAATTCGTTTGAGCCAGGTGCCTCCAGGAGGTCGGGTGATTTGTTGTCTGGGTTGATGAAGGCCGTTTGAATCTGGTTGAAGATGAGCGATCCTCCCCCAAAACCCGCCAGCGAAATTCCATTCACCAGACCAATGCGTGAAGGGTGCCACTGAAAGCAGGTAGCACAATACAGGCAGCATTAGTCGATGCACACGGCATTATTTATTAGTTAATACTTTGCGACATAGTACTCTGTCACTAATAATAATAATCATGATGTGATATGGTTGGTTTTTAAAGTGTTTTTTTGTGTGTGTGTGGGGGGGGGGGGAATACATTAGTTGATTAAGCATATCAGTCTGGTAGTATTGCTATAAACATAAACACTAATAAAGACTACTAGACTACTAAATTAAAAATAAAAAAAGCTTGTTTGCCACTATACAGACAAAGAAACTTATTTATTTTGGCCACATCATTCGTCAGAGTTCAATATACCGCACATTGTTGGAAGGGAAGGTGAATGGCAGCAGAGGGAGACGGAGACCAAGAACATCATGGTTTACAAATATTTCACAGTGGACAGGCTTCAATTATTCACAGTCTATCAGAACAGCACACCATCGGGACAAGTGGAGAACCATTGCATCCAACCCTCGACTAAGGGACAGAACTATTGATTGATTGATTGAGACTACTAAATGATTGAAATGTACAATCCTCCAAGCATAGTTTATCCCATCACATTACATACAACCTACTTACTCAAACTACTTCATGTAGTCAAAAACACCCCCCCCTCCCAGGTATTAACCTTTTTAAGCATAACCCTACAAGCTAACCACACCCCATCGAACAGAATAAACAAACCATTCTACTAACACTCCATCTCAAAATCCCATCTCCAACAACATGATAATTATGCAATTCACAACACAGTAGGCATACAAACCTGTGAAGGGAAACTATGCACCTAACCACCCCGTAATGTAATGGTCTAATCAATACACATGTATGTATATAAGTATGTATGTATACAACATATAACTACTATCTTATATGTGAATTGTCAAACTATACCATATGTAAGTCTTGGAATAATTAATATTGTTATTTTAGCTGTCTTGAGCTAGATGCTGATGACAATATCAGACTACATATATACATATATTGTAAATAACTGTAATGTCACATGGCTGGAAGACCAGTGCCACGGCGCTGACAAAAGACTTTATTCAATGAATAAACTATATTTACAAAAACAACGACAACAAAAAAGCAGGGGAAATTTCAATCGCAGACAGTGGGTCTTCCTCGTTCCACTGCTCCTTGCCCTACCCTTGTAATGCCAAATGCCAGGCTAGGTAGCGACAAGGATACATTTATACACCATTGGTTTGACTCGGTCAGGGTTTATATCCCAATGGAATGCTAAAATGGGAGGTGGCCGCTCAACTCATTCGGCCATCCCATCTGGCTATGTAACTTTAAATATTATTTAATTTCTGATTTGGCTAATTCAGTCTTCTTTTTTTTTTCTTTTTTCTTTTTTTCTTTTTTATTGAGGCTGTATTTATACTGTCCATAGCATATAAGCCCGGGTACCCAGGCTTGTTTTCAATGCTGGCCAGTTGTAGTGTTGGTGTTATCGTACCACACAGTGGCTGCTGATAAGTAACTTGATTGCCTGCATTTCTGTAGCAGATAGATAATTGGTTGGTATGGTTAGTAGCCCATGTTAGTTTTTTTGGATTTTCTTGGCATATATGTATTTTATTTTGTTCTACTCTTCTTACTAGACTAGCCTACTCCTATTTACATATCATAGGCTTTTATATAGCTGTGTGGGGTGTTATCTGGCTACTTTTGACATGGTTACCTTCCATTGGGCGTCCCGCTGGTGGGCCGTGACATATCACATGCCACTTTGCAGTGCAGCCTTATTTTGCACAGATATTTTTTGTAAGTTTTTAGGTCAGGAATTTGTCGTTCCTTTACCGTTTGGGCATTCCACACCATGGCAGCCATTTCTGAGAATGCGACAGTTAAAATATATATGAGACGCGTAGAGAGGAGCACATAAAGTATACTGAATGTGTATTGCTTACTTTCATTGCACATGATATGGGGGACGAGTAGGCTAAGCCTATACCGGCACCAAAGATGATGCTGTAGGTAAAGATGCAGGCGTAGAATGACCACTGTACGGTGAAGTAAGTAGCAAAAACACCAACGCTGCAAAAAGAAGGCAAACAGAGAGAATTAAAGGAATACATTGGCTTCAAACAGGGAGGAAAACGTCAGTTTAAGTTAAAGCAATAATAGGGCCTCAAACAGGGAGAAAAACATCAGTTTAAGTTACAGCAATAATAGGGGTTCAAAAATGGAGAAACACATCAGTTTAAAGTTGCATAGTCCCATGGTTTTGAGTTTCTCTCATTTTCTGAGATAAACATATAAGGTTGTTCATTATAATCTATCTTACTTTAGTTTGAAGTAACTTTCATTTTAAATCACTAACTTTTGAGATATTTGAAATGGAAACATGCTACATTAATGTTGGCAAGCTTGCCAAAACTCTATCACCATGGGCTTCTGCAGTAACAGGTTCTATTAATTGACTCAGTATCCCCTTATATGTGACGACAAATGTTTAATAAGGGCACCAGCATCTAAGTTAGATATGTAGAATCGAATCTAGATAATTGTTTTTGTTTAGAAAGTTTTATATTTTCATTGGACTATGCAGCTTTAAGTTAAAGCAATAATAGGGGATTCAAAGAGGGAGAAAAAAGTCAGTTTAAGTTGAAGCGATAATAGGGGATTCAAAGAGGGAGAACAAAGTCAGTTTAAGTTGAAGCAATAATAGGGGATTCAAAGAGGGAGAAAAAAGTCAGTTTAAGTTGAAGCAATAATAGGGGATTCAAAGAGGGAGAACAAAGTCAGTTTAAGTTAAAGCAATAATAGGGGATTCAAAGAGGGAGAAAAAAGTCAGTTTAAGTTAAAGCCTATATAATAGGTGGATTCAAGAGGGGAAACGGAAGTCAGTTTAAGTTAAGAAGCAATAATTAGGGATTCAAAGATGGGCGAGAACAAGTCAGTTTAAGTTTAAAGCAATAATAGGGGATTCAAAGAGGGAGAAAAACGTTAGTTTAAATCAAAGCAATAATAGGGGATTCAAAGAGGGAGAAAAAAGTCAGTTTAAGTTAAAGCAATAATAGGGGATTCAAAGAGGGAGAACAAAGTCAGTTTAAGTTGAAGCGATAATAGGGGATTCAAAGAGGGAACAAAACGTTAGTTTAAATCAAAGCAATAATAGGGGATTCAAAGAGGGAGAAAAACGTCAGTTTAAGTTAAAGCAATAATAGGGGATTCAAAGAGGGAGAAAAACGTTAGTTTAAATCAAAGCAATAATAGGGGATTCAAAGAGGGAGCAAAAAGTCAGTTTAAGTTGAAGCAATAATAGGGGATTCAAAGAGGGAGAACAAAGTCAGTTTAAGTTAAAGCGATAATAGGGGATTCAAAGAGGGAGCAAAACGTTAGTTTAAATCAAAGCAATAATAGGGGATTCAAAGAGGGAGAAAAACGTCAGTTTAAGTTAAAGCAATAATAGGGGATTCAAAGAGGGAGAAAAAAAGTCAGATAAGTTGAAGAGTATAATAGGTGGGATTTCAAAGAGGGAACAAACGTTAGTTTAAATTCAAAGCAATAATAGGCGGATACGCAAAGTAGGGAGAAAAAACGTCACTTTTAATTAAAGCAATAATAGGGAGAGAGGGAGAAAAAACGTTAGTTTAAATCTAATGCAATTAATAGGGGAATTCAAAGAGGAGAAAAAAAGTCAGTTTAAGTTGAGAAGCTCAATAATAGGGATTCAAAGAGGGGGAGAACAAGTGTCAGTTTAGAAGTTAACGCAATAATATGCCGGGGGGGATTCAAAGAGGGAGCAAAAAGTCAGTTTAAGTTAAAGCGATAATAGGGGATTCAAAGAGGGAGAAAAACGTTAGTTTAAATCAAAGCAATAATAGGGGATTCAAAGAGGGAGAAAAAAGTCAGTTTAAGTTGAAGCAATAATAGGGGATTCAAAGAGGGAGAAAAACGTGAGTTTAAATCAAAGCAATAATAGGGGATTCAAAGAGGGAGAAAAACGTCAGTTTAAGTTAAAGCAATAATGGGGGATTCAAAGAGGGAGAAAAACGTTAGTTTAAATCAAAGCAATAATAGGGGATTCAAAGAGGGAGAAAAAAGTCAGTTTAAGTTGAAGCAATAATAGGGGATTCAAAGAGGGAGCAAAACGTTAGTTTAAATCAAAGCAATAATAGGGGATTCAAAGAGGGAGAACAAAGTCAGTTTAAGTTAAAGCGATAATAGGGGATTCAAAGAGGGAGCAAAAAGTCAGTTTAAGTTAAAGCAATAACAGGGGATTCAAACGGAGAAAAACGTCAGTTTAAGTAATGCAATAATAAGGGCTTCAAGCAGGGAGAAAAATGTAAATTTAAATTATGCAAGGATATGGCTCAAACAGGGAGAAAAAGAAAATGTCAGTTTAAGTAATGCAATAATGGGGGATTCAAACAGGGAGAAAAATGTTAATGTTTAAATTATGCAAACAGGGAGAAAAAGTCAGTTTAAAATAAAGCAAAAATAAGGCTTCAAATAGGGAGAAAATGTCTCTTTTAATTAAACCAATAATAGGTCTTTAAACGGGGATACAAACGTCAAAGTTTAAATTAAAGTAATACTAGGTAGGGTTTCAAACAGAAAGAAAAGCATCACTGTTTAAAATGAAGCAATAATAGGGCTCAAACATGGAGAAAAATGTCAGTTTCAATTAAATCAATAATAGGGCTTCAAACAGGGAGGAAAAGATCAATGTTGAAATGAAAGCAAAAATATGGCTTCAAACAGAGAGAAAAACATCCACTTTTAAATTAAAGGGATACATGGGCTTCAAACAGGGTGAAAAACGTCAGTTTAAATTAAAGCAATATTAGTGCTTCAACGGGAAGAAAATTGTCAACGTTGAAAGCAAATATAGGGCTTCAAACAGGGAGAGACATGGTCATGCTTAAATTAAAGCAATAGCAGGAGTGTAAACAGGGAGAAAATGTCAATGTTTGAATTAAAACAAAATTGGGAATTCAAACAACGATGGAAAATGATCAAATTAAGAGCAGTACTGAAACTTAATATTGGGGTTGAAAACATGACTAAATAATTTAATTACAATGTTTTATGAGATTATGATTACAGAAATGCATTTTCTGTCCGTTGGTTTTATTGTTGGGGTTTATGAGGCTGAGATGTGGTGGTTACAGGGCAGGGGGTTCTTAAAATATCCAAATTGTATTTATTATTTATAGTAATATGCATTGCAATATCCAATCCCCTGAAACATATAGGACTAGCATCAGTAAGATATAATTTCTCTTTGTGAAATTGTGGGGTTTGACTCCCTCATGCCATGTGGGGTTTGACTCCCTCATACTAACGATATTGGCTTCGCGTCGATCATTCCAGAGGTACTCGGGCCTCAAACCTCATATTGAACAAATAACTGAATGATACTAAGCAGACTGATAAGAGAACACAAGTCTCAACTAGATCAACATTGCAGAGGTCAAACATTTTATATGAAGGTAACAAACCATTTCGACTTCATTCCTAAAGAAAGTGTGGAATAACAATATTTAACATATAAGCCTACTTCTTTTCTTTTGTTCATTTATTAGCAGTTTAAGTAATTTGTCTTTTCCCTTCCACTACTCCCAGATGTGATTTTACAGACAGAAACACAATATACAGTAAAACCTCTCTAACCGACCACCTCCAAAGATGGACCACTCCCCTATATCGATCGCTTTATTTGGGTCCCAAGGATACCATTGTAACCATATCCCAACTCCCTAAACCGACCAGTTCCCTAAATGGATCACTTAAAGTCGGTCCCAAGGTCGGTCGATTTAGAGAGGTTTTACTGTGGTTGGCATTTTCATTTTCTATTTATTTAAAGCTGACTAGCATGATATAAAAAGTGTCCTTTTCCCTAAAATTACAACTACCTATACATTTACACTAATTATATATATATATATATATATATATATATATATACATACATACATATATATATATATATATATGTATATATATATATATATAGATATATATATATATATATATACACAAAAGCTAAGACAATTTCTTCCTCAGGATTCACCTTTTATGTTCATCATTATTAAGTAGACATAATTACCTCATGATCGCAGATCCCAGCAAAGTTGTCAGACGGGGACCGATTCTCACTGAGAGAAGTCCACCAAAAAAGACAAGTACGCCAAAACTGCTAAACGTCAACGCCAAAATCCATGCGGAGTCTATATAGCGAATGGAGGCTGGGTGGCTGCGTGCCCGGAGGTAGGATGTCAGGTAGGTTGTCAAGTTTCCTGTTGAAAGCAAACAGGAGAAGTTGTGAAGCAGTCATGCCTATAATATTGTCGTGGGGGTGATGAAAATGGGAAATATTGCGCCTAGAGCGGGACTCGAACCCACATCTCTTTGCATTCCGGGCCAGTGTGCTAACCATTACACCACCTAGACTCCCTGATATCAACACACTCCCCACGCCTACCTGTCTATGTGGTTACTTGCCTGAGAGGTCAGTGCAGACCACTACACTCGTCCCCCTGGAATTGTAAGTCTTGTAATGCTTACAATTACATACAAACAGGCAATGCACTAACACATACATACACAGGGTAGGTTCAACAACCATACAGCGCAAAGCTTGTACAGGATCCTGCTCACGGCAACCAGTGTCGTGGGGGTGATGAAAATGGGAAATATTGCGCCTAGAGCGGGACTCGAACCCACATCTCTTTGCATTCCGGGCAAGTGTGCTAACCATTACACCACCTAGACTCCCTGATATCAACACACTCCCCACGCCTACCTGTCTATGTGGTTACTTGCCTGAGAGGTCAGTGCAGACCACTACAATATGAAGAATTTTTTTTTTTTTTTTTTTTTGGTAAATATGTTTATTCTGCTGAATAAATCTTTTGTCAGTGCCGAAGCACTGGTCTTCCAGCCATTTTTCAATTGAGGGTTATTTACACAAAAGGTATATAGAATAAGGTGTACAATACCTGTTGAATAGACAATTTGCACCATGTAACACAATGAAATTCTAAAACCCAAAAGTTCCCTAACAATATGGTACAGTAGTGTCATATAACCAGATCAATATTAGTCAGATCAATGCAAGTATTTACATAGTATTTTGTAAGCAGAAGTTATCTTCTGTATTCAGTTGGTAAATATGTACTAAGTTTGAATGTTCAGTTGGAGTTAGGAAAGCGGTATATAAAGTTGGTTTGTTAGGAAACTCTAGTGTAACTCTAATGTAGCTAGTTATGTGAGTTTATGAATTATGTTGTTGGGGTAGGGTTGTTAATAATACACTGGACCATCTGTGACCAGCGAAGCAGTGGGACCAATCCCAGTGCATTTAGGTCTTAAATTTTACATTTTTACCTGGGCTGTCTCTGTCATCGTATATGGTTGACTGGAGATAACAGAGGAACAGCAACAAGTGGGGGCTGGGGGGGGGGGGAGAGAAACCGAGGCTGAGGGTTTGGTGGTCTGCCACTTACGGTATGGTGACGCCATGGAACATACTTTACTGCAACTGCATAAGGGCCTGCCCAATCCGATGTACTCTTAGTGAGTTTTTAAATTCTAGGTAAGAGGACGCTGCCCTGGTTCTGGTTGGTAGGTTGTTCCACATCATGCTGCCTTTGTAAATTGGTGCTTTAATTAGTTTGTTTGTGGAAGGCTTGGGGACTTTGAGTAGAGTGGAATCAGCCCGTCTAGTATTCCTTTTTGTGTTTTCTATATATTGGGTATCTCTGGCTCTTCTGTACATAAGTGATAGGAGATGTGAATCTCTTCTAACCATTAGGTAATCTAGGTTTGCTTTGTCATGCATTTCCTGTACACTTAGTGTTTTGCCCCAATAAATTGTTCTTAACGCCCGGTTTTGGATCCTTTGTAGCTTAGTCAGTTGCTGCTTTGTGAGCAATCCATAAATTATATCATTATAGTCTATTATTGGTAGAACTGTTGATTTATACAGCAGTAGGGCAGTGTTTTCGCTTATGAAGCTCCGCATCTTCCTGATTGTAGTCATTTTTAGTGCCAATGATTGAGTTAGTCTAGCCAGCTGTTGATTCCCATTTAAGGTAGAATCAATCACTGTTCCTAAGTACCTGTATGTACTTGCCTCCTTAATTTGATTTCCGCCAATTTGCAGTGTTATAGGTTGTGCCCTTGCCTTCCTTGCTTTGGTGCCATAAATGACAAACTCGGTTTTATTAGTGTTAAGGGATAGTTTGTTTTCCCTACACCACAGGTTAACCCTGGTCAGCACTGTCCGAACCTGATCAGTTGCTATTTGGAAATCTTTATTGTGTACTGTGAGTGCTGCATCGTCTGCAAATAATGTGAATGTTGCATCCTCTGATATTTGGGGTAAATCATTTATAAATATTAAAAACAGAAGGGGGCCCAGGGTTGAACCCTGCGGAACTCCAGTTTTTATAGTCCTGATGGTTGACTCAGTGTCATTAAGTTTTGTGTATTGTTTCCTATTAGTTAAGTAGTTGGCCATCAATGTACAGGTTTTCTTCCCCAATCCTGCTTTCTGGATTTTCTGCAATAGTATTCTATGGTCAATTGTATCGAAAGCTTTTTTGAAGTCGAGGTATACTGCAATTGTAAGTTCACCTTTGTCCATGTTGGTCAATAACTCATCCATAAGAGAGGCCAATGCCCTAGTTGTTGATCTGTCTTTTCTAAATCCATTTTGTTGGGTGGTTAGGTATTTTGAAGACTCTAAAAATGTTTTTATCTCATCATGTATTATTTGTTCTATGATTTTGCCAGGAAGAGGGAGAATAGATATTGGGCGCAGCTCACTACAGTATCTTGGGTTATTGGTCTTTGGGATGGGTGAAACTGTAGCTAGTTTCCAGCTTTCCAGAAAAATACCAGTGTTGACCACTAGGTTATACAGGTGAGTAAATTCATTTATAAGTGCAGTAATTGAAACCTTCATTAGGGCTGAGCTGATGTCTTTAATGCAACAAGATAGCTATGAAAAGGACTTGGGTGTAACCTTCGACTCCGAACTCTCCTTTCAGAAACACATGAGGACTATCTTCTGGGGGGGGAGTAGTGGGGGGGGGAGAGGGGAGGGGGGGGGGGGGGGGGAGAGGGGGGGGGGGGGGGCGGGGGGGGGGGGAGGGGGGGGGGGAGAGAGTAGGAATAATTAGAATGTATTACTTACATTCATCGCCTCAACAAGAACAATTTCTCATTCTATTTAAGTCTCTTGTTAGGCCAATTTTGGAATACTGTCCACAAATTTGGAGCCCAATTTTTTGGAAAGATATTCTGGAGATCGAAAAGGTTCAGAGACGTGCAACAAAATTAGTTGCAGTTATGAACAAAGGCTTAAGGAATTGAAACTTCCTAGCAGTTATGAACAAAGGCTTAAGGAATTGAAACTTCCTACCCTTTCCTACAGAAGGAAAAGAAGTGACATAATTGAAGTATTTAAAATTCTGAAGGGTTTTGATAAAATAGATATCAACAAATTGTTCACCTTGAATAAAAGAGAAGGCAGTCGGGGCCATACTCTCAAACTAGCAAAACCCAGAGCCATTTCAAAGTTAAGGCAACATAGTTTCTCAAACAGGATCATAAATATATGGAACAGTCTCCCACAAAATGTTATAGGGGGCATTCGACTGGGCCCTTTCTATCCGCAAGATTTACGGATGGATCAGATGGAGCCACAACACACATCCGAATCATGCGTATAGGAACCCACTTCCGGTCCCAGTCGAATGGTGATTTATAAGGAAATATGTTGATATTCGCATAGAGAGGCCCAGTCGAATGCCTCCATTGGTGCGGAGTCAATAATTCATTCAAGAATAGATTAGAAAAACATGGGCTAGGATGATCCAGGGAAATTTGACCCCTTATTCACCACATGCTACTAATTACTCCTTGTGTTGCTTATTTACTTGCACTCAAGCAAAAATGAGAGACAAATAAGTGTTCACACATCCTGTCTACCATTCGCTATATATCGCTATATCGCTATATTACCCACAATGCGACACTTCCGGTGTATCCCACTGCTGCGCAGTCAGGTGCCTCCTCCTGGCCAGAGGAGATATTCAAGGCTTTTTTCCCCTAGACTATTTAAAATATATAAATTTGTGATGTCCAGTTTCAGAGAATGACCCATATACAGTAAAACCTCTCTAATTCGTCCGACTATGGAATCGACTTTAAATGGTCCATTTAGCGAAGTTGTCAGTTTAGGGAGTTTTTTTATTATTTTTTATCGCAACAGTGGTATTGTATGGGCGATTGTTTGGGACCCAATTAAAGCGATCAATATAGGGGAGTGGTCGATCTGTGGAGGTGGTCGGTTAGAGAGGTTTTACTGTATATCAGCGTTCTAAACAAGAGCCCGTCTGCTTGTCCGAGCCAAGTGAGAATAGGCGCGAGCAAGCAGAATATGGCTTGAGCTTTTCCATTGGACAAGTGACAAGTTTGTGCTGAAAAACATGTATTTCATGATTTATTTTGCTTTCTGTTGTCATCTTTAAATGCAGTTTACCTTATCTATTATATTTATTTTGTTGCTTTAATCTATTTGTGTAGTTTTATTGCCATAACCATGGAGGTTAAGTGAGATAAATGCAAGTAGGCCTATTGGGGACAAGTGAAAATTCAGACGGAAAAGTGAAAATCACACTAGACTTGTCCTATAGACAAGTACACAATTTTGATAAATGAAATATTTGTCGCCACATAGAATGGAATTCCAAGCCAATTTAATCAAACCTGTTACTGTGGAAGCCTATGGTGTCAGAGTTTTGGCGTGCTTGCCAACATTAATTTAGTTTTTTTGCACTTCAAATATCTCAAAAGTTAGCCATTTAAAATTAAAGTTACTTCAAACTAAAGTGAGGTAGATTATAATGATCAACCTAATAAATTTATCTCAGAAAATATAAGAAACTCAAAACTATCGGACCTTTTAACATTAAATTCAAGACTTGTCAAGAATTCATACTAAAAGTCAAGGATTTCAAGATTCAAGGCTTTTAAGGCCTTAAATTAGATCAAGTGAAATCCAAGGCTTTCAATACCCCTACAAGTCGGGATTAGCCGAAGGAGGAGAGGGGGAAAAGATTTGTGAAAGATAATGGAGAAAAGAGAATAAAGGGATGATAAAGGGAGACAAGATGAGAAAAAAATGTTAAGCAACGGCAAATATAGTATTTCAATACATTACCAAAACTGTACATCGACCCATAGGTCAGATATACGATGAATCCACCTAGCACCACCGAATAGCTCCTCAAAGTCCCCTTCTTCGCCATGATCCTTGTGTCTTTATTTAGTCGCGTCTGGCAAAGTCAGCTCCCTGCTCCTCTGCTGGCCATGCATGCTCTGTCCGAGCACTTTGGATAGATGTAGAAATATATGTGGGACCACCCTGGCAGAGAGAAAAAGTGTCATTTGGTTACTCTATTGCACCTTGTTACTTACTGTGTACCCTAACTGAGAGTGTTGGAATCGGTGAGAGCGTTGGCTTCCTGTGTGGAATGTCATGGATTCGAATACCGGGCCTTGTCAAACCCAATGACTTACAAAATTTATACTTGTCGCTATCTAGTCTGATGCTCTGCATTATTAGGATAGGACAATGACTGGTTAGCTCAGTGTCAGGATAATGTGGCTGAGTCAGATAACGGGTCATGGTGCCAGTGGCCTCGTCTCCCAGTGGAGCAGCACTATAAAGTCACCATAAGTATGCATCATCACAAATCGGTACCCATCCTGATATGACTATAGATTGGTTGGTTGTTCTTGTTTTACGTCCTAGCAACACCTAAGGTCATATGAGGATGGGTACCGACTTGTGACAGTGTGCACTCATGGCAACTTTATAGTGCTGCCCCACTAGGAAATCAGGCCACCGGCACTAAGACCCGATATCCCACTCAGTCACATTGTCCTGACACTGAGCTAACCAATCATTGCCGTATCCTAATAATGCTGAGCGCCTGGCTAGGAAGTGACAGGTATAAATTTTAAAGTCATTGATTTGACTCGGCAGGTGAGGCCAGCGCTCTACCGATAGGGCCACCGCGCCCGGTATATGTGATGTTGCTAGGATGTATAGCCGCAACAAGCAAACAATCAAAGCATATAGTAAACTTTGCTGCTGAATTCTACCAATTCTATGCGCAGGTAGACATCGTGTCAATGCGGGGCGCACATGGCAGCCCCCCCCCCCTCGACTCCATGGCTGCTCCCCCCACCCCCCTCCGGGCAGGGGAGGGGGGCACCTCACCACACCACATGCCAATCAAAAGCTGGTCCCTCCTCCCTCTCCTCACTCCAACCTGCTCATCCCCTCTCAGCCAATCACAGCCCTCCATCACTGGAGCTCCTCACCTCCACACCAAGCCTGGTCATTCCGCTCCCATCCACCGGACTGACCACAACAACCTTTTTGGCCTGACATCATAATACCATCCGCACATAATGCCTAGGAATGGATCATCGGGTAAGAGGAGGAAGGCCAGACAGCCAGCGAAGCCGAAGCCTATGGCGAGTGCCTCGAGCCTCCTCCCTATACAGATGGTAGAGGGCCTCGACACCCAGAGCAGCACGCCGTGTGGTGCCGAGTCTCCCGCGCCCCCCCCCCCCAGGCGATCGACACCGATGACTCCTATATACCAACCTCAGGGACCAGGGCATCGCAGCAACAATGTACCTCGATGATCTCATCGTCATCGCCCTCGACCGATGCACCACCGATGCCCACTTCGGAATCACCAGGGCCCTCTTCAGCGAACTCGGCCTCCCCGAGGCCATCGACAAGACCCAACCCCCAGCCCCATCCATCAGATGGCTCGGTATCCTTATCGATGCCACCACCATGACCCTCTCCAATGCGACTATAAAGCTTGTCCATGCCACCGCTGCCAGGACTCACATAACAAGGAAGCAGCTCCAATCTCTCCTTGGAAAGCTGCTACACCTCTCCAAGTGAGTCCACCCAGCCAGGCTCTTTGTCGGCCGGCTCCTCCACGCCCTCCTTACTGCTGTCCGCACTACCATCACAGACGAGATGAGGCCCGACCTCGCATGGTTGCCCTCATTTACAGCAGGTTGGAATGGCCACGCCATCATCCCACCTAATGACCCGGTTAGAGACATACTCATCGATGCCTGCATCAGGGGCATCAGGGGGGGGGGGGGGGGGGGGGGCGAGGACCCCAGAGCCTACTCCATGCCCCTCATCCAGGGCTACTACCACGATGATGACAGCATCACCCAATGTCCTCATTGCCCTGCACACCCTCGCACGAGACGATGATGAGGGTGGCCACATTGCCATTCAATGCGACAACCT
Organism: Branchipolynoe longqiensis; assembly: GCA_030323885.1. Lineage (NCBI taxonomy): Eukaryota > Metazoa > Annelida > Polychaeta > Phyllodocida > Polynoidae > Branchipolynoe > Branchipolynoe longqiensis. The sequence goes on from CM059197.1 coordinate 46,568,310, forward strand.
CGCAGCCGTCCAGGTCCTGGCCACGGTGAGGGGCCTCAACCAACGCCTCCTCACCATTGCTCGAGCGGCCTGGATGTTCCAGGCCGTCCACCTCAGGCTCACCTACCCTCATATCCCTGGTGACGATAATGTAGTAGCCGACGCCCTCAGCAGGGCCCATATCAGACCACATCACCAAAAAGTTGCCTCTGACATTTGCCTCCACACACACCTCACCCCCATCCAGCCAGCCCTCCTCGACTACAGACCTTTGCAACCTCTCTCTATCCACAGGGGCCGAGTACCAGACCCAGGCGAGGCAGGCGGGCGCCTGGGCCAATTATAACCCGATGCCTCCCACCGCAGTGATTACCAGCCTCACACCGCAGTGATTACCAGCCTCCCACCGTCATGATTACCAGCCTCCCACCTCAGTGATTACCAGCCTCCCACCGCAGTGATTACCAGCCTCCCACCGCAGTGATTAACAGCCTCCCACTGCAGTGATTACCAACCTCCCACTGCAGTGATTACCAGCCTCCCACTGCAGTGATTACCAGCCTCCCACCGTCATGATTACCAGCCTCCCACCGCAGTGATTACCAGCCTCCCACCGCAGTGATTACCAGCCTCCCACCGCAGTGATTACCAGCCTCCCACCACAGTGATTACCAGCCTCCCACCGCAGTGATTACCAGCCTCCCACCGCAGTGATTACCAGCCTCCCACCGTCATGATTACCAGCCTCCCACCGCCGTGATTACCAGCGTCCCACCGCAGTGATCACCAGCCTCCCACCGCAGTGATCACCAGCCTCCCACCGCAGTGATTACCAGCCTCCCACCGCAGGGATTACCAGCCTCCCACTGCAGTGATTACCAGCCTCCCACCGCATCGATTACCAGCCTCCCAATGCAGTGATTACCAGCCTCCCACCGCAGTGATTACCAGCCTCCCACCGCAGTTATTGCCAGCCTCCCACCGCAGTGATTACCAGCCTCCCATCGCAGTGATTACCAGCCTCCTACCGCAGTGATCACCAGCCTCCCACCGCAGTGATCACCAGCCTCCCACCAACATGATTTCCAGCATTCCACCTCCCATCCCCCGACTGGCTCACTTGTCACCGCTCCGAGTTGGTAACCCCGCCCCCAAACACTGCCTCAACCCCATAATTAGGGAAAACGTGAACACAGCAAATATAGTTATGGCATTTTTAATTAAGGTAAAGTTAAACGTCAGGTTATACAATGTCAGCTCACAAATGCTTAAGAAACGAGGCTAGAGATGCTATGACCCTACTTTCCACTTTCGCATGTGGGGTGGGTGGGAGGCCAATTTAGGCTAGTTATTGTCTCCTGGCTCCTCCGGTCGTAATGACCAAACCCCGTTGCTACGTCGCCTTATATAGTGAAAGTCTGCCCGAAAAGGGGCACATCGGCAGTTCGAGCGTACTGTGTAATACGTCATCAAGGCCTGTTTACCACATTGGCGGTGAGGTTGCAAAAGACCCGCTAGTCGGCACTTGAGTTGATTACATAGTTCTAAAGAATTCCGCTAGTCGGCGACACAATAGACATCCTTAGTACTGGCAAACCTTGGTCTGTATTCGTGATCCTGATTACCCGTAATGCCAAAGCATTACAAACAATTAGGAAAAATGCGAACACAGCAAATATAGTTATGGCATTTTTAATTAAGGTAAAGTTAAACATCAGGTTATACAATGTCAGCTCACAAATGCTTAAGAAACAAGGCTAGAGATGCTATGACCAAACAATTTCGATAGCAATCTCAGAGCCGAGACCGTAGGTTTGCGTGGAACATAGGCGTGCACCGCAGATGACTCCCAATGCCCAAGGTCTCTGATGTCCTGGAGGGGGATTCCAAGGCGGGCACAAGCCTGTGCGCCGCCTCTGCGAAGGCTGTGAAGTGTCATGGCTCCAGACGCTCTATGGCCCAGGGCGGAGAGAGCATAGCGTAGAACCTTGGTAGCCCTCCTTGGTGTAATGGGCGTCCCATGGGCATCCAGAAAGGCAGGGCCTTCTGGGTGCGATGTTGCGATGTTGCGGTAGTTACTCCAGGCTTGCACGGGACAGTACCTTGAATCAGGTATGGCAGGGACATGAATGTCCATGTATTCCATGTCAGCCCTTCCTTGACGAATTTGATCAGCCTCCGATGATGGTCTTTGGCGTAACCTGTGGCAAAGAAGGCAACTATTAATTTTTGTCACAGATTATATGCATGATGAGAGAACATCGTCATGGCTGACATATACTGGTTGTATCCCGTGCTCGTCTATCATGCTCCGAGCCGTCCTTCTAGCCAACTGATCGAAGTGCATCCTACTAAGGACATCAGCGAGCAGGATATCAAAGCCTGGTTTATGCCTTATCACCACCTCAGTGCTGTTGTGTGCCGCATACAACCAGATCTCCCGAGCACAAGCACAAATAACCGGGTCCTTGCCGGTACCAGATGTGGGTGCCTGCTGTGATGCGATATTGTCACTGTTTATATGTATCGTATACATATGGGGACTAGGAGGTGCAAGATGTTTGAGGGCCAATATAACCAACAAATTTCGATAGCGATCTCAGAGCCGAGACCGTCGGCTTGCGGGGAATGTAGGCGTGCACCGCAGATGACTCCCAGTGTCCGAGGTCTCTGATATCCTGGAGGGGGACTCCAAGGCGGGCGCATGCCTGGGTGCCACCTCTCCGAAGGCTGTTAAGTGTCATGGCACCAGGCGCTCTGTGGCCCAGGGCGGCCAGAGCATATGTAATACTTTGGTAGCCCTCCTCTGCATAATGGGCGTCCCTTGTGGGTCAAAGGGGGGGGGGGGGGGGGGGGGGGGGGAAAAAAAAAACACAAAGCAGGGCCTCAGGTGAGTAAGTTCCGAGTTGTCGTATGTAACCCAACTTCCCACTGGGTCACATTGCGCGTGTCGCCGGGTCCTTGCTTCGTCAAATCTCGAAAAGAAAGAGGTGAGGAGGGGGGTAAAGGAAAAGGAATTTAGTGTTGTCCCGGCGAGCCGTGCCCTGCCCGCCGACTCCCGGTGTCACAGTTTCAGCGCCCGGTCAGTTTCAGCGCCCGGTCAGTTTCATGCGCATGAATCCAAATCTAACATCATCATCACTAACCTTATAAATTTAATATAATGTTTTTGGTAAAGATGTTTTCTACAAGTGTACAAAGCGATTTGTTTCTAGGTGGTGTGCTTTTAGAGATATATCACTTTTCCTGGATTTTCTGTATGAAGATTGCTCACCACCATTGACAATGCCTTGAGTTTGACGGTACGCGCAGTGCAAAACCTTAGTTTTATTCAAAATTAATACAAATCAAGAACCCTAACCTTATAAATGTAATAGTCTTTTTGGTACAGATGTTTTCTATATGTGTACCAAGCGATTTGTTAATAGGTGGTGTAGTTTTAGAGATATTTCACTTTTGCTGTATTTTCTGTATGAAGATTGCTCACGACCATTGACAATGCCTTGAGTTTGAGTCTATACGGGCCGTTGAAACTGACCGGGCGCTGAAACCGCCACACCGCCTCTGCTGCCGCGGTCAAACTTTGTCAATCGCCGGAGACTTTAACATCGTGCCGGCGAACCGACGCGCGTGTTGCCGGCTCCTTGCTTCATCAATCGGCGGAGAATCCAACGTCGTACCGGCGACCCGGCACGCACATTGCCGGCTCCTTCCTTCATGATCGCCGGAGAATTTAGTGTTGTCCCGGTGTCGCAGTTTCAGCGCCCGGTCAGTTTCAGTGCCCGGTCAGTTTCATGCGCATGCGTCAAAATCTAACATCATCGTCACTAACCTTATAAATTTAATATAATGTTTTTGGTAAAGATGTTTTCTACAACTGTACAAAGCGATTTGTTTCTAGGTGGTGTGCTTTTAGAGATATATCACTTTTCCTGGATTTTCTGTATGAATATTGCTCACCACCATTGACAATGCCTTGAGTTTGACAGTACGCGCAGTGCAAAACCTTAGTTTTATTCAAAATTAATACAAATCAAGAACCCTAACCTTATAAATTTAATACAGTCTTTTTGGTACAGATGTTTTCTATATGTCTACCAAGCAATTTGTTAATAGGTGGTGTAGTTTTAGAGATATTTCACTTTTGATGTATTTTCTGTATGAAGATTGCTCACGACCATTGACAATGCCTTGAGTTTGAGTCTATACGGGCCGTTGAAACTGACCGGGCGCTGAAACCGCTACACCGGCGAGCCGTTCCCGGCCCGCCGACTCCTAGCGCCGCTGCCGCCGCCAAACTTTGTCAATTGCCGAAGAATTTAACGTCGTGCCGGCGAACCGGCGCGCGTGTTGCCGGCTCCTTGCTTCGTCGATCGCCGGAGAATTTTAGTGTTCTCCAGGCGAGCCGTGGCCGGCCCGCCGACTCCCGGTGTAAAGATTTAAAATTCCGCCCATATTCAAGTTCCCCCCCGGGAACTTGAAAACGTTTTCAAATTCCTCCCAGGGGAATTTGAAAACGTTTTCAAGTTCCCTCCCTTGTTTTAACTTTCCCTCCCTACGGGGAACTTGAAAACGTTTTCAAGTTCCCCCCACAGGAATTTGAAAATGTTTTCCCTCCGTCAATTTTAATTTTTCGCACATATGAGATTATGGTGCTGTCACACTACAACGTAATGGCCAACATGAGTTCGACGTGGGTGACGTTTCGTCATAACGTCGAAGATCGTCAGATCACGTTAGGGTCACGTTAAAGTCACGGCGCGTCACATCGACCACGTTAGCGCAACGGAGCGACGACGTTAGTCCATCGTTATTCTCTCGGCGCGCTAAGCCGTTGAGTTGGATCTGTCCACGCTGGGACGGACGTCATCACGCCTGCTCGACGTTATGCCGCCGCTACAGTCCCATTTCTACGACGTCGAGCGAGCGAGGATCTCGCTGCCTTCACGTTCGCCAAATTAATATCTTCTATGTCCTCTCTTGTTCCGGCGTGTCTTGACATATCATCATTTTCAAATTATTTCATGACGTTACGCATACGCCGCCGCCATAGGTCGTAGTGTGACAGCCCCATAAGAGTCAATCTATATATGACGTTATGACGTGAAATCTTTACGTACTCAATTTGAAGTTGGAGACTCAAAAGTCAGCATCATGGCCAATGTGGATGAGAAGATGTGCGTTATTAAGGACTAAGTTCTCTACCAAAAATATCCGCTCGGGACAAGTAAAAATAACAAGGCTGACATTCGCCGACTGTATGTAGCACGATCTGGGCGGCTTTTTTACCTACATAGAACAGAGAGAAAGGACCCAACATCTGTCAAGGAGTTGCTTGTGATACTCTCTCGGCAGGAACAACTCGACATCATAGGACGGGTGCACATGGGATCAGACCAATCGGCCGAATCTATATCTATGAGCAGTCATGTGGGTATGTATTATAATAATAAGTAGATGCCTAACTCCTCTGTCAATTCCACCCGTTAGAATAAAAGTAAATGAACACATTAGTGACATATTTGTGGATTTTCAGTTGTCATTGATATGATTGATCTTATAACACTGAAAATTTGGGGACCTAGCAAAGTACCTTTTCGACCTTACAGCATCATGAAACTTCACACAATGGTCAATTAATAACAGATTTAAATGTCCATCTACCTTTTAAAGCTACCCAAGATATATAGAAGGTGGAGTTTGAGTGTTGAAATCAAGTCAAATCTTCTGAATGTGCACAGACACAGAAAAAGTGAACGGATTTGCAAATTGTAAACATGAGGTTGTAGATGGACATTTTATCTACATCATAGACTGAAATTCATGAGGATAGCATTTTGGGGGACCCCTCTGCAAGCATTTTGGTGGACCCATCTGTTACCAGAATGATTTTTCCGGGAACAGATATTTGGCAGAAAACGTCCGTCGCGTAGAGCGCGGACGTGCACGTACCTAATTACATGACTATGAATGCTACCCTCCCATCTATCTCTAACTCCCCATCTACATGTACTCTTCATGTACACTAGATAGATAATAAATCGTGTACACTAAATAACAAGTCATGTACAGTAAATAATAAGTTGTGTACACTCGATAGACAATAAGTCATGTACACTAGATAATAAGTCGTGTACACTAGATAATAAGTTGTGTACTCTAGATAGATAATAAATCGTGTACACTAGATATATAATAAGTTGTGTACACTAGGTACATAATAAGTACATGTAATGTACATGTACACTAAATACATAACAAGTAGTGTACACTAGATATATAATAAGTTGTGTACACTAGGTACATAATAAGTACATGTAGTGTACATGTACACTATATACATAACAAGTAGTGTACATTAGATATATATTAAGTCGTGATGGCAATGTGTTAATATTACTAGGAATTCTAATTGAAGTTTATGTTTTTATTTTTGTAGGTATTTCACGTACCAGAAACAAAATACTGCATCGTTTCTTCTGGAAGTCAATCGGAAAAGATGTTGACACGTTCGTAAAATTATGCGATCGTTGCCAGAAAGTGAACCCACCGCAGCTGAATGAAGTTGGGGAGTTGCATCCGGTGCCTGTTCCGAACAAAGTAATGCATCAAATTGGTGTAGACATTACTAACATGCCCAAAACAGAGACGGGATATGTAGCTGCAGTAGTCGCTGTCGATTACTTCTCCAAATGGGTGGAGACAAGACCAATAAAAGATCATACAGCTGAGAGTATCACAAGATTTCTTTTTGAAGACATCATATGTCGACATGGCTGTGTTGCTGTGCAAATAAACGACCAGGGTCGTGAATTTGTCAACAGTGTAACGAAGGAGCTGTTCCGGTTGACGGGTGTCAAACAAAAGATAACAAGTGCCTACCACCCACAGGCTAATGGACTTGTAGAGCGTCAAAACAGGACAATAAAGGACTCTCTCATGAAAACGTTGAGAGACAAAAACAACTGGGTGGAATGTCTTCCGAGTGTCTTGTTTGCGTACAGAACATCCATACATACATCCACGAAGATCACTCCGTTTGAAATGCTGTATGGCCGACAAGCAGTCCTTCCCATTGAACTGAAGCACGCCGTAGCTACCAACCCCAAGGCTCCCGTAGATGTCGATCAAACTCTCGACAAGATAGTAAACATTATGACATCCATTCGGGAGAAGTTGGAGTCCAAAGCAGCGAAAAACATAAAACAGGCACAGCTTACGCAGAAAAGGAACTATGACAGACGCAGACAGATGACTGTGTATGACATTGGAGAATTGGTGCTGACCAAAAACCTGGTGTGCCAAGACAGGAAGGGGGGGAAGTTTAGTGACCGCTGGCATGGCCCATACACCATCAGCAGTATATGTGGCAAAAATACATATAGAGTAGCGAAGGACTCCATAATTCTGAAGAAACTATTTAACTCCATGAACCTCAAACACTATATCAGTCATAGCAGAAAAGAAGACTGTGATAGAAGGGCGGCATATAGCGATGCTGAGGTCCGCAGTCCTATTGCCTCTGACGATGGTGGGGCTGATCCCATGGCCTCTGATGAAGGTGGCACTTATCCCATGGCTTCTGATGATGGTGGTGCTGGCAATGGTCCCATGGCCTCTGATGGTGGTGGCGCTGGTGATGGTCCCATGGTTTCTAATGATGGTGTCACTGGTGACGGTCTCATGGCCTCTGATGATAGTGGCGCTGGCGATGGGCCTATACAGTTTTCTTATAAGCCAACTACATCTGCTTGGCGAGATTTCCACAGTAATCGTTTGAAAATAGTGAGTGACTGCATGCCATGCTTCGTACGATGCCAGAAGAAGCAACTGGAAGAGCCGAAAAAGATACAAAAAATTGACGGAGATGGTAATTGTCTTTTCAGGGCATTGTCGGCAGAACTAACAAATTCGCAAGATCATCATGCACTCCTGAGAGAATCCTTGATCACATTTATGACAAGCGAGGACATGAATATAACCTTCTCCAATTACTGTGGACAGGACGTAAAGGTCTATGTCACCAAAAGTCTGATGTCAAACCTGAGCGTTTGGGGGACGGATGTCGAAATTATGGCTGCAGCCACCTTTCTACAGACATCTATATACGTTTACACACAAGTGAATGCCTCAAAATGTAAATGGTTGAGATATCAACCGCTGACCAAGATATCCCTCTCAAAATATTGGAATATAAAGAACGAAGGCGAAGCTATCTTCCTGAGAAACGCATGTGGCCATTTCGAAGTTGTAGATGGGGTTTAATGATAACCATCTATCCATCCTCCATCCCACAAAGGGATCATGAAGGATAATTTGTAATGGACATAAATGGACGATACATTTTCACTTGTCATATTTTGCTATCCTCATCCTGAAAGCAAACATGCTATTTTATTTGTCGATACATGCTATTTTATGTATCATATATTGTAACATAGCACAGTTTATAGTAACAAAGTCTAGTTTATAACGAGTATAGTAATATTGTTATGGTCAAATTCGGAATCGCTAAGTACTGTAATTGTGCATGACCGCGAGATTCCTAGAATGTTAATCAATCAATCAATCAATCAATAGTTCCGTCCTCTAGTCGAGGGTTGGATGCAATGGTTCTCCACTTGTCCCGATGGTGTGCTGTTGAATAATTCAAGCCTGTCCACTGTGAAATATTTGTAAACCATGATGTTCTTGGTCTCCCTCTGCTGCCATTCACCTTCCCTTCCAACAATGTACGGTATTTTGAACTCTGACGAATGATGTGGCCAAAATAAATAAGTTTCTTTGTCTGTATAGTGGCAAATAAGCGTTTCTCATTTTTAATTTTGCTGAGAACTTCTTTGTTGGTGATCTTTGTCCATGATATTTTCAGCATCCTTCGATAAGTCCACATCTCAAATGCTAATGTTAATAGCACATTAGAATCCACACCATCTTAAATAAAAATAAAAATGAACTACAGACTGACATACACACACAGACATACACAAATCTCTTAGTTTGTTAAATTCCGTGAAATATAAGATTTTTCGTGAACTTTAAATCTTTTCGTTAAATTCATTATTTTCCTGGAAATTGTCTGGACATTTTTTATTTTCCGTGAAATTTTCAAATTATTTAACTTTTCAATTTGTTGTGCTTTTTTGAATAATTAAAAAAAATATGGAATTTTTGTGTGAAATTCTTTATTTTCGTGAAATATACATTTTTTTGGTGAATTTTTTATGTGAAATTGTTCGACGAACAAAAATTCTTTTTGGGGAAATTTTGGTGACTACTAGTACTATTACTATTTTTCATGAATTTTCGATCTTTTTAAAACTTTTACATTTTTGGGGAATTTTTATTTGTTTAATATTTTTAAACAATTTTAAAGAGGGGGGAATTTGAAAACTGGGGAAGTTAAAAACGTTTTCAGATTCCCGGGGGGGAACTTGGGAAGGGGGGAAGTTGAAATCGTTACACCGGCAAACCGATGCGCGGGTTGCCGGCTCCTTCCTTCGTCGATCCCGATTTATGCTAGTTATTGTCTCCTGACTCCTCCGGTCGTAATGACCAAACCCTGACGATGATTGGGGGTATTTGTAACCTTACGACGGTTACCGGTTGCAGAACTGCAACATTGGGTATAGAGGCTCCGATAAATCGGCCCAATCTGTGGTTGAGTATGTGTCCCTCAGTAGGGAGTGTTGTAGAAGCTGGGGACATCTTCACAACTTGTAGTTGAGCTGTAGGTGTAGTGTAGTTTGGCACTTGAATCCGGTCAGCAGCAGGTGTAATGTATATAGTTATCAAAACCCCCCACTGCAATACTGTATGACGTCATGGGGCGTAATCGATTAATCGACTCTGGTCACCCGAGACACTTTTTGGCGCATGCGCACATCCTGCAGACTCGGGTCGAATAATCGAATAAGCTTCTCCACGCTCGGGTGACAAAAATGGTGGCCGTTTTATTTGTTTTTTTAGTAGCCGATATAATTACAGCAGGGGAATATATACTGCATACCTGAAGGTATGCAGGTATTGCAGGTATAGCAATACCTCAGGGAGTTTGATGCCACTGCCTTGTGGTACAGGTCCTTGACAGAACCGAAGGCTAAGGGAGCAAACCCTAAACAGAAAACCATGTCACTGTGGCAGCATTAAGGGCGGTTGATGTATGGAACTCCCAACATCTCCCGACCAGCCACTGCAGGGAGAAATAGTTTTGCGCCTGTCTTGACATGTTCTTGCCGGTGTGAAACCTCTATTTGCTCCCCAAGAGAGTGCCGCTGGTAACTTGCAAAAGCCAGCAGCACTTCAACACTTTTGCAGGCAGCTTTCATGAAATGAAATACTCGAACGGATGGGGCTGCCCTCTATGGAAGATCTTCTGATCAAAAAGAATCTCCGGTGGACTGGACACCTCATGAGGATGTCATCAGACAGGCTACCAAAGCAGATCCTCTATTCTCAACTGTCTTCTGGCTACAGAAAGAGAGGGCGCCCCCGTCTCCGGTTCAGGGATACCATCAAGAGAAACCTGAAGCTGAGAGTCATTAAGACCGACTCATGGACGCAACTCTCACAGCAGAGAGCTAAATGGAGAGCGGCAGTCAAGTAATGAAAGCAGTCTTTGTCACATCACGACCGACAGCATGATGATGATGATGATAATTACAGCAAAATATGATTTAGCTATTTTTATGATGGCATAGTTTAGTGATATTTCCATTTCATTAATCTATGTTATTACCAACAAAAAAAATGTATGACTGGTACCGGTGGCTGTTATGCTGCAGGACGGTACCAGCGCAAATGTGATGTCATCGCTCCTTGCAAACCCCAGCCAAGAGGTGGGTTACTGGGGTCGGGTTGTTTTGCACACGGCACGTGTATTTGTCGACTCCACTCGCGGTGTTCTATTTGAAATTCTGACGACTCGGGTGACCGATTACGCCCATGAGGATCGATTCTAAAGAAAGAAAGTTACATTACAGGGCCCGTATGCATGGAGCGGTGTTAGCGACCCAAAACGCGTTTATGGCGGGATTTCTGGTTTAGCGCAGAAAAGTTCATATGCATGGAGCAGTGTTAAGCCTAACACCGAGCGTTTAAACTCGGAAATTCTAACTCTGCTCATAGCAGGTTTACAGCGGTGTTAGTGTTAGGTTAGTGTCAGGATGGAACCCAAATCTACTCAATGCTATCATATTTAACAGAATTACATACGCAATAAGTGAGGTTTTATCAATTTAACCCTAAATTCGAGCCCTCCTTAGGGCTACTGCCGTATTGGCGGCGATGTTAATGGTTATATTTTCGAATCGACGAACGTACAGTCAAGAAACCACCGCCGCCGCCAGTATGGAAAGGGAGGTCGATGCGGCGGCGTCGGCGATTTGTTTACATTACGTTCGTCGATTCGAAAATGTAACTATTAATATCGCCGCCAATGCGGCGGTGGCCTTAAGGAGGGTTCGAATTTGGGGTTAAATTGATAAAATTTCACTTATTGCATATGTAATTCTGTTAAATATGATAGCATTTAATATATTTGAGCCTAATATATGGCTACAAATGCAGAGGGATTTCCCAAATCTATAAATACATTCACGTTTAGCTAACACTCACCGTTTAAGCGCCCATGCATACGGCTTGCCATAGTTCTCTATGACGCTGATAACCGGAGATAGTTACCCGGAGTTAAAGGTATAACACCACACGCAGCTAACACCGCTTCATGCATACGGCCCCAGAACTCACGGTGTTAACACGTCTTTTACATGGTGTCAGATGTTACGGATGAACCTATCTAAATGGCACTTTCAGGATTAAAACCACCAGGACCCTTGATCCTGGACGAAAAAATGGCCATTAATTGGAGGTCCTGGATGCAGTCATTTGAAATTTATGCTACTGCGGCGGGAGTGTCGACAAAGTCAAAAAAGGTTCAGTGCTGTGTGTTTCTACACGTTACAGGTAGTGAGGCGCAGAAGCTACACCGAACATTTCAACTCGACGTTGATCCAGGCCTTCACTCAATATTGTGAAGGGAAGACTAACATTACAGTTGTCAGGTACGAATTCAATTCTTTCAATCAGTCTAGTGAGGATATGGACACATACATCAGGGAGTTATAACATCGGATTCAATACTGTTGTTATGGCACGCTAGAAGATTCTTTGCTGTGCGACTGCATTGTGTGTGGTGTGAGAGATGATGAGCTTCGAAATAAGCTGTTGCGTTCTCCAAGCCTGACATTGGAAGAATGTGTACAATTATGTCGTCTCAGTGAAGTTAAATCGGCTCAAATAACAAGAATGGGTGGTAATCAGGTAGATACGATGTCTACTAAATACAACAATGGAAGCAAGTCGAGTAACCGTCCGTCGTCATGGATACGGCCATCAACAAGTCGTTATAACCATGGTTCGACTATGGCAACTGCACGTTGTGGGCATTGCGGGTACAATCATCAACGAGGGAACTGTCCGGCAAGAGGAAAGGAGTGGTCAGGTTGTCATAAATTGGGCCATTTCATCAAGATGTGTCGATTACTACAGCGACAGTCGAATTCAGCTCCTGTGTATGAACTGGGCATCGAACAAGGCGGCGATCGAGCAGAGTGTGCTGTGGAACAAGGAGTTGAGGATTACGATTTGTTTGTCGGAACAATTTCGCAAGGCACCATCCCTGACCGGGATCTTTGGCATGCTGTTTTGGTGTTAAATAATCAGGATGTATCTTTTAAGTTGGACACTGGTTCAGATGCGAATGTGTTACCCAGGAATGTGTTCGACAAACTAACTGCGGCTACTTTGATTCCGTCGAAGTGTCAGTTAGTAACATATGGAGGACATCGTATACAGCCTGCTGGAGAAACTACACTAAATGTCCGTGGTGTAGATTTGCTGTTTCAAGTCACGGATGCTGGATGCGCAATTCTAGGCAAGCGCGTGTGTGTTCAATTAACGTCGTAGTGTGACAGCACCATCTCGACACTTTGGAGGCCGGTGTAGGACGTTCAAAATACTACCCAGTTCAGAACACTACGGTAGTGTTTTGAACCTGGGTTCAAAACACTACTGTAGTGTTTTGAGCTTAGGTTCAAAACACTACTGTTAAGTTCAAAACACTACCCTATGTACGTTGAAAACACTACCCAAGTTCAAAACACTCATGACACGGCAGTAGCATAAAGCATACAACCAAATTATATTTATTATTCGTTGATGGACGGTGAGGGTCGGCAGCGCGCGTCAGGAAATCGGCGAAGTTTTGTGCTTGCACAAAACGTTCGATGTGCGACAACGTGCGGGTGCTAATGGGGCTGTCACATTATGACGTTTCTCGCCAACGCGCGTCGACGTGTGTGATTTTTTGCTGCAACGTCGGGATACGTCAGGAAGCGTTACACGCACGTTAGGCGCTATTGGTATTCATTGATGGACGGCGACGGTCGGCGAGGATTGATCTTAGATGTTGCTAGGACATAAAACAATAATCAACAACAACAACCCCTACTGCCCCACCTTACTGCATTCTTCCCCACCTCATTGCATACTGCATCACGCTACTGCAAATGAAATTGAATATGCAACAATTATAACATAATTTTTAGAGTAGTGTTTTGAACTTACGGGTAGTGTTTTGAACTTAATGCTAGTGTTTTGAGCGTGGCCACAGTAGTGTTTTGAACCTACCTTCAACTAGGTTCAAAACACTCCCGTAGTGTTTTGAACCTAGGTTCAAAACACTACCGTAGTGTTTTTGTGGGGTAGTGTTTAGAACTCACTACACCGGCAGAGAAAATGGTAAAATCATATTCTGATGTTTTTAAAGGTTTAGGATTAATTAAAGTAAATGCTAAAATGTATATTGATATATATGTGCCTCCTGTGGTCGATCCGCCCCGTCGGGTCCCATTGGCAATTGTTAATGATGTACAGGCTGAACTGAAGCGAATGTTAGACTTAGGTGTTATTGTCAAACAAGTAGAGCCTACACCTTGGGTTAGTTCCATAATGATTGTTCGTAAACCTAATAAGTTGCGTATATGTCTGGACCCAACTAAATTAAATCGGGCTATTTTGAGGGGGCCATACCCCGTCAGGACGGTAGAAGAAGTCGTTGCCCAAATACATGTTTTAGATGCCAAAATCGGGTACTGGCAGATAGAGTTAGATGCGGCCAGCTCTAGGCTATGTACGTTTAACACACCTTGGGGGAGGTTTCGTTATACTCGTCTGCCGTTTGGTATTAAAACCGCAGGTGATATTTTTATTCAGGAAATGAATGACATAATGTGGTAGACTTGCCAGGGGTTCATGTCATTTCAGATGATATATTAGTCCATGGTGTTACTGTTGAAGAACATAATAGCCGTTTAGAGGCAGTTTTCAAGCGTGCATGGCACGTGCACCTAAAATTAAACCCTAAAAAATCGAAAATTTGCCAGACCAGTGTAAATTATGTTGGACATTTGATCACGTCTGAAGGGCTTAAGCCAAATGCTGATCGAATCCAGGCTATTGTTGACATGCCGGTACCTGAGGATAAAGCCGTGGTGCAACGTTTTTTTGGAATGATTGGTTATGTTAGTAAGTTTATTCCAAACATGGCACAGATCACGGAACCGTTGAGAATGGTTATTAGAAAGGATATCACATGGCACTGGGATTCTGATCAGGATAGGGCTTTTGGACATCTTAAGCAGTTATTGAGCACAGCACCTATTTTACGGTGTTTTAATAAACAGGACAAGATTGTTCTTCAGGTGGATGCATCCAAGTATGGTTTAGGTGCTACTCTTTTCCAGTGTAATCTCCCTGTAGCAATGGCGTCTAAGGCATTAGACAAAACACAAATAAGTTATGCTGTTATTGAAAAGGAGTTGCTAGCTATATGTTTTGGGTGTCATAAGTTCCACGAGTATATCTACGGGAATGAAATCACGGTGGAGACGGATCATAAACATTTAGTTTCTATTATGCTTAAACCTATTCACCAATTATCAGCTAGAATGCAGAGGATGCGCATGAGGCTTCAAAATTATAACATTGACGTCAGGTATTTAAAAGGGTCGAATTTATTTTTGCAGATGCTCTGTCCCGAGCGAACACCTCAGTTGTGAACCCGCAAGACCTCTACGATCAGGATGTATCAGTAGCAGCTATAGAATTCAGTATGGATGTATTACAAGAGGTTAAAAAACACACGTTGTCAGATGCTGTACTGACAAAAGTAAAACATTTCACACTTAATGGTTGGCCTGAAAGTTGTAAATCAATTGATCTTGATGTAACTCTGTATTTTACTTTTAGTAATGATATTACTTCTTGTGATGGTGTATTGTTGAAGGGGACACAAATAATAATTCCCAGATTGATGCAACCGTCAATTTTGGAAAAGTTGCATGAATCCCATTTGGGAGTTGTCAAGTGCAAGCAACTAGCTAGAGGTAGTGTTTTTTGGCCAGGTTTAAGCAGCCAATTGGAGGACAAAGTATCCAGTAGATACAATATTCACCCCGTACTGCTGCAGTAGCCACAGGAGGGGTGCATACCAACCCTATGTAAAAACTGGCGAAAAAACGGGTCAAAGAATTGAGAGCCTAATTTCACAAACTAAGAAGCAACAATTATTCTTTACATCCGTTTTATTATTTACCCGCTACCTTTGAGTTGAAAAATATAATATAATATCTAGTTTAATAAGATTTAAAAGTGAAATCGACGGCGTTCTGCGGCCGCCATCTTGTCTTTTTGCATTCTCGCCCATTTCACCAACTCTGTGCCTATAGAAGTATCCATTTGATACTGGAGCCACATACTGGAGCCTCACTTCCATACTGGAGCCTCACTTTCATACTAACGCTATTTTCGCCCGTATTTATATAAGGCTGGTCTTCACCCGTGTACTACAACGGGTGAATCTTTTATCTAGGTATCCAGGTGCCCCATATGCCAAGAATTTCGAAATTTACCTGCCAAAGAACCGTTAATTAGTCATTCTATAGATGATGTACCGTTTAGCAAAGTAGGAGTGGATTTGTTCCATGTATATGGTACAAATTATCTTCTGGTTGTCGATTACTATTCAAAGTTCCCTGACGTAATTGAATTGTTTAATACGTCAAGTAAAGACGTTATCCTTGCATTGAAACAAACTTTTACCATTTTTGGGATACCCAAGTTTGTTGTTTCAGATAATGGACCACAATTTGCAAGTGAGGAATTTTGAGTGTTTTCTTCTGTATATGGTTTCGTTTCAGTTTTTACTAGTCCTATGCATGCTCAGAGCAATGGGCAAGTTGAACGGCATGTCCAAACAATGGGGGACATCCGGGGTAGTTCATTTGTTGACACTAGATGGCGCATCGGTACCAGTGGTCCTAAACGGCCATTGACAATGCACTGAGTTCGCCGGTACGCGTAGTGCAATACGTATATTTTATTCAAAATTAATAGAAATACAGAACCCTAACCTTAGAAATTTAATATACTCTATTCGTTGTATGTTTTCTATATGTATACCAAGCGGTTTGTCTCTAGGTCTTGTGGTTTTAGAGATATTTGACTTCTTCTGTATGAAGATTGCTCACGGCCATTGACAATGCACTGAGTTCGGCGGTACGCCCAGTGCAAAACGTTTATTTTATTCAAAATTAATAGAAATACAGAACCCTAACCTTAGAAATTTAATATAATGTATTCGTTGTATGTTTTCTATATGTATACCAAGCGGTTTGTCTCTAGGTCTTGTGGTTTTAGAGATATTTGACTTCTTCTGTATGAAGATTGCTCACGGCCATTGACAATGCACTGAGTTCGGCGGTACGCCCAGTGCAAAACGTTTATTTTATTCAAAATTAATAGAAATACAGAACCCTAACCTTAGAAATTTAATATAATGTATTCGTTGTATGTTTTCTATATGTATACCAAGTGGTTTGTGTCTAGGTCATGTGGTTTTAGAGATATTTGACTTCTTCTGTATGAAGATTGCTCATAGCCATTGGGTTTGCAGTGTGACATTGTGCTGAATATGCCCACTGGTTCAGTGGCGATGCGAACGGCAGGAATTTGAACTAAAAAGTCGGAGGTCCCCCATTAAACGTATGATAAAGAAGTGCTTTAAGTCTAATGGGGATGTGCAGATCGCGTTACTTAATTACAGGAACACCACCCTAGAGGGCGTTGGTGCATCGCCTGCACAGTTATTAATGTCTCGTCGACTAAGGGATAAATTACCTGTTTTGGACTGTGCACTCAGGGCGAACATTCAGCCGTCCAAGTTGCCTCAGTTACGGTATACGCAGGATTTACAAAAAGCATATTTCGACAAACATGCAGGTAAGAGACACCCTATACTGGCAGAGGATGACAGTGTCCGTTACCGAAGCCACACTGATGAATGGAAACGGGGGACAATTCTGAAGAAGCATAACGGTGATGGGAGGGCTTATGACCTGGTAAATGAGCGTAATCATGTGTTACGCCGTAATAGGAAATTTCTTTACAAATGTAAAAATATGAACGATAACATTCACAGACATTATAGTAATGGTTATGTCGTTCAACCATTGCGACACAATAAGACTGTAGTTCCATACATTACACGGTATGGTCGAATCAGTAAGCCACCTAACCGGTTTTGATCAAATGTACCATGATTACGTCGTTTATATCTGTAACAGTGACAAATGTAATCAAGTCCTTGTTGATTATTTCATGTAACAAGTCCATAATCATGAGATCCGGTTATAACCTTATATCAGTATTTATTATAATAATTAAGAATATGATAACATTATTGTTGAATTGAATTTGTTGTACGATAACCTTATGTATCGTAAATGGACTTCTCGCAGACAGAGTCCTAGTTCTTATGAATTCACGTGTTCATGTGTAACTAAAGTATAAGTATATTAGCTTACCATATAATTATTGTTTATGTACCGTTAGGGTCTATTTGTCACCTATATCAATGTGCGTGTTTGATACATGAAATGCATACAGAATTATGTGGAAAATATGACACCACGTAGTTTGGGTCATAGAAAGAAGGGACAAAACAGTTGTGTACATGTAAGAAGAGACAACTGAACAGCTTAGTATGTTCACTTCTATGTGACTGTTCCACACTGATGATACATGTTTAAGTTACCGTTTAAGGATGGTGAACATAGTTTGTTACTTTGACGGTTTAAGATATATCTATATATATATATTATGTTTAATGTGATGTTATAATATTGTATTTTCAATGTTAACATACAATGCCATTTTCGTTATCATGAAATGCTGTTTGTTCACACGTGGAATGTTTACACAGGTTGGCATTGTGTTAGAATCTCTAAGGTTTCTTTACGTTACGGAATGGGGATAGGACAGTATGATATTTGTTTGTCGGAACACAATGATAACCTGTGGATATCGATGGTAGTTAAGGTAATTAAGAATTTAATATAGTCAAGTATAGTTATTAATGCGTTGCTGTATCAAACATAGTTAATGCAGTAACATTAAAACATATAGATGGTATAATGCATAAAGATATCATTGGGTAATAAGTGATGATCGATGTTAATCGGTACCTATTGTTAAAGGGGAAGATGTAATGTATATAGTTATCCGAACGCCCCCACTGCAATACTGTATGACATCATGAGGATCGATTCTAAATAAAGAAAGTTACATTACAGAACTGACCGTGTTAACACGTCTTTTACAGCAGGGGTTTGAGGAAGGCGGGCAAAGGTGGGAGCAGCAATCGTTCCAGCAACAAGAACAAGACAAAGAAATCGTAAAGGTGAAGGGCCCCACCCAAGAACACAACTACCCTGGTCAGGGGAAAAAGTGTGCCTGGGAGAAATCGAAATGGGCAGAGTCTAGGAAAGAGAAATGAGGAGAGTTGAGTCAAAGGACCGTGTCTATTTGCTCTATGGTGACCGTCCAGCGAGCCATAGACACAGACAGTAAGAGTAGAAAGTGAAATGCCGGCGGGCTCCCCCTCCTGGAACTCTTTTCAGACATATCGAGGAGGAGCATGGCCGGCGGAGAGGTAATAGAGAGTGGTGTGGACAGAGTGCGGTCCGGATAGCAAGTGCCAAGCGCCTGGATAGGAAGCAACAAGTATCAATCTTTCAGTCATTGGTTTGACTCGACTAGGGTTTGAACACATAAACCAATGAGTTTGGTATGTATATATATGTATATATGTATGTATGTATATATAATATAACTAATGTCGAGTCAGGTAAAGTCATATTGATTAATATTAATATAATTATGCATTAACAAAAATTATTAAGACATTCTTTTTTAAGATACGAACCAGTTACCCTCTGATCTTGAGAACAACACTCTGCCATCTGAGCCACAGAGGAACTGCTAAACAGAGTGGTCCAATTGGTGGCAGAATGCTGGGAGGTCCTGACAGCTTGTGAATAATGAGAAAACAATATGGATAGAAATAGTCTGAAAACAATTAAATAGTAAGGATAATAAATAAATCAATTTAAATATAAATTAAATAAAATTTAAACAAATATCACCACATCATTATTTACCAGAATGGTGTGGCTAGAGGTGGGCTGGTGGTGGTGTGGATTGCAGACCAGTGTTGCCGTGTGGCTATTGTCTTACTTTGTGTGTGTGGGTGGGGGGGGGGAGGTTTCATGTGGGGTAACCATGCATGACTACCTCTAACCTGGGGCCGTATGCAGGAGTCAGTGTTAGGGAGGAAAAACAGTGTTTGGCGGGAATTCCGGGTTAGCGGCCAAAAAATGGTATGCACGAGTCAGTGTTAGGCCTAACACCAAAGGCTTAACCGGTGTTACCTTAACCCTAAAAAATATCAGGTTTAGCGAGTTTATTAGGCCCAAATCTATTCAATGCTGTCATATTTAACAGAATTAGATACGCAATAAGTGAAATTTGTTCAAATTAACCCTAAATTCGAACCCTCCTTAAGGCTACCGCCGCATTGGCGGCGATATTAATAGTTATATTTTCGAATCGACGAACGTAAAGTAAACAAATCGCCGCCGCCGCATCGACCTCCCTTGCCATACTGGCAGCGGCGGCGATTTGTTTACTTTACGTTCGTCGATTCGAAAATATAACTATTAATATCGCCGCCAATGCGGCGGTAGCCTTAAGGAGGGTTCGAATTTAGGGTTAATTTGAATAAATTTCGCTTATTGCGTATCTAATTCCGTTAAATATGATAGCATTTGATATATTTAAGCCTATTATATGGGTACAGACACAGAGGGATTTCCCAAATCTATAAATAAATTCACATTTAGCTATAATGAAAGTGTTACAGGCTCCTGCATACGACTTGACACAGTTCCCGATTTCAGTGATAGCTAAACGGTAACAGGCTCTAACACCAAAACCCGCTAACACTGACTCCTGCATACGGCCCCAGGTCTATATGGCTGGCAGGGTTACACCAACCCAAAGAAGCTAGGGGCTGATGCATCTGTATACTGTTCAATTGAAAAACTTAGGGTGGATGTGGGTCATGGTCATTTAGCCATGACTGCTGTCAAACCTTGTTTTTAAATTTGAGGATGGGGGTACTACCAGTACCTGTATATCCATACATCCATACATATATATGCACATATAGATGTGCATATATACATGTATATATACGCATATATATATGTGTATATATGCACATATAGATGTGCATATATACACATATACTTACGCGTATATATGTGTATATGGGTCGTTCTCAGAAGTTGTGTACCAATACTGTGACATCAGCACCACACAATCAAAATGCTGTCAAAGTCCTATATACAAGCTTCCTCAATGTGTATGTCCTTTTGCATCTGAATAATTGAAAATAAACATATTCTGACATTTTTAAGTAGGTCAAATGATGCTCACACCCAGTAAATAGCAGTATAGCATGGAAACCAATCTGACTCCAAAATAAGATATTTTCCACACAAAGCTTGACATTTTTAGGACATTTCACATGCCACTTGCTTTATAGACAGTAGTAATAATAATTTGAAACCTCATTGCTATGGTTTTGTCTTATGCTGGGGATGCTGATTTAAGACTCAAGCAGAAAAATATTAGCACGGTTGAAGTGGAATCAACAATTTTACACAAATGTTCGGCTCAAATGTCCATGTTATGGGGCAAATTCAGGATTTATCTTTTACTGTACCATAACTGGGTCCATGCATAGAGTGTCAAATGGTGAAAATAGTTCCTGTACTGTATCTGTACTCAGAGTTTGATACAGAGTTTCATAGTCCTTGCAAGTGGAAATGAAATGTTATGATGTTAATGACTCCAGAAAAGGCTAACTACTTCATCATTATTATAAATTTTAAAAAAAGTCTTCAACTTAATGAAGACATTGTATATGACCATTTGAAGTGAAAAGTGCTGTTGTTCAGAGGTTTTCATTAAGTTTGTGGTACTTTATTTTCAATGCTGTTGGCAATGTCACAAATTAGTGATGTAATTGTCTATTTATTGAGCTACATCCATCCCAATAAGATACATAATACACAATCTTAACATTTACTTTTGATCTAAAATATCTCCCACATTGGATATGTTGGCCTTGCTAACATCTTTAATTCGCTAATGAGACACCAGGGCGGTGGGGTGGGACGAGCGTCAGTGTAATTGCGCAGTTGCCATCTGGAGTTTGAGGGAGTTAGATGTGTTGACTTTTTCTCCTGCATTGTTCAAGTGTTCCGTTAATATGCGTCCGGTGAAGAAGCGTTGTGGTCGTCCTCCATTGTCTTCTGGTGCTCGTCGGCTTGGTCGTCGCCATGGTGGTAGTGATCGTGGACAGTTATCAGACTTTTCGGATGGCGATGGTTCTTCGATGGCAACGACACAGTCGAGGGGGTTGGTGCCGGTGTCGCCGGCGCTGGTGGATGTGGCGGTGTTGGCTCGGCTTGATGTGCTTGAGCGGCTTGCAGTCCTACCGCGTGTGCTGTCTTCGGTTCCTGCTTCGTCTCCGTCGTGTATGCCGGTTACTCTGGCTAGCCAATCTGTTCGGATATCTCGTCCGGGCTTCCGTCGTCCTGGTTCTCCTGATCGGGTGCCGCCTCCTGTCTCTAAGTTGGGGCCTTCTGCTGCGTCTCCGGCTCCGCCTGCGGCAGCGGCTGGGTTCAATCCTCGGCTGATGTCGGCTGGAGGACAAGTTCCGCTGGCTGTGGTTCACCCTCCTCCTAGATTGGCGTCTCCGTATCCGGTGCCTCGCTACCAGGTTCAGCAGCCACAACCTCCGATTGCTTCTAACTACGGGCTTCTTGCCGCATAACTTTGTTACCAGGGGGGATGCCTGTAAGAAGATTGCCTTGGGTGAGGCGTCGTGGGCTGAGTATTTCTTTGCTCTAAGGCTGCTTGTTGCTCAGCCGGGGTTTCCTCCGACGTGGTTTCCTGCCATTTTGCAACATGAGGAGGATCGTGCCCTGATGGCTATCATGTGGGATTCGCCGAGGTGTCAGCGGTGGTCGGAGAGGGTGTTTGTAATGATTGCTGATGGACGGCTGTTTAAAGAAGTTCATCGGGATGTGTGTACTGAGGCAGTCAGGATTTTGCAGTCAAGAGCGGTCTCGGGTCAGTCAGGGTTTTCTCGACAGGGAGCTGTGTTGGTGCGGCCTGTAGTGCCGGCTCAGTTGTCGGGGGTGTCTGCCTCTGTTAACCCGGCCCCTATCAATCAGAGGGATGAATATTCTCGGGAGGCCAAAGGGAAGCCATGTTATTTATGGAACTGGGGCAAGGATTGTGGGAATGCAGCTACTCATGGTTTGCTGCCGGATCGTTCTCGGCATATTTGTGCTTGGTGTGCGTACAAGTTTAGCACACAGGGAGCAGGGCTGTCTCAAAAGGAGGAAATTTCTGGACAAGAAGGCAGCGGATGTGTCTGGTAGTAATGATGTAAGTGTTCATGACTGTGCTTCGAATGTGTTGTTATCGGATGTTGCTAATGTTTCTGTTGCTGTATGTGAGACTAGACCTGTTCCGGCCTTTTCTCAGGATGTTGACCTGAATTGTGTAGTCTTATTGCCTGTAACTAAGCAACACACTCCTGATATGTGACAACCTGGCTCTAGTTCTGATAACGAGTTGATTAGCCCGTTGCTCTTATCGCCGTCAGCAGACCATTCTGGTGATATTGAGGATAAAATTATTTTGGTTTATGGTCCGTATGACCTAATTGATTGCCTTCATTCCGATGTGCAGGTGGTTGACTTAGGTTTGGGGTCGGTGCAATCAGTTGGCGATAGTTTGCTAGCAATGCCGGCTTTTGACTGGTTTGATGAGCCGATGGAGTTACTTTTGTCAGGGTCAGACTCCCCTAGGGTGAAGGGTTTTATTCCTCCGCCAACGCCTTCGGTGTTCAGGGATGATTTGATGTCGTTTTGGCCTGTTTCTGCAGGGGAGGCTTGGTTCGATTTGGGTGTATATAGGGATATATATGACAAGGTACGGGCTACGGGTCTGCCCAATTTCTTGGGTGCAAGGATAGCGATTCCTTCGGGTTTGCATATCCCAAAGTGGCGGGCGTTGCTGTTGGACTACCCTGATGTCCTGCTGGTTGATCATCTTCAATTTGGTTGGCCTCTTAACTATACTTCGTCAGCTGTACCGGTGCCGACGTATAGGAATCACGGCTTGGCTGGGGATGCATGGGGTGCTATTAGCAGATTAGGCCCGTTTGTGTCTCCTCCTTTCTTGCCGTGGTGTCAATTAAGTCCGATGATGACTAGGCCGGCCGTATAATTTGTCTTTACCATCGGTGTCTACATTGTCGGAACGGTTAACGAAGCTTGGACCTAATGCCTGGATGTGGGGTGGGGATCTAGCTCGGACTTATAGGCAGCTTACGGTTTGTCCGCTGTCTACTCCGCTGCTTGGTATATTGGTTAATGAGAATATATATATCGATATCGCTCCGCCGTTCGGGTGTAGAACCTCGACCTTGGCATGTGCGCATGCTACACGAGCAGTGGTTTGGCTTCTTCGTCAGGCAGGGTATTTTTCGTTGTGTTATCTGGATGACTTTATTGGTGTGAGGGAACTGAGAGGCAGGCTTGGCAGGCGTTTGATAGTTTTAATAAGTTAGCAGAGGAGGTAGGGCTGGTTCTGGCTCCTAAAAAGTGTACCCTG
The DNA here is from genome assembly GCA_030323885.1 of Branchipolynoe longqiensis. Taxonomy (NCBI): domain Eukaryota; kingdom Metazoa; phylum Annelida; class Polychaeta; order Phyllodocida; family Polynoidae; genus Branchipolynoe; species Branchipolynoe longqiensis. The sequence continues at coordinate 46,592,445 of CM059197.1, forward strand.
CCTGTGACTACGATTACTTGGCTTGGTTTTGTGATTAATTCGGTGGTGATGTCAGGAACGCTTCCGGTTCAGAAAGTTAGAGATGTTTTGGAGGAATGTCTTATTTGGGAAGGGAAACATACTTGTTCTAGGAAACAGCTGCAGAGTTTAGCTGGGAAATTACAGCACCTGTCTAAATGTATTCAGCCGGCGGTCAGGTTTTCCAATAGGGTGCTTGCTGCATTACGGGCCTCACCATATGTTGGGCAGCATGTGTTTGATAGTGAGTTACTTAAAGATCTTGAATGGTTTAAGCAATTTGCAGAGAGTTATAATGGTCGGCAGTTGATCCCGGTGGCGCCTAGGCAGGACTGGATCATAGAGTGTGATTTGACTCTTAGCGCAGCAGGGGCGTTCTTGCCTGTTAAGTTTTATAGTACTGAGTATAGCCTGGAGTTGCAATCGGGGGGGGCTCTCGATGACCCAGTTAGAGGCACTTAATCTGGTGCATGTTGTAGCTTTTCTTTTGCCTCCTGACCCACATGATCTTTTTATTACAGTCAATACGGTTAATCTTGCTTCGCAACAGGTTCTGGAATCTGGGAGGGGGAAGGAGAAGGTGTTGCGTGCTTGTGCACGACAGTTGTGGTTGATTGCTGCTGAGGTAAATTGTGACCTTGTTATAGTTCATAAACCAGGTAAAGATTTAGTTTTAGCGGATGCTTTAAGTAGGGCCCCGCATGCTGAACGTGACAATGTAGTAGCAGCTAATATGTGTCAGAGTCGTGGTTTGAGTGAAATTGTGGTCGATGTTTCCCTTGATATTTTGAAATGTAAACTGTAATGGATTTGTTCTGGAAGATAGTAAAATTTGTGGCTCTATCTTCCAGGATTCTCGCTGATTCATCATCAGCGGCTGTTGGACAATTATGTCCTCGCGCTTGCTCCGAGGATGTGGAAAAAACAAGGCTGCGCATGTGAAACTATATTTAGGTTTCTGTAGTCAACACCGTGCTAACCCTGCACAGCCCTCTGTGTATGTGTTGCTGTCATTTCTGATGTTTCTTAATGATTGGTTGAAATCACCGGGTGCGGTAATGAACTATTTTAGTTTGGTTAAGCTGTGGGTGTCAGCAGGTCCAGGTAGTACTAAGGCATTTGATGCTTCAGAAATTAAGCTATACAAAACCGGTATTTTCAAATCTTTCAAGCATACAATTAGTAGGGCAACCCCTATCTCGCTGTCTGAGATTAAGCTGATAATTGGTTACTTGCAAAGCTTATCTCCTGCACCAGATGTGATTGTAGCAGCGCTGCTTGTAGGTTATTTCACTTTTGTAAGGCAGTGCAACTTGGTCTCTACATCAGTAGAGCCACAAACTCTTAATCATGGGATCAGATTTAAAGATGTCAAAGTTGAAGGGAATCAGCTAACAGTGGTTTTGAGGTGAACTAAACCTCGACCGGCGTCTGCACCGCCAGTGATTTTTAGACTTCCGAGGTTGAAGTCCTCAGCATGTTGCCCTGTGAAAGCCTGGTTGAAATATGCACAGCATCTGAATCTCTATCCCCCTGACTCTACCCATTCTGCAGCGTGCATTGCGGTTGGCCTCTTTCAATACCCTGGGAAGAGAGACAGGTGTTACCCTGCATGGTCTACGTAGGGGTGCTGCGCAGGCATGTCAAGGGGCAGGGTTGACGCTGGATCATATCATGTCCGCAGGGACATGGCGCAGTGAGTCTGGGAAGGCTTATCTGCAGGCTGTTCATATCAGTGCAGCTCCGGCAGCACTTGGAAGGTTGTTGGGTTCAGCGCTGCCGATCTGAGATACTTACCCTGTGCTAGTTTCTTACCATATATGATTACCATGTTTGTTTACATGTTTATATTCCAGGTCTTCGATACATATTACTAGTATATGTGCTTACTGTTTCTGATACTATTGAGTAGATTTTAAGAGGCCCTGTCGCCGACTCAATTACGATTACTACATACTGAGATGCTAGAATATTCAAGTCTCTGTGCTTGTGGACTTTCTGCTTACTGCTTAAGACGGCCCTGTCGCCATACCGATAACTGAACGCTCATTGAGCTGTTTTTTTATTTGTTATTGAGATAATTAAATCTGATTCCAAACTAGATTGCTGTGTTTTTTGTGTGTGTCTCGTTAAGTGAATTATTGGCCTAAATCCAATGATGTGTTTCTTTGAAATATGCATTTGAAGTACACTACCTTAAGAGGTACACAATTTCTGAGAACGACCCATATATATCTATATGTATATATACATGTAGATATATATGTGTATATATGCACATACATATCTACACATATCTACACATGTATATGCATATATATGTATATATGAATATGTATATGCATATATATGTGTATATATGTATCTACATGTATATATGTGTATATATGCGTATATATGCATATATATCCATATGTATGCATGTATATGTTTATAATTATGCCTATATAGGCATATATATATGTGTGTGTAAAATCATATATATATACATCTATATATCTGTCTGTATATGCACATACACATATACTGTATGGATATACCACACACAGGGAAATCCCACTCTGCACCCACACCCACACCCACCTCCAGAGGTCATCCTTGTATAGACTGCTAAAGCAACAACCCATCTGCCTGTGTACGTTAGAGTAATGGCTTATATGATGCTATACATCATGATTTGTTCATATTGTTGGCTATTTCTCATTAACTATGTCCATGGTTTTGATTCTAAGAAAATACCTTTTTAAATAGACCATGGTGGTTCACCAGTAAAAACGACTAATTCCAGAATACAACCAGCACAATATTATAGGCAAAATAAGATTATCTCTTTATTTTAATGTAGTTTTAATTGAATATTATGAACATACTATACACAGGAGCATTTTCTCCATAGAAACTTTGAAGAGCTACTTATGCCCAATTTAATGATATATTTTGTTAGGTTCCATCTTCAATATTAAAGTAGTTGCAGACTGTGACAGCTCACCATTATTTGTTTCTATATGTAAACTGTCTTGGTTTTTCAAGATGCCTTGAGAAAGCAAGACGTTTTGAATTCCAAGTCGTGACCCCTAACTGTTCACCACTGCCACAAACTCTTAAAGCTGATTGGTTATATCCATAAGCACCGATATAGACTACATCACGGTTCCGACTGCGCATGCGCTGAAAACGGCGTTGGGAGCAAAGCAAAGGCGTACGGCCATTGTGTTCAAAATAAATAGAAATACATAACAATTTGGCACAAACATGGATGGAAGCATGCAATATAATAATATAATGAATATGTTTAAGATACTCTCCATAATTAAGCATTTTGAGATAAGAAACATACAATTTCAGTCACTTTACCCGCTGATGTTTACATCACCATTGATTAGCCAGAAGTAATTCTTGTTCTAAATATTAAAATGTCAAATGTGTCAACAAAAACTAGTTTCAAAGAAATATATAACCAATATCTGATTAACCCTACTCATTTTCTATTTCTACATATGTCATTAACCATAGGATATAAATGGTTGTAAGGCATTCTTACCGTATATGATTACCATGTTTGCGCAGTGTTTGAGATTATAATTTAGTTTTAGCGGATGCTTTAAGTAGGGCCCCACATCTATGTGGGGCCCTACTCTGGCTATGGCTCTCACACTAGTCTGAGTGCCTGGATTACTCTAAATCTAAGTGCACATGGCATGAGATGTACTGATTATATTGATGTAAATGCAATGCTGGATGAAAGATTAATATCTTAATTTATTATTTATATTATTTTAGTTGGTATTCTATGTTTCAAACAAGAGCTGAGATGAGCTGAAACTAGCACATTTCATAGCTGCACCCAGTGTATTAGCATGTGCCATGTGCTTATCACGGGTTTGTTTTGCTCTGACGCATCCCACAATGCACCGCGCTGCTGGAACCCCGATGTAGTCTATTGGACCAGCCCATATATTGGACCACCGGCGGATTTCCGGTTGTGTTGCATGACTAGTTGCTATCTCGCAGCCCCCTTCCTACTCTGGGAATTACGTCGGATGCCACTTGAGCTGCCAGTCAGTTATAATCTGAAAGTTGGGTGTCAGATGCTTAGACAGAAGACTGAGGAGTGCACGTTCAGTGCTTGTCATAGGCGCTATCTTAGGTAGATAAATGATATTCATGTAGATATCGCACCAATAAAGCACTCTCAAAATGTCTTATTTCGCCGGTTCTGATAGTGATAGTTCCGTCTTCAAGGCATGTACACGACTTGCACAACAATTGGCTAACACAATCAACTAGAACAGCAATGGCTGTAAAGGACGTGCGAACACCGTGAGTTCTGTAATGTAACTCTCTTTATTAAGAACTACCAGTCGTGACGTCATCCGGTATTATGACGTGACGTCATCCGGTATTATGCTGGGGGCATTCGTACAACTACATATATTACATCTTCCCCTTTAACGACATCTATCGATCATTTTATTATCACTTGCACACTATGTATTAACTAACATCGAGATCACTGTGTTATAAATGTTTCATATTAATAGTCTTATTAATGCTACATCTATCCTCCTTTTTCTCTTTCTATATCTATTAGAACAGAATCGTCAATTAATGACTGCAATTAATGATACGCGCATGAGTGCACTTTATATTCACATGGATACGCAGTCATTTACTAGTGTCATTTCTTACATGCGCATGTATTGTGTCGAATCTTTGGTCGATCTTAATACTGTCGTTCTTATCCTAACTGTAAAGCTGGTCTATCATGTGGATTATGTAATTAACACAATTGCCTTAGCGAACACTAATTACCAAACATCAATGAGTCAATAATCATTTGATAGTAGTTATGAAATGTAAGACCTCTTAAACCATTTACATCAACATTCAAAATGTCTACCGAGTCGTAAACTACATGTCAATAACTTTATTTACATCTTGTCATATGCAGCCATGGACATTGAAGAGACAGACATACTAACATCACTGTCCAACATCATGAGTAATATCATAGTGACGATTTACTTGGATTTCAATATATAACCGTTACATTAGTAACCAAAACGAATTGTGGGCTTACTTACTCTACCATAACATGTAGTGTAATGTGAAGGATTGTTTAAATGAGGTGTCTTTGTCCCATTATTTGTATCAGTCAATTTAACGCTTCGTTTGGGACAATTGTAAATTAATTTTCTGTTACGTCGTAACACATTATTACGTTCATTTAAGATACTGTAATCCCTTTTATGGTTTTTATCTGTGGTGAGAATGGTCCCCTTTTTCCACTCATTGTGATGGTCTTTGTACCTGACCCTATCCCCAGTATGTAATAACGGGTGACCCTTACCTGAATGTTTGTCGAAGTACAATTTCTGCAATTGTTGTCTACGACGTAATCTATGCAATTTTGACGGTGGGATTGCCGCAGTGAGGTCCCGGTCTAATAAAGGGATCTTGCTTTGTAACCTGCGGGACATCAGCAATTGCGCTGGTGATGCCATCTAGTGTAGTATTTCGATAATTGAGCAATGCAATGTCTACTTCCCGGTTGTCTCTAATACATTTTTTTATCATGTGTTTGATGGTTTGCACATATCGTTCAACTTGCCCATTGCTTTGGGCTTGCATCGGGCTCGTGTATAATGATTTGAAACCATTCAATGACGAAAATTTACGAAATTCCTCACTTGTGAATTGAGGACCATTGTCTGATACAACATATTTGGGTATGCCATACCTGGCAAACATCTGCTTCAATGCAGTAATAACGGCTTGGCTAGATATGTGCAACAATTCAATGAAGTCAGGGAACTTAGAATAATAATCTATAATCAATATGTAGTTTTTACCGTTTACATGAAACAAATCTACTCCGATTTTGTGGAATGGCATATTTGGTATTGAGTGACTTATTAATGGTTCTTTTGCCTGTGCATTTCTTAACTGTTGGCAAATATCACACCTTGACACTTTGTCTTCTAATTGACTACTTAAGCCAGGCCAAAACATACTGTCTCTGGCCAGTTGTTTGCACTTAACGATACCCAAATGTGACTCATGTAGCTTATTTAACATACTGGGTTGCAACACTTTTGGAATTATAATTTGTTTACCTTTCAATAGAACTTCGTCATACCATGTTATTTCATGCCTAAAAGTGTAGTATGGTTTTACATCATGTGGAACATGGTTGTTACTGTAGGGCCATCCGTCTAATGTTAATTGTTTTATTTTGTTTAGCGTCTGATCCAACTCGGTGCACTCCCTAACTCGCTGGATAAGATCCATACATATATCTACCTAAGCCACCGATATGTCAGGGTCGTATAAGTCGTTTGAGTTTACATTCGACGTGTGTGCTCGTGAGAGAGTATCTGCAAAATATAAATGTGATCCTTTTAAGTATGTTACCGTGATGTTATAATTTTGCAATCTCATGCGCATCCTCTGCATCCTGGCCGATAACTCATGTATAGGTTTGTGCATAATATTAACGAGAGGTTTGTGATCTGTTTGGATGGTTATTTCGTTGCCATAAATAAAATCATGGAATTTCTTACACCCAAAGCATATAGCTAATAATTCCTTTTCTATCACTGCGTAACTTATCTGTGTTTTATCCAGTGCCTTTGAGGCCATTGCCACTGGTAAATCACACTGAAATAGGGTAGCCCCCAACCCATACTTTGAGGCATCCACCTGGATCACAATCCTTTCTTTTCTGTCAAAATATCGTAAAATAGGTGCCCTTGTGAGAAGGCCCTTCAACTCTTGAAAAGCCTGATCCTGCGCCTCATTCCAGTGCCATGCTATGTTCTTCTGAATTACCGTTCTTAATGGCTTTGTAATTTGAGCCATGTTTGGAACAAATTTACTTACATAACCTATCATTCCTAGGAAACGTTGCACTGCTGCCTTATCTGAAGGAACTGGCATGTCAATAATGGCTTGTATCCTGTCAGTATTAGGCTTCAGCCCTTTTGAGGTGACCAAATGTCCAACGTAATTAACACTACTTTTGCAAATCCTAGACTTTTTTGGGTTTAACTTTAGGTGAACCTCTCTTGCCCGTTTCAATACAGATTCCAAACGAATATTATGCTCTTGTACTGTAACACCGTGGACTAAAATATCATCTGATATAACGTGCACACCGGGCATACCCATTAAAATTTCGTTCATCTCCTGGATGAAAATATCTCCCGCAGTCTTGATCCCAAATGGTAAACGTGTATATCTGAACTGGCCCCATGGCGTATTAAATGTACATAATCTAGAACTCATATCATCTAACTCTATCTGCCAATACCCACTGTTGGCGTCCAAAACGGAGAAGTATTTAGCCCCATGTAATTGAGCTACTACCTCCTCAATAGACCGTACAGGGTATGGGCCCCGTAAAATGGCCCTGTTTAACCTTGTTGGGTCAAGGCAAATCCTGAGTTTACCTGGTTTACGAACAATCGTTATAGAATTCACCCAAGGGGTCGGCTCATTCTGTCTTACAATGACTCCTAAGGACAACATACGGTTCAATTCTGCCTGGACATCCTCAACAATAGCTAATGGTATTCTGCGTGGCGGGTCTACAATAGGCGATACAGTGTCATCAATGTATATTTTGGCATTTACTTTAATTAAACCTAACCCTTTAAATACATCAGAATATTGTATTACCAGTTTGTCCGCCTCCACGTCAGGTATCTCGTCCACAGTGTCTAGACGCGCCAATAGACCCAATCGTACACAGGCCTGTTTACCTAGGATTGCACTACCTGCATCTGTCACTTGAAACTTTAGTTTGGTATTGTTGATATGCAGTTTCGTCTCACCAGCAGGCTTGATCCGGTGTCCTCCATAAGTTATTAGTTGACACTTTGAAGGGGTCAAATTGGCACTATGAGGCTTTTTGTAGATGTTGAGAGGCAAGACATTAGCCTCAGATCCAGTGTCCAATTTAAATGATACATCCTGTTTGCCGACGATGAACATTGCGTACCATAAATCACTGTCAGCCATGTCATCTTGGTAGATCGTTCCTATAAACAAATCATACTCGTCGTCATGCAATTGATGTCGCGTATCCTGGTCATCACTCCCCTCATCACGGTCCGGGTCCACTTCAATCTCATATACTGGCGCACTGTGCTGCTGCCTCTTCTGTTGACGGCAAACTTTGATGAAGTGACCTATTTTGTGGCATCCAGCGCACTCCTTCCCTTTTGCAGGGCAGCTTCCCCTATGATGTGTGTATCCACAACGGTCACAACGTGTAGCCGTTACTTGGGAACTCTGTTGAAAACGACTTGTTGACGGCCGTGACCATGGAGATGTTCGTTCTCCTGGTCCCCCTCTCCTGACTTAACGAGTAGACATCGCATCAACTTGATTACTCCCATCTCAACTCACTTGTGCTGCTTTATTCTCACTTAACCGACATAACTGAACACATTCCTCCAATGTCAACTTAGGAGCTTGCAATAACTTGTTTCTGAGTTCATTATCCTTGACTCCACACACGATGCGGTCACATAGCAATGACGCTTCCATTGTGTCATTACAACAAAATTGTACGTGGTGTTTTAATTCCCTGATGTAAGTGTCCATATTTTCCGCAGTTTGATTAAATGTGTTAAATTCGTACCTGACAACTGTGATGTTTGTTTTACCTTCACAGTACTGATCGAATGCGGCTATTAGAGGTGTTATCTTGTCCTTTTCTGCAGTTTCAAAATCGAAAGTTCTGTGTACCTTTTGCGCCTCTCCACCAGCGACATGTAAAAATACACAACACTGGATTTTATCCGTTTTAGTTGCCACTCCAGCCGCTATTCCATATATTTCATATGAATTAATCCAGGATCTCCAACTGACGGCCATGTTCTCATCTAAAATCAATGGTCCTGGGGGTTTTAATCCGTGCAGAGCCATATCGATGATTTTAACCCGTAATATCTGACACCATGTAAAGGATGTGCGAACACCGTGAGTTCTGTAATGTAACTCTCTTTATTAAGAACTACCAGTCGTGACGTCATCCGATATTATGACGTGACGTCATCCGGTATTATGCTGGGGGCATTCGTACAACTATATATATTACAATGGCCACCATATTAACTGAAGTGAAATAAGATTAGCTATGTACATTTGTTTATGTTTTTCTTAGTACTGTCATGGGGGTGATGAAAATGGGAAATACTGTGCCTAGAGCGGGACTCGAACCCACATCTCTTTGCATTCTGGGCCAGTGTGCTAACCATTACACCACCTAGGCTCCCTGATATCAACACACTCCCCACGCCTACCTGTCTATGTGGTTACTTGCCTGAGAGGTCAGTGCAGATCACTACACTCGTCCCCCTGGAATTGTAAGTCTTGTAATGCTTACAATTACATACATACAGGCAATGCACTAACACATACATACACAGGGTAGGTTCAACAACCATACAGCGCAAAGCTTGTACAGGATCCTGGTCATGGCCCCAGTGTCATGGGGGTGATGAAAATGGGAAATACTGTGCCTAGAGCGGGACTCGAACCCACATCTCTTTGCATTCCGGGCCAGTGTGCTAACCATTACACCACCTAGGCTCCCTGATATCAACACACTCCCCACGCCTACCTGTCTATGTGGTTACTTGCCTGAGAGGTCAGTGCAGACCACTACACTACCATACTCTATATTCATATTCTATCTCCCTCTCCACCCCCTCTCTCTCTCCACCTCTCTCTCTCTCTCTCTTTCTATATATATATATATATATATATATATATATATATATGTCTGCATATATAGGCGTATATGACCTATTACTATTAGGCTATATACATTTCACATTATATATGAGATTCGGGGAGCAAATAGAATAGGCCTAACTACACCCTTTTTTAAGCACAAAGTCCAAAAGATAACTGTGGCAAGTTTAAATAGGCTTACATTATTCTTTAAAATTTGAAACTATAACTAGTAGGCCTACAATTCTAGTGAAGGGCCTGTCACACTACGACGTATAGCCTCAGCGTATGTCGATGTATGTGATTTTCGACCAATACGTCGGCATACATCGTCATACATTACGTATACATTGGGCATACGTCAGGTACGTTCCGGATACGTCGTTATATCTCGTGCATCGAGGCTCTGAGAAAATATTGTGCATGCTCAAAATTTCCAACGTGTGTCGACGTGTGGCCGTACGTTCCACATATGCTATGTGTATGTTAGGGGTATGTCGGCGTATGTTAGGTGTATGTTAGGGATACGTTGGGGTACGTTGGTACACGTTAGCCGTACATACAACTGGCACCCTGCGTGTGTCGCTGACGTATATAATGTACTCACAACATTCCGTTAACGCACCCCTAGCATATGCGAGCGTGCCCCTAGCGTATCATGAGTGTATCATGAGCGTACCGCCAGCGTGTTGTTACTGTTACAAGATGTTTATATGTCTATTTGTATAAATAAACTATATCCATTTTAGATATCAAAATACAATTACATGTCTCTTATATTTGTTATATACTTCCAGGTATATTAGGTGTTGATTTTTATAACAATTACATTATGACATTATTTAACTCAGACACAAAAAATCAACTTTAACTGAATCTTTATTACAGAGCAAGAACATCTTTATACGTATATACATATATACAGAAGAACATAATAAAATAATAAACATAAGAACTTAAGAACATAAAACATAATAAACATAAGAAAATAATAATAATAAGCACCTATTTATACATATTTACACATTCACTTATCATCGTTGGGGTCCCCCGATGGTGACATCGGGGCTGACGAGGGGAAGATGTCTAAATTAGAGACCTCCCAACACACCGGAGATCCCCGAGAGCCCCGACAAGTTCAAGCGTCCATTGGACGTTTGTCTAGCCGAGCCTGTTGATGTTCCAGTTGCCGCTGCTGTCGGAATGGAACTGCCCCTGGCAACTGGAGTTGATGCCCAGGGCACACTCACAGTGCTGGCAGCAGGTTGCCGGTGAGATGGTGCCGGAGGAGGCATGGTGTGAGGAGCCATGCCAAGTGGCCGAAGTTGAGGCTGAGGTGCAGGCGCCACAGAGGGACCTGGCACCAGCTGAGGCAGAGGCGGCACTGGCTGATGGCGCAACGGCACAGGTAGCACAGGCAGAGGTTGAGGCTGTGGCTGTGGCTGCTGCGGATGCTGCACTACAGACTGCAGCAGCTACAGCATATAATGCTGCACAAAGTCCTGGGTTTGTGACACCCATGGTGATGCCGGTTGTGGCTGGTGGGTCCAATGCTCAGATGCTCGGGCTGGGGATGGTACAGCTCACTTTGAGAAGGCCCCGCAGGAGGCGCACAAACCACAGGAGCCGCTGCAGTGACAGGCGCCACTGGAGCCACAGGACCCATTACAGCCACAGGATCCAGAGGAACCACGGGTGCCTCAGGTCCACAATCGTCCTCCAACCCCTGTGACAGAATGTTGTTGATCGCTGCCCGCGTATTCCTGAAGCATGCCTAGGGCATTGTCATCAGACAGTCCCGCACATCATCTAAGAATGTGGCACGCTCCATAAGGGCCGGTGTTGGAGGTGGCTGCAGGCCCTTCAGCAGCTCCCCAGACTCGTCGAACCGCTTCTGGAATGCTGCCAGCAGGTTGACGTCATCTGTGGCTGTCCGCTTCCCCTTTCCCCATTCTTGGACTGCAGCGGGAGGTGTGGCCGGAACCTCTTCCTCCAGCCCAATCTGTAGATTAGCGCAGACATTCTCGGCAGCGTCAAGATCCCCCTGCGCAGCGTCTATGGCAGCTAGCACCTGCCAGACAAAATCATAAAATTCATAAGTAACATGAATGCAAATTGTTGTTTCCACAAATGAGGTCAACAGCAACAAAAATCAACAATAAAGAAGAACAACAAATATATCACGTAAAATGATTAAACTGATTTATCCAGATTAATAATGTAAATAAATTATATCGCTTTGTTGACTTTTACCAGAATGCTAATGCCCAGACTGCCCAGAAGGATAAAAGATTTTGTACGTACAGTTCTGCAGGGCTCAGGCAAGTGCCTGACGACTGACCGCAGGAAACCAAACTTCTGCATTATCCACAGCTCCCTCTCAGTCAGTTTGGGGGCTCTGTCGCCGCTCTTCTTTTTGTGAAGCCTTTGTGTTTGTGTCCCTCAGCGACTTGAACCACCATTGCAGATGCACAGATGTCCTCCCCATCTGGTTTGCCTGGTCCTCCCAAATCTTGCCCTTCTTGTCAGACCGCCTGTAGTCAGTCATTTTCACCTTCCCTATGACTGGGTTCTCCTGGAGGAAATCCAATATCCTATCCTCCTCGGCTAGCTAGATCACAGTCACTTCTTTTTGCCCTCTTCTTCTTGGCCGAGGCGAAGCAGGAGGTGCTAGTGGAGGCTGAGGCGGAGGCCGAGGTGGTGGAGGCAACGGATGATGCACACAAGGTCCCACGGGAAGCAGGAGATGGAGAGCTGGAGTGGGGCCGCGTCTGGCTCTGCCTCTGCGTTTGCATCTGGGTCTCCAACTCAAACTCCATCTCTTCAGGCTGGCGAGATGGAGAGTGGTGTGATGGAGAGTGGTGTGCTGGATAGTGGTGTGCTGGAGAGTGGTGTGGTGAGGAGGCAGGTGATGACACAGGCGATGGTGATGGTGATGGTGATGCTGGAAGAATCTGCTTCTTCCTACCTCTCCCATGCCCTAGTCCTGTAGTGATAGCAGCCTCGCAGGCAGCTAAAGCTGTGATGTTCTTCTTGGCAGGCATGGTAGCAGTGTGTGGAGAGAGCCAAAACTCCAGGGTATTTATACCCATCAGCAACCGATCACGTGACCAGGGCGTGGCCTAAATGTGATTGCATACATCACGAATATGCTTTGCACACTTTACGCATAAGTTTTGAATATGTTATGTACACATCGACACACTAGGTGTACATTGACCATACGTCGATGTGCGTTACTCATATGCTGAAACTGTCACCTCCAACCTTCACGACACGTCCCAGCACGATGAGTATACGTCACTATACATTTTTTATATGTTGCTATACGCCACGCATACGCCCTGTGTAGGCTTCATATGTTGCGCGGACCACCCGCAGTGCAAAAAGTTTGGCGAATGGCAACCTATTTAAATTTTATTTTTATTTCAAAACGTTACACATGGGCTAACACCATACGTCATAGTGTGACAGGGCCTTTAGATATAAGTGGGATGCTACCAGGCCATCTGCTTTCAAGCATGAAATGATGGTGGCACGGGCCCACTGCGACTGGTTGAGCAAGGTTCTCCACATTCAATCAATCAATCAATCAATAGGATACAGCTATAATAGGCCTTGGACCTGTTATCCGCTCTTAATTAATAGAAATGGAGACAGTTCTTCAGATGTTGTGGATTGTAGCAACTGTCACTGGCTCCAAGATATACATAATGCTTGACCAGTATGCATCCAGTTGGGACTTGAAACAGTTCACCGACTCTGCTGCTACGACACTCTCCGGCAAGTCATTCCACAGGTCAACCACCCTAAAGCCGAAAAAGTTGTGTTGCAGGTCCAGTCTGGAGTTCCACTTCCTCAGCTTCAGGGAGTATCCTCTGGTCCTGGTGTTGGAGTCTCTGATAAGGGGGCTGCCTGTCTTGTAGATACCATGGAGATATTTGAATACTTCAATCATATCCCCCCAGCCCGTCTGTAGTACATGCTTGGGATCTTCAAATGATGCATACATTGTTCATAGGGTATTTCATCGAATCCATGTACAAGCTTCGTTGCCCTTCTTTGGATCTTCTCAATTGACTCAGCATCCTTCCTGTAGAGTGGTGACCACACAACATTTCCATATTCCAAAAGTGAACGGGCAAGGTATGTGTACAGTCTGCGCACAACATCCTCGTCTAAGTATGTGTATGATCTTCGAATGATGGCCAGTATTCCATTAGCTCTGTTGGCGACTTCCTGGATGTGGTCGCTGAATGTCAGTTTGTTGTCCACCTTGACACCCAAGTCCTTTTCTATCATTGTTTCGGAGAGCAGAACATTATTCACACCATCGTTCATTACATAGATGTGCTTGCTGTTTTTAACCCCTAAATGCATCACTTTGTATTTTGAAGCATTAAACTTCAGCTGCCAATCACTTGACCACTTGTGCATGTTGTTGAGGTCCTTATGCAAGTCCCCTGAGTCTACCTTTCTCCATACGGCGAAATACTTTGGTATCGTCAGCAAACATTAGATGATGAGGAGTTAAAGTTGCATGGTCCGATGGCATTTGAATTTTTGTCTTATTTTTTAGATAAATATATCAAATTGATTGTTACAAGCTACTAATCATTAGTCCGGAGTGATTTTGATTAAAGATGATTAGTTTTGAAGTAATCTGAGCTGAAAGAACCAACAATAATTTCGACAAGCTTGCCAAAAGTCCTGTGGCTATGACCCAGATGGTCATCTCGCAGTGACCACGTGATGTGAGATGACCTGGAATCTTACAGGACTGTAGGTAGGTATTTCTGTTTGGGTGTGACACATTCTGGGAATGGATCAGTGCCATAGGCCCATGGCACTAGGGTTTTTAACAAAATATAATGTGTGTGTGTTGTCTGCTTGTGTCTGCTTGTGTTTGTCTGTATATGTATGTCTGTATCTATCTGTGTGTGTGTCTGTCTGTGTGTATGTCTGTGTGTGTCTACCTGTGTGTTTCTGTGTATGTGTGGGTATGTATGTGTGTATTGTAACATAGCAGTGAATATATGGAGACTGCTTCCTAACAGGTAGTTTGCCTTTTATAGTGGTTACAGCACATGTTTGGACCGTCCTACTCATCCCATCTCTTTGTTAGGACTGGCCTACCCAGCAACTATATAAGGAGCATAGTCACACACTCTTGGGACTCTACTCCCAGACATCAAGGCGTCAACATCTACAAGTCAGTTAGGCCTGAAACCTGATCTGGCTAGTTACAGCTTATGGGATGGATTCAACTTGCTGAGCTTCTACAATATGGACCAATGGACATGAGGAGGATTGGTGACTGGTGTCTGCCTTTTCCCACATCACTGCTGCTTAGGCTGACATGTACATCCATCATCAACTGAGACTCTATACCTGTATGGTTGGCGACGGCTCACAGACAATGGATCATCTATATCTATCAACTCCTCAAGGCAACTGAGACATAGAATAAGCACCAAGAGGACTGAGTGTATATATATATCATCCATATGGACTACACACACAGTTGTGAGTGTAATATTATACCATTGAGAATTTATATGTAACTGTACACTTTGTAATTGAGAATATATGTTATAAGTACATATATGTGTATCGTTATTTGTCTTCTTTACTAAGAATAGAAGATATTCCAAATTCTCTTTTCTCATCACTATATTAGCTAGTCTATAAGATTAGGTATTAGTTATTATACGTGACAGTATGTGTCTGTGTCTGTCTGTGTCTGTCTGTTTCTGTGTATGTGTGTATGTATGTGCGTGTCTGTGTGTGTGTCTGTGTATGCCTGTATGTGTGTGTATCTGTGTGTATGTATATGTGTGTATGTATGTGTGTGTGTCTGCCTCTGTATGTGTGTGTCTGTCTATGTGTCTCTGTCTGTGTGTGTGTGCCTCTCTCTCTGCAAAGTCAGGTCGGGTGTATGTGTCTCTATGTATGTCGGGTGTGTGCATGTCTGTGTATTTCTGTGTCTGTGTGTGCTGTCTGTGCATGTATGTTTTTTTGGGGTTATTTTTTTTATTGATGAGGTATTTACTCTGCCCATAACGTATAAGCTCCTGTCAAGGTGCTTGTTTTCAACGCTGGACAGCTGTGGCGCTGTCTTGATCTGTTCCTTTGCCCAGGAGTGTTTACCTGTGTCTGCTCGGGTCAGCCTTCTGCAATTTTGGTTGTTAGTAATAGTCTATGTTAGTTTTTTTGTAATTTTCCAGTTTTTTTTGTCTAGTCTGAGTAATGATACCTTAGCCTACTATGTACATCTACTTGGGTGACATGCAGGCTTGCGGGAGAGGATCCCGTTCCATTCAGATTTTTTAAATTTTATTTGTTACAGCATCCTTTCACCTAAACCCTGTCCTTAGATAGTGCACTCGTGTGCTAGAACATACTCGGACCCTTTAGAACTGTGGCCAGGTGGGATGGCTGTGTTGTTTGCCTAGCCATTTTATATTTCAGGGTGGATCAGTTGCATGACCGTGGCCTGTCCACTTCTGTGTTGGTTTGTGGCATTACACATACCCAGGT
The DNA here is from genome assembly GCA_030323885.1 of Branchipolynoe longqiensis. NCBI lineage: Eukaryota > Metazoa > Annelida > Polychaeta > Phyllodocida > Polynoidae > Branchipolynoe > Branchipolynoe longqiensis. The sequence goes on from CM059197.1 coordinate 46,608,747, forward strand.
GGACTGCGCCATATGGTGATAGCTTTCCTGATTTCCTTAATACTTAGGAGGGCTAATTTTCCTATTTTTTCTGTTTAGTGCCTACCACTTTTCCTGGCCTGTCTTTTGCTTTCTGTGCCAGTACACAGCAAGCATTGACGGCGTTCAGGGGCAGGTGCGGTTTTGTTGTGTCAGTAAGTAATTGTTTTCTTTAAGAATCTTTTGTAGTGGTCAGGGTTACGGATTGCCCGTAATTTTACATTTTGTTTATTCCAGGCATGTGCTGCCATGGTTAGTACACTTCTCTCATGTATTTTCATGTTGCTTCTCTCCGTTAGGAGTATTGGGGCCGCCATGTGTCTAGTGTCCCTGCGGGGGGCTACTGTGTAATCCGGTTTCATGGTGTAGTGGTGTGCTAGTATTTTCAGGTGTGTTTCTCTTCTGCTTGTTAATAGTCTTGCTTTGCATTTTTTGTGTAGTTCTATCGTGGGATATCTTTTGTGTACTTGGAGGCATATTTTAAGGGCTTTATTTTGCATCACTTGTTGTTTCTTGAGTAGTTTGGTACTTCCCCCCCATGTATACTACATCACCGTAGTCGAAGTAGGGAAGGATCATTCCTTTATATATTTTGATTGCCATGCTTTCAGTCATGTAGTACCTTAGTTTTGCCAGTAGCCATATTTTATGGTTTGCTCTTTTGATAGTGTTTGTTATGCAAAGGTCATAGTGTCTGTGTGTGTCTATATGTGTGTGTCTGTGTGTGTCTGTGTGTATATATATGTGTGTGTATGTATGAGTGTATGTCTGTGTGTGTATGTATGTGTGTATGTGTATATGGGTGTGTCTGTATGTGTGTCTATGTGTCTGTACATGTATGTCTGTATGTGTGTGTGTCTGTGTGTGTATGTATGTGTGTGCATGTATGTGTGTGTGTCTGCCTCTGTCTGTGTGTGGCTGTATATGTGTCTCTGTCTGTGTGTGTCTCTCTCTCTGCAAAGTCAGGTCGGGTGTATGTGTGTCTGTGTATATCGGGTGTGTGCATGTCTGTGTGTGTCTGTGCCTGTGTGTGCTGTCTATGCATGTCTGTATGTGTGTGTCTATCTAGGTGTGTCTATATGTGTGTGTATGTATGTATATGTATGTGTGTGTATGTCTGTGTGTGTATGTCTGTGTGTGTGGGTATCTGTGTGTGTATGTATGTGTGTGTCTGCCTCTGTATGTGTGTGTCTGTCTATGTGTCTCTGTGTTTGTGTGTGTGTGTCTCTCTCTCTCTCTCTCTCTCTCTGCAAAGTCAGGTCGGGTGTATGTTTGTCTGTGTATATTGGCTGTGTGCATGTCTGTGTGTTTCTGTGTCTGTGTGTGCTGTATGTGCATGTCTGTCTGTGTGTGCCTATCTATGTGTGTATGTCTGTGTGTGTCTGTGTATATGTCTATGTGTGTATGTCTGTGTGTATGTATGTGTGTCTGTCTGTGTGTGGGTCTGTGTGTGTATGTGTGTGTGTATGTATGTGCATGTATGTGTGTGTCTGCCTGTCTGTGTGCGGCTGGCTATGTGTCTCTGTCTGTGTGTGTGTCTCTCTCTCTGCAAAGTCAGGTCGGGTGTATGTGTGTCTGTGTATGTCAGGTGTGTGCATGTCTGTGTGTTTCTTTGTTTGCTGTCTATGCATGTCTGTCTGTGTGTGTATATCTATGTGTGTCTGTCTGTGTGTGCCTGTGTGTATATGTATGTGTGTATGTCTGTGTGTGTCTCTGTGTGTGTGTCTGTCTGTGTGTATGTCTGTGTGTATGTCTGTGTGTATCTATGTTGCTGTGTCTCTGTAAAGTCAGGCCGGGAAACACAGACACATACACACACACACAGACACATCCACCTCATTTCCCCTTCCCCTCTATGGCCCTGCACAGTAGGCCTACTTGGTTGGGAGGAGGCTAATGAGGTAACGAGATTGGCCTCGTTGGTTAATGACCTCCCTGCATAATGGGTGTTTCAAAGTGAGTGTCTAAAGGGGTGAGCTCATAAATTTACTGGTTATTCTGTATATGCTGTCCCAAATCATTAGCTAATACACCAGTATCTAAGTTGGATATATAGGATCAAATGTAAGTAGTTGTTTTAATTTTGACAACATTATATTTCATCGCACCATGCAACTTTAATCATTGTCATCCATGATATAGTTCGACTAACATATTGATATCACTTGCTGGAATTACTATTATTAAACACTGTTGGGACAAGAGCGTTAATTCTAATAAATTACACACAGATCATACAAGGTTGAACAATGTGTAGTCTACTTACCTGGGTCGCAAGCAATGAGTTTCGTTTGACAGCGCCCACGACGTATGAGGACTGAAGATGCGGCGATAAGATTGAACCAATCGCAGCATATTTTCGCGGAGTGGTATACGCATCCATAATGTTGGTGCTAATACGCACGGTACCAGAGTGTGTATATGAGTGCTTCTACCCTCGACAAGATTATAGTACTTGTTAAATATACGAGTTTATTGGTGGTTAATGTGTATTAATTACATAATCCGATGGTATTAGCCATATTTTTGGGGGTAAATATATTAAGTTTATCGCAATAATCTACCTTAGTTTAAACAAACTTTGTTTGATTACATTCGTTGATGAAGTCGGGGAAATTCCGATCAGTGCGTAATAGCACGGATGCAACATTCAATAAATTCATTCAAGAACAGATTAGAAAAAGCATGGGCTGATGATCCATGGAAATTTGACCCCTTATTCACCACATGCTACTAATTATTCCTTGTGTTGCTTATTTACTTGCACACAAGCAAAAATGAGAGACACATAAGTGTTCACACTTCCTGTCTACCATTCGCTATTTTGCTATTTCGATGCATATACCACTCCCCATGACCCAATTCTGAGAGTCACATATACTTTGCTTCAAACGAATAAGCATCCGACCCTGACTGAGGCACAGATAGTAAGTAGATGGTTAATAGACTACATCACGGTTCCAGCGGCGCGGTGCATTGTGGGATGCATCAGAGCAAAACAACCCCCCCAAAAGCGCATGGCACATGTTAATACACTGGGTGCAGCTATGAAATGTGCTAGTTTCAGCTCATCTCAGCTCTTGTTTGAAACATAGAATACTAACTAAAAAAATATATATATAATAAATTAAGATATTAATCTTTTATCCAGCATTGCATTTACATCAAAATAATCAGCACATCTTATGCCATTTGCATTTAGATTTAGAAAGATCTAGGCACTCAGACTAGTGTTAGAGCCACAGCCAGAGTACTCAATGCATTGTCAATGGCAGTGAGTAATCTCCATACAGAAAAAGTAAAATATTGATAAAACCACACCACCTAGAGACAAACCGCTTGGACCACATATAGAAAACATGTTTAACAAAAAGATTATATTAGATTTATAAGGCTAGGGTTTTGGATTTCTATTAATTTAGAATAAAACTGACATTTTTCAATGCGCGTATAGGCAAAGTCAATGGCCGTATGCCTTTGCTTTCCTCCCACGGCCGTTTTCAGCGCATGCGCAGTCGAAACCGTGATGTAGTCTATCCTGCGTTCATAGCCTCCTGGGGAATATGGTGAACTTCCCACTTACTGCCGGTGAAAAAGACCATGTAAACAGAGAGCGTTCATTTGACAATTCGCGGTAAACAACGACAATATGGACTCCAGAAGGCGTTTAGCTTTTTTACTACAGTGTAACCATTATATTAACACAGAATCTAACTTTAGATACATAGATTTAATCAAATATGATTGAAATAATACATTTTGAGCAAGTTTTTGTGGTCTATGATTTTTTTTAAATGGAACATTTCAGGCTGGGCGATAATAGAGGCAAACTACAATACATGCGTAAATAACATGTAAACTGCACGTTTTTGGTAGATAGAATCCACTACCATATTATACACCGGATCGCGTGAGCACTGACCAACGGCGGAGCCTGAGTAGCTCACACCATCCAGTGCGCCCAAACCTGCCGCGTGGCCACTGAAGCTGTCCCATATTTTCTCAGCTCACTATGCCGTCCACCCGCAATAAGCGTCCTAGGGATGTAACTCCTGACTCGTCGCCTACGGAGGAGCCTACACCCGTGAAAAAGTCCCGTGGCCGGCCTAAATCCATGGTCCTGCGTAAAGATTCAACTAAGAAAACACAGTCTCGTTCAAGCTGCACCGAAGAGCGGCGTGAGAGCCGCACCACAACAGATAGCCCCGGCAACACCGAGACCCGACGTAAGTCCGATAACACTGCTTCATTGCTTGCCGCTCTGAATGGGTTTCAGACACGCATCGAAGAAAGGCTAGATCGCATTGCACAGAGCATGATGGATCGCATGGACGAGATCGAGCGATCGACGGTGAAACGGTGCCACACTGTATCGCCTCCCCGCGATAACCAAGATGGTGGCCAACGCACGTGGTCAACGGCCCAGGCTAGCCCCAACGAGGACGGCCGGTCACCAAGCTACCCACGCCAGAGCTGCAGCCGTGGCCACCGCGACAACACACGGGATGCACAGGATGCCCCACCATCCCGCCCCAAGCAGTACTACTATGCCACGCCTGCAGATGATGCAAAAAAACGTGAGTTTGTTCCTTTTCACAATCCGTTTCGCACACCCGCTGCCATTGCCCAAGATCGGGCCGCCACCAGCACTAACACCGATCAGGAGGAAACCGGTTGTAGCGATGTGGTTAACAAGTTGCTCGCTGCCGCGGGCTCCGCACTGGGCGACAAGAGAGGTAATGCTATCATTGCCCCCCATAGATATGTTATTTGTGGCCACTACAGCACAAAAATTGGGCTTGGGTATTTTGCCGCACTGTGCCGTATGATAAAAGATAAAGCCATGCCGACGAGCTGGGTCGAACCGTTATTCGACCACCAACACCAACTCGCTACGATGGCAACACAATACGACTGGCAGACCTGCTGATGCTGGTCAGAATCGGTATTCACCATGATTAGCGACGGCTGGCTACAATATGGATGGGCTGACCAGTACGCCATCAAGGACATACAACGCGATGCATGCGTGGAAGTCAATAAGATTGATGGGAAGAAGGGCACCTGTAATACGGCTGACGGAACGCCCGCCTGCAAAGCCGAGGGCACGGCAATATGCGGTGACAGGTCAGACTATGTCCGGCCCGTATACAACAAAGACACGGACGGAAAGCCATGCTCAAAGTGGAACTGAGGAAATGAATGCGGATTCACCACATCGCACGGTATACAACCGGACAGGAAATGCCACCTATGTGCATGGTCCGCATCCAAATACACAAAGGCAAACCCCCATCCTGAGAAAGATTACCACAATAAATGCCATTTCTTTGAGCAAAAAAATGCCCCAGACAATACCAAGGCCAAAGCGGATTTTCACTAAGCGGCCGGCCACTCGGATACACTGACGATGGAATGGAGACCGCAACCTCATCAGTTGACGGCGTGCCAACGGCGAGCCCGGAGGCCTGTCGCCCACCGTGGGCTCGCCGCCAACAACCCCCCCCTGCCCCAATGATGCACCAGTTGAAGCCATTGTTGTTGCTAGTGGAGACGGCGCTGAAGCCAACTCTACAACCGGCCGCGTCGTTGAAACACCAGGTGGCGACGCTGCGCCACGGCCACAAGGCGACCTGCCGCCATCTTGGTCCACCCGGAGCATGGAAGGTGGCGCCATCGCCGGCGATAACAACAACACCGGTGTAGGACGTTCAAAACACTACGCCGTTCAAAACACTACGGTAGTGTTTTGAACCTACGTTCAAAACACTATGGTAGTGTTTTGAACTTAGGTTCAAAACACTACTGTTAAGTTCAAAACACTACCCCTACATACGTTCAAAACACTACCCAAGTTCAAAGCACTATCATGACAAGCTGACCCTGCTGCGCACTGTGGTGTGTGCACCAAGTATTAGTAGTATACGCTGATAGCGCTGCGGCATGTGCACCACATATTAGTAGTATACGCTGAGAGCGCTGCGGCGTGTACACCACGTATTAGTATACGCTGATGGTGCTGCAGTGTGTGCACCGAAGCACCATGACACGGCATCACCACGAATGTCAAACGTATCTCGACATAATAATATATTTATTTCCACATGATCAATGTGCCGGCGAGAAGCGTCGTAATGTGACAGCACCATTACGTCGGCGTGGTTCGCTACGTGTACACTAGGTGTATGTCCGCATATGTTAGGAGCACATTAGGGATATGTTGGAATACGTTGCAGCACGTTCCATACGTTCAGCCGATGGGAACGTGCAGTCCGCGTACTTCAAACAGATGCATTACGTACTCCTAACATACTTCGAGCGTATGCTTGCCGTATCTCCAGCATATTTAACGTTTACGCCATAGTTTCTAGCGATAGAGTAACGTATCTAACGATACCCGTCCTGATATGACCTTAGATGATGCTAGGACGTAAAACAACATCCAGCAACCCTACTGACCCAAATTACTACATACTGCTTCACCCTAGGAAAATAGAGTAGTGTTTTGAACTTAAGGGTAGTGTTTTGAACTTAAGGATAGTGTTTTGAGGGTGGCCACAGTAGTGTTTTGAACTTACCTTCAACCAGGTTGAAAACACTACCATAGTGTTTTAAACCTAGGTTGAAAACACTACCGTAGTGTTTTTGTGGGGTAGTGTTTTGAACTTACTACACCGGCCCTGACATCACACCGCACAGCCCAAGCCGGCTATGCCACTCGGAGCCCCCCCCCCCCCCCCCCCCCCACCCCCCGCCCACGGCACCACAATGCGACAGACTACACACACGCGGTGGCCCGGTATGGGTGCGACACTGCCCCACCTGGCACCGGTGTCATGGTATAAAACCCCTGCCTGATCGCAGCCCCTGCCGTGAAGACAGTTGACTAAGCATTTATTTTTGTAAAATAAATTAAAAAACTTTCAGTGGATCGATTAAAAATATCTTAATGCGCGATTGAAGAGGAAGATCTGAAGTATTTAATGTAACCTAAGAGCAATTTATGCTGAAAGTATTAAAAACAGAGATAATAGACTAAATAGTGAAAGTTGGGATATTCTGAGTGTCAGTGCAATCTCATACAGAAAAAGTGAAATATCTATGAAACTATACACCACCTAGAAACAAACCCCCTGGAACATATATAGAAAACATATCCAACGAACAGATTATATTAAATTTATATGGTTAGGGTTGTGCATTTCTATTAATCTTTAATAGACACTGGCAGTGTGTAGTCGTTCTGCAGCCGAGCTGAGCTTGTTTACAACCTCTGCGCATGCGCAGAAGCCATGACAGGGGCTGCGATCAGGCAGGGGTTGTATACCATGACACCGGCCCAGACCACACCCCCATCGCCATCACCACCCCGACCCGCCGCCACGCCCGGGCCCCAGCAGCGGTTGCACATCCCCGCCCATTACGCCAGGCCCCTCCTCCGTCCCCACCGGCCACGCTGAACGACATCGACGCTGACACCTGTGACCAGTACGCCCTCCAGATGGATGGCCTAATACGACATGAGCAGCCGGACGACATTGACACAGTCCTTGACGACCATGGGGCCAGTGCCGCCCCCCATACAACCCACCACTCACACCGACCGCGTACAGGCCCACCCTCCATGCCATGTGTGCCATCTCACTCCTATGGAAGAACAACCTGCCTTACATGAAGATATATACGACAGCGTGTGACAGTGTGCAACGAATAAAAGAACAGTTTTTGAAGCTGGGAAGTGTGGCTGCACTGACTGGTCGAGACACACTGAGGCGACCAGCAGGCAACAGGTGTAGGGAGGACCCGGACACACCTGGGGCCGTATGCAGGAGTCAGTGTTAGCGAAGCAAAACGGTGTTTGGCGGGAATTCCGGTTTAGCGGCGAAAAAATGGTATGCACGAGTCAGTGTTAGGCCTAACACCAAAGGCTTAACCGGTGTTACCTTACCCCTAAAAAATATCAGGTTTAGCGAGTTTATTAGGCCCAAATCTATTCAATGCGATCATATTTAGCAGAATTAAATACATAATAAGTGAAATTTGAGGAAATTAACCCTAAATTCGAAGCATTATTAAGGCTACCGCCGTATTGGCGGCGATATTAATATTTATATGTTCGAATCGACGAACGTAAAGTAAACAAACCCGCGCCGCGTTTAGCTCTGCTAAATCGCGTGCGAAGGATGCAGCATTGGAGACTCCACAAATCGGTACCCATCCTGATACGACGTAAAACCCCAACAAACAAACAAGAATATGTTGCGTGTTTTATGTTTTTATATGCCATTGACAAGGTTAGTTATATATATATACAGGCATATATAATCTGTATAAGCCATTATGCGAGTATAATAAACCGGATACTAATACACCACACATCAAACTTAGACTATATACACTGTCAATTTTCAATTGTAAGATGGCTGGAAGACCAATGCTTCGGCACTGACATTTCCATTTGCATGAACCACAGTGACAGATGCCGTACATTAGACAGCAGAAGCCACTCCCTTAATTATACAGGATCGGTGCTGTAACTAATACAGCACTGATCAAACTTAGATTATAATATATACCGTAAATTTCTCGCTGACAAATTTCATATTTAGATGAATCAACACTTTACATCCCCCCCACCCTTCCCCCAAAAAGATCCATCTACTCCCCAGCCAATAAGTCATCAGCTGGTCACCTACTATTAGGTCATCTATTGGTACCTCGTGACCTCCCCATGTGGCGCTACCTTCTCGCGCACTCCTCATTGGGCTTTATCCTCACTCACTGTATATATATATATATATATATATATATATATATATATGTATATATATATAATATATATGTATATGTATATATATATATATATATATGTATATATATATATATATATTATATATATATATATATATATAATATATATATATATGAATATATATATATATATATATATATATATGAATATATATATATATATGTAGGTATATGTGAATATATATATAAATATATATATATATATTTATATATATATTCACATATACCTACATACACTGAGAGCTGTGTTGAATGAGTATGAGCATGGTGATTGGGGTGCGGGAGTGGTTTAGTGGGGGTGGGGTGCTCAACCCCCCCCCCCCCCCTCACCCCACCCCCACCCCCAGCGACCTGACTTGGTCTCATACACAACCATGTCGACACATATAACTAAGTTCACCAAACCACGATCGTCACGATGTACGAGTCAGGTCCTATTTTCGGTGTGTTCAGCCAAGCGTGACCAACCACCACGAAGGTAAATGAAGAAACTGCAGTGCGTGGTGTGCAGGAAGCAGATAGGCTGGGAGGGGGGGGGGGGTGAGAGGGGGGAGAGAGGTGGGAAGGTCGTGGTCAGCCATAGCCAGCCATGGCTTTTTTTTTTTTTTTTACAATTATTTTTGTTTGTTTACAATACTTGATTTAGAAGGAGACATATCAATCGAGGACATTAGTCTTCCTCATTCCACTGTTCCTTGCCATGTCCTATAAATGCAAAACGTCATGCTTTGGTAGTGACGAGTATACATTTCTAAGTCATTGGTTTGATTCGGCCTGGGTTTGAACCAGGGGGTTCGAATCCCATGATCTCCTACCAACGTGGGAGGCAGTTGCTTAACTCTTTCACCATCCCGTCGCCACTGCACACTCTTATACACAGCGACTGGGTGGGATGGCTGGGCTGGTAGGATGGTGGGTTCGATCTCCAGTCAAGTCTAAACATAACCGTCAATTTCTACTTGTCCCTCGTTACCTTACATAACGCCCTGTATAGCATGGGGAGGGACTGGGTTAGATAACACGTTCACCTGGTACTTGTAGTACACCGGTGAAGACCAGACTTATATAAATACAGGAGAAAATATGCGTTAGTATGGAACAAGAAGTAGAATGCCTGGCAACAGTGTCAAATGGTTACTTATATCAGAACAGAGTTGGTGAAATGGGAGAGAATGCAAAAAGACAAGATGGCAGCCAGAGAACGCCGTCAATTTCACTTTTAAATTGCATTAAAGTATATGTTTTATTATATTTTCCAACTCAAAAGTAGCGGGTAAACATGAAGACATATACAAAGAATAAATGTTGCTTCTTAGATTGTGAAATTAGGCTCTCATAAAGACTCAGTTCATTAGCCCGATTTTTCGACCGTTTTTATATAAGGCTGGATTTCACCCCTGTACTGAAAGTATGGGGTGAATCTTTTATCTAGGACTGGGTGGTTTAGTAAGAGAATGTAATCTCACTGAGTGGAGTATCGTAGGTTATGGTCATGGTGTTAGATGTGTGGTATTCAAGTAGGGCATCGCTATAAAATCACTATAATGGCACACTGCCCACGAGTCGGGACATATCCTGATATGACCTGATATGTTGCTAGGAGGTGAAACCGTAATAACATTAAATAACCAAAGCCACTGCCATGTGTGTCAGTGGGGTGTTGGAGTGTATGTCAATACTACGTATTAACAGTGTTGGCGATTTATATATATATATATATATATATATATATATATATATATATATATATATAGCCATCATCATCATCATCATGCTGTCGGTCGCGATGCGACAAAGACTGCTTTCATTACTTGACTGCCGCTCTCCATTTAGCTGCCGTTGTACATTTCATGAAAGCTGCCTGCAAAAGTGTTGAAGTGCTGCTGGCTTTTGCAAGTTACCAGCAGCACTCTCTCGGGGAGCAAATAGAGGTTTCACACCGGCAAGAACATGTCAAGACAGGCGCAAAACTATTTGTCCCTGCAGTGGCTGGTCAGAAGATGTTGGGAGTTCCATACATCAACCGCCCTTAATGCTGCCACAATGACATGGTTTTCTGTTTGGGGTTTGCTCCCTTATGCTAGGTACACACCTATCGTTTACGACTCGCCTACTAAAACTCGCAACCCGACCCGACCCGCTTAAAACTGAAAACGGGACGATTCATTTTTCAAATCGCGAATCGCAATCGTAAGGAACCACTTTTAGCCCTAAAATTGAGTTTTAAGTCGCGAATCGCAATCGGTAGGTGTGCTAGGGGAGTGCACACCTCATGACTTTTGGGGAGTTTTAGATCGTATATGGTGGGTGGGTGCAGAAAAACGGTAGGTGTGGACCTAGCATTAGCCTTCGGTTCTGTCAAGAACCTGTACCACAAGGCAGTGGTTTACAACTCTGCAGGGCAAGGGCGTCAAACTCCCTGAGGTATTGCATATAGCCACGTATATATATACAAGGGGGACTATATATACAAACCAGAGCCGCGGTTCGCGCTAGTTCGCTTCAGCCCGGTGTAACGATTTCAAGTTCCCCACTTCTCAAGTTCCCCCCCGGGAATCTGAAAACGTTTTTAACTTCCCTCCAGGGAACTTAAAAACGTTTTCAGATTCCTGGGGGGGAACTTAAAAACAGTTTTCAGATTCCCCCCCCCCCTATTTTCAAATTCCCCCCTCCAGGAATACAATTTAAACTTCCCCCTTCCTAAGTTCCCCCCCCCCCTGGGAATCTGAAAACGTTCTTTACTTCCCTCCAGGGAAATTAAAAACGTTTTCAGATTCCTGGGGGGGGGGGGAATTAAAAACAGTTTTCAGATTCCTCTCCCTATTTTCAAATCCCCCACTACAGGAATACAATTTCAACTTCCCCCCCTTCCCAAGTTCCCCCCCCCCCCCGGGAATCTGAAGACGTTCTTAACTTCCCTCTGTGGAAATTAAAAACGTTTTCAGATTCCCGGGGGGAAATTAAAAACAGTTTTCAGATTCCTCCCCATATTTTAAAATTCCCCCTTCTGGGAATTTAAAATTGTTTAAAAATAAAGAAAATTCGACAAAAACGTAAAAGTTTTAAAAAGATCGGAAATTTATGAAAAATAGTAATAGTAGTCACCAAAATTTCCCCAAAAAGATTTTTTGTTAATCTAACAATTTCACGCAAAAAATTCACCACAAAAATGTATATTTCACAAAAATAAAGAATTTCACACAAAAATTCTGTATTTTTTTAATTATTCAAAAAAAGCACAACAAATTGAAAAGTTAAACAAATCGAAAATTTAATGGAAAATAAAAGATTTCCAGACAATTTCCAAAAAAATAACGAATTTAACGAAAAAAATTAAAGTTCACTAAAAATCTAATATTTGACGAAATTTCACAAAATAAGAGATTTTTGTATGTCTGTGTGTGTATGTCAGTCCGTAGTTCATTTTTATTTTATTTAAGATGGTGTGGATTATAATCCCCGGGGGCAGGGAAAGTTAAAATGAGGGAGGGAACTTGAAAACGTTTTCAAATTCCCCTGGGAGGAATTTGAAAACGTTTTCAAGTTCCCGGGGGGGAACTTGAATATGGGGGGAATTTGAAATCTTTACACCGGCACTGCAGCACATACTTCCATTCGCTTACACTGCTTGTACTATTTAATGCTGAAATAAATATATCTACCATCCGAGTTTGCTTCGTGCCCATCTTACATATATATATATATATATATATATATATATATATATATATATATATATATATATAAATTGGGCTACGACGTAGGAGAATAAGAGACAAGCCGAGAAGTGGTGGAAGCCTTGTTTATTTGCTGAGGCCCATCTGGCTGAGCAATAACCGCCCTACCAAGAACATTTTTTAGCTGGCGCCGATGTGCCCATGACAAGGTCTGACTGGCATATGACAACATGGTGGGGCGCCAGGATAGCGCAGCAGGAACCAGCCCGCAGCGAATATAACAATAATATATTGTGGGTTAATAATAAAGGCAGCATTAAATGCTAGGATCCTGCAGGATATAGGAATATAGCTCCGCCCCTTTATACTCATAGTAATAAATTATATATCCCATAAATTGGGCTACGACGTAGGAGAATAAGAGACAAGCCGAGAAGTGGTGGAAGCCTAGTTTATTTGCTGAGGCCCATCTGGCTGAGCAATAACCGCCAAACCCGGCCGGCTAAACCGGCCCAGGCCCCAACCACTCCTCGTCTCACGCCTCCAGACGAAGACTCGTCGCTACCCGGAGATCATTTAATATTCGGGTAGGCAAAGGGGTTTTTAGATAGGAATACACGGTATCCGACGCCTCAACGAAGTCAAAATACTTTCGTATCTGGACCGATCTCGTGGTGACCGAATTCTTTGAGTAGAAAAGCTTCTCAAATCCCCGCTACTCTGCCCTCAGCTCCTCCAGTCCTGGAAAGACAGAACAGCGGAGCGTCGAAGAGGTGTGCACAGCACATAATCCGACCCCCATCCACTCCACTAATCCTAGCGGCACTACCCTCTACGTCTAGCCTGCTGAGGGCATCACACACAACATTAACTGTGGTATTTATGTAAGTTGATATGAATGTAAAGTTCTTCTCGACTGCAAGCCAGAATAATTTTCGCAGCATGGTCATAATCCCAACTGATCTGGATCTCCCTGAATTAAGAGCGGATTGGACTACCGCGCTGTCCGTTATAAATATAATCTCGGAATCCTCCCATCCTGATGACCAACGTGTGGCCGCCTCCATCACAGCCCTCATCTCTTTTATGTTTATGTGGTCCCTCCCTGCCTCAGTGGGGAGCACCACACGATGGTGTCCTATCAGCTGTCCTAACACTTCATTGTCCTCTGATTTAAAGGAAGCAGCTAACCAGTCAGTCTCATGCAAAGCACCGATTCCCCAATTCGAAGCGTCACTGTAGACCGCGGTAGTTACCGCAAACTTCCCGAGCATACCCGCCTTACCATTAAATCTTTCAGCGAATGATGCCCACCAGTTGATATCCTCCCTAAATCCGGCATTAAGCCGTGCACGGTAGAATGGCTCGCGCAGGGTGCCTATAAGGTCGTAGACCCGCCTACTAAAAGTTCGCCCACCCCTGATAACTTTGGCGCAGTGTGCGAGGTGTCCGGCGAGTCTCTCGAGTTCCCTACGGGTCGCCTTCCTACGACCCAAGAAGAGCAGGAGGATGTCCCGAAGCTTCTTCAATTTATCGTCAGGGAGAGTAAGTTCCAGCGACTCCGAGTTTACATCGATCCCTAAGAATCTAATTTTCTTAGCTGGTGAGAGCAATTTTTTTAAACTGATAAAAAAAACCAATCTGCGCAATATAGAGAGTACACATTGTTGCAACCCTGTAGTTTCTTCCTCCGTACTACCCAGAATGCAGAAATCGTCTAGATAGTTAATAATTCTGCAGACCCCCTCTCTGCCTGCGCATCGGACAATGAAGTCTGAAATTCTAGAGAATATATACGGACTAGACGAGAGACCCATACAGAGTCTCCCGTCCATCATATAGGTTCCCACCGAATCACCCTCAAAAACCCAGTAAAGCCCCTGTCTTTTCCTATGTTCTGGTTTAATATGGACAGCGCGGTAAGCATCCTTGATATCAATAGTGGCTAGGTAGTCGCCCCTCTCCAGGCATTCTACCACGTCATCCAGCCCACTATATTTAAACTTTGGGGCCACCCCTTTTGTGTAATTGTTGACACTCCCACCTTTTGGTTTACTACAGTCAATGACACTTCTCCCACCGCCATCATCTTTTGGAACGACGAAGATCCCATGTATACAGGCCGGAGGACTATCGACTTTCCTCAGGACTCCCTCCTCTAACTCCGCTGCTAGCCGGGTCTCTATTATATTTTTCTCCCATCTAGATTTCTTCCTCTCCCGCTGACAGCCATACGTTACATCACAATTGTCATCAATAACATGGAACCCAAAGACCGTGCCCTGAAGGAGAAACATAGCATCTATATCAGTGTCCCCCCGACAAAATGCTTCTGCAAACAAACGACAAGGTTTTAGTTGACATGGCATAGAAAATAATTCGTAAACACATGCACAAGTGCCATTCAGACAGTCATTGTCCACCCGAAAAGTCACGTAATTACTGTTTGTGTTCTCCCTTACTGACACGCCCCAGCGTTTATCGCTATCACAATGCACTCTTAATAGGTCCTCGTAGCCTGCCCGCGCTATCGCGGCAGACACTCCGGTCAGCTGTTCACACAATCCCGGTTTGTTTTTTACGGGTGGGTGTTCCAATCCCTGTGGTGTCACCCGAGATACTCCCTGGTAGGCCTCGTCCTCCAATTGCACATCCCCACCCCGTATCTCACTGCTGCTCCTTCCTGCGCATTGCTCCAATGTAGGGTAAGTATTCCCCTGACCTATCTCCCGCGTTGTGACTGGTTGCATGTTCATTCTCCCATTCGCGTGTTGTGAGCTGTTGTCAATGGTTGACGTGTACAATATTCCCTGATGTTGATCAACATCCCATATTGAAGCTCCCGTAGTCTCCACCTGCATCACTAGTTGGGGCGCGCTCCCCACACCAACAGAACCCTGTCCACTCGTGACGACTGTTGGGTCGGACACGGGTGTGCGATCCGGCAGGTGCTCCAATGTTCCAGTAGGTCAATCCTTACAAGTGACTCTCTTGTGGCCCCTCTCGCCACACTTTGAACACTTGTGTTCGTACCTGCACTCCGTCTCCTTCCTGCTGCAGCCCCGCTCGCTGTTCCAGGCATAGCAAGCCGTGTTTGGCTTGCTGCCTCGACTGCCTTGCTTCCCCTCACTGTGATTCCGTAGAACTGGCTGCTTCTTCTTTATATTGTCCGGGCCATAATGAAGCACGCTTTTTTCCCGTATGGGCGCTGGAGAATGCCTCAAACCCACGTTTGACCGCCCACTTACGGATGCACAAGTCATAGTCCGCATGCGCCCTATCTTGATATTCACCATAGCGGGCCCGGTGTGAGAGGAAATATATGTGTTCCCACATTGCCCGGTGGTCCTGGATAGACATCTCAGGAATTTCTAAACACCCAGGCAGCGGTTGCGCAGATAATTTCTTCAGAGTTCAGTTTCTTCACATCTTTTTTTGACTCGACATGTCGCTTCAGGGACCACTTACTTCTCAGTTTTCGATCCACACTATCCACCGACGAACTGCTGGACGAACGTCGATGTCGGTGCCGCCGCTCCCTCGATCTATTCCTTGAGCGTCCGTAGTTTGAATAGCCTGACTCCGTCGTACCGGCGGCCAACGGTTGGTCGTTGGCCGGCATCTTGCATCTTGCCCCAACCGGGCTATCTTCCCGACGTTGAGGCGAATTTGTCGCAGCCTTTTCGCCGCGCCTCCTTTTCGTCTCCCGTGCCGCTAGGAGACGGTCCCGTTCATCTTTTAGCTCCATTAGCTCATCCTCCATTTTTAGTTCTTCCAACTCTCGCCGCACCGCATCTCGTTGTTCCTCCAGAGTCAACTTGTCCGAAGCAGGTTCCGGCTCTGGCTCCCCTGTCGCCGACCTAGACATCTTAGCAGCACTGCTTCGTGTAGTTCTGCGCGTTGGTTCCTCTGTCCTCTCCTTCTTACTGCAGTAGCCTACTTCGACTCCGTCGTGACTCGAACCACACACTGCGCAGAAGTCTATAGTCATAGTCCCTTTAATCAATCAGGCTTCTTTCTATAAACTTTCTGTGTAATAGTTGCAGAGCACAAACTGTGTGTTAATGGTATCGCATTCCCACGCGCTAATGTTCGGCACACATGAGTCTCACTTGATCTCGAGTGTTGGCACTGCGCTTTTTCAGCTAGGCTATGGCAGCCAAAAGTACCAGGTGTGTTATAGCTTGACCCATGGTCTTCATTTACAGTACTAGGGCCCATATATTGCAGACAGCTCTTTCTTACTGTAAAGCCTCTAATCCAGTTAGTGTAAAATCGACCTAAACACTGATGTGTTAGATTACTTCAGTATTTTTACCTTAAATGTCAATGCAGCATAAGATTTGCGATTTTATTTATTTATTTAATTATTTATTATTTATTTATATATTTTTTCCACAAGTCTGTAGAAATACAGTCGATCGAATTTACAGTCGATGATCGATACGATCCTCCTTCCCTCTAACGCTTGCATTCCGTCGAGTTAGCGACTCACAACCCGAACCGCCGATCGACACAATGACATCGACACACATGAAGTATTTTTCTCTCAACCGTCGAAAATTCAAAATGTTTTTACGATACCGTCAGCTTTGTCTGTCGTTCCTCCATGTGGACAGTTGAAATCGACTCACAAGCCCGTCATTGGCGATCGATACAAGTCGGTCGGATTGAATGAAATCGACACACGTGAAGTATTTTCCTAACGGTCGAGATTCAAATTAGTTTTAACGGTATCCTCAGTTTTTGCGATCATTCCGTACTGCGGTTGGTCGACATCGATACGCAAACTAATTCTTGTTTATCGACACACACAGAACTCGACACAGGTGAAATAATATTCTCATAGTCGAGAAATGAAATGTTTTTACGATACCGTCCGCCTTGGCGACTTTTCCTCAATATGGCGAGTTGAAATCGACATCCACATCGTCGAATCGATAGTCCGTCGATCGTTAACACCAGTAGTCCTCACTTGTAGTCGTCCGCTGTCCCGGACGACAGATATAGCAGAAAAACACAGGTAGCTCGTTGACTGTGTCTGCGATGTTGTCAGAAGTAGTAGCCTACTTTTCCAAGCCTACTTTAGCTGGCGCCGATGTGCCCATGACAAGGTCTGACTGGCATATGACAACATGGTGGGGCGCCAGGATAGCGCAGCAGGAACCAGCCCGCAGCGACTATAACAATAATATATTGTGGGTTAATAATAAAGGCAGCATTAAATGCTAGGATCCTGCAGGATATAGGAATATAGCTCCGCCCCTTTATACTCATAGTAATAAATTATATATCCCATATATATATATATCACCAGACGGTATGGCCGAATGAGTGAGAGCGTCCGTCTCTCGTGTTGGTAGACCGTGGGATCGTGGGTTCGAACCCTGGTCGAGTCAAACCAATGACCTAAAAATTGATACTTGTCACTTCCTAGCCAGGCACTCGGCAATATTAGGATAGGGCAAGGACTGGTTGGCTCAGTCAGTGTCAGGATAATGTGACTGAGTGGGATATTAGGTCATGGTGCTGGTGGCCTGGTCTCCTGGTGGGGCAGCACTATAAAGTCATCATGAGTGTGCACTGTCACAAGTCGGTACCCATCCTGATATGACCTTAGATGTTGCTAGGACGTAAAACAACAACAAACACACAAAACAAGAAACATATATATATGTGTATTATAATACCATTATAATTATATAAATAACGGAGCTCACATGCAGGTTGTATTGTATTTATTACTGTCCGCACTCGTTACTGTTAATGTGAGTTGCGCGGCAACCTCCCTCGGCCTGCGCGCCTATGGGGCGCCACCTGTACTGCGCCATATTGGATTCACTTTCCACTGAATTTCAATTGAAGCAGCCGTGTGTGTCGAGAGCCAGTCATGTATTGTGATTTATGTGGTGCGTCGCACAAGACAGACAAATGCAAGAAGAAAGGACAAAAAGGAAAGAAGCTGAGTTCGACTAGAACTACGCGTGCTTCAACTCGACAAACAGGTGACAGTTTGAAAGACTCCAGAGAGAGTTCGCCTGAATTATTAGTGAGAATGTCGTCACTAACACTAGAAGAGCAGGAGACTTCACTTTTGAAGGAGATAAAAGATATGGAGCTGCAGGAGCGAGTGTTAGGGTTGCAAGAAAGACGAACAACCATGAGAAGAAGACGGTTGGAACGGCAGCAGGCAGGCGAGGACGGCGCGGAACAGAAAACGACGGGTTCGGCGGAGAAGTCGACAGAGCGGGAGGCGGCAGCCATGACGAACGAATGGCCGCCGGCACCGGCAGCCGGTGCATGTGCCGGGGCGGCCATAATGGGGAAGGACGAACACTCAAGCTACGGTGTGTCGAAGCCTCGACACAGGTCGCGGACAAGACGGAGACGGCGGACGCCTTCAGATTCGAGAAGCAGGAGTAGCAGTAGTACTCGACGACTTCGAAGTAAGGGGAGTATCAGAAGATTTGCGGCATTAGGAAAAGAAGTAAGAAGATTAAATTGCTATGAACTGCTCACAGCCTCTATTAGGTGGTGTCTAGATATACAATGCTTAACTACTAAAGACTATCGTGCCTTTCTCGAGCACATATCTTTTATGGCGTCTAGAGCGCGACAAAATGACTTTGTAGACTCGACACATGTCGAGTACGACAAAGACGTACGTAAGTTAGCAGAAGTAGAGGGGTTTGCTGCATTCGGTAGCAGTAATACAGGCTTGTGCATGTATCATTATGGCATGCATAACATGCGGTCGAAAGAGCAGTCGAGTAGTGTTCGTAAGACAGCAGCTTACACAAAAGAAGGTAAGACTGGATGTTTCAAATGGAATAAAGATGGTGGCTGCAGTAGGAGTGAGGACAATTGTAATTATGGACATTGGTGCATGAAATGCGGCAGTAAAAGCCATAAAAAGATTAATTGTACTAAGGACTGACGAGTTAGGTCACGTGTTCACCAGGGTAGTATGCAGGTGAATAATTCTGTAGTAGACAAATTTTGGCTAGAAGTTGAAATGGAAAAGAAATTGTCGATACCATGTATAACCGATAATGTTATAGAACACATTGATAAAGTTATACACTTGGAGCAGCATAGTGCTAATAGTGATTTACATGATAAACATGAAGTTAATGAGTCGTGGCCAATTACTAAGAATGTTACATGTGCATTGTCCGTGAACGAAGTGGGCGTACCTGACATGGGTCAGAATAATTTGAGTGTGCAAGTAGCTAATTGTACTCAAGTAGAGCCTATAGGTGTTAGCCAAGTTAACAGTAGTACCCCTGGTGCCATAATAAATAAAGTTGCATCTGCTATAGACAGCCAGACAGTAGGTCAAAGCGTAAAGAGTGGTCAAGTAAACAAAGAGTATGCTATTGAGGCCGAAGTATCGCAAATAAGTAGTCAAGTCAACAGAATATGGCAATGTTGGATTAATCATGACAGTTTTGATGAAAGTGACATGTTATATGTTAAAACGATAAGAGAAGAATACAATTGTTGGGAATTTTATATTAGGGAATTCCCACATAGTGAGCCAATTGTAATTCGAGTTGATGTAAACTGTTTGGACGGTAGTTGTACATGTAGGCATTACTTGGAAGGTTATCAGATGCAGCTTAAGCCTTGTCGTTTCATTTGTGAATTATTTGTAAGAGGTGACACAGATCCAGATTGGGTGTATATTTTGTGGGGGGTAGTTTTTGGCTTCCACGTCACCAATACCGACTGTACTGTGGAATACGAGCCGGTTTTGAAAAAAATTGGTAACTCTATTTATAGGGATAATATCACGCAGAAGTTGTTGCTGGAATTAAACCAGCAGATAATTACCGTGACAGATAAGACACCTCAATGCGTGCACAATATTTTTTGTATCCCTAAAGAGGGTGGGGGACGAGGAATAGTGGACTGCAGCAGGCCAAAAGATAAATCTATTAATAATTACACAGAGAAGGTAGCGTTGAAGTTTAATTATAAAAGTATAGATGATGTGGTAGCTAACATGGAGCAGGGAGATTATTTGGCTACTGTGGATCTGAAGGATGCATATCGAGCTATTCCTATCCATCCTGTGGACAGACCGAGGCAGGGTTTGATATGGGATTTTGGAGGTGAAGATAAGAAAGGCCCTGTATACCTATTAGACAATAGGCTCTGTATGGGATTGTCCTCAAGCCCTTTTGTTTTTTCGAAGGTGTCAGATTTTGTAGTAAGGTGTGCAGTTAGAGAGGGAGTGAGTCGTATAGTAAATTATCTGGATGATTTTTGCATCATCGGTTCGACTTACAAGAGTACTGTAATTTTGCAAAATAAATTGATTAGTCTTCTGCGAAGATTAGGGTTCTACATAAGTTATAAGAAACTAATTAGTCCCAGTACGAAAATTCGATTTCTTGGGATATTAGTCGATACAGTAAAGCTAGAATTGACTCTTCCGAGAGATAAGCTTGATAAATTAGGTAAGACTTTGGAAGCCTTCAAAGGGAAGAAGAAAGAAACGAGGAAGAACCTTGAAAGACTAGCGGGATTGTTGGCCCACTGCGCCAAGGTAGTGTGTGGTGGGCAAACTTTTTCTCGTCAAGTATACGACTTAATAAATACTGTAGCTCGTCCATATTATAAGGTGAGGTTAAACTCGGCATTCAGAGAGGATGTATACTGGTGGAGCCATTTTACTGGTGAGTTTAATGGGAAGGCTTTAATGCTAGGGAAGTTTTCAGCAGTAAAATCGATTTATAGTGATGCGAGTAAGTGGGGGTATGGTGCTATGCACAATACCGACTGGTTAGTAGGTTGTTACGACAAGCAAGTAGATAAGCAATTGCAGGAAGTGGTGGGGCACCACTATAGTTGTCATGAAAGCAAGGTGTTGGAAGCTCATATTAATGTACAGGAGATGTGGGCGGTATACGCAGCGGTGGAGAGATGGGCGCCTGATTGGCAGGGAGCTTCCATAGTTATGGTGACAGATAGTGCCACAGTAGAGTCAGCTTTGGTCACAGGAAGGTCGAAATGCAAGCTAATAATGCATTATATGAGAAGGCTATTTTGGTTATCTATAAAATATAACTTTGTATTTACCGCTGTGCATATTACGAGTGAGTCGAATGTTATAACGGATGCTTTGAGTAGATTGAATGATGCTTATATGCAAGAGATCATATATAAAGCAGATTGTAATAAATCTTTATGCTGTATTAGTTTATTTGAACGCCCATTCTCTTTACAGGGGTCGGTAGACTTAAGGATGAGCAGAAAGAGTTCCAACTAAAATCATACGCTCCTAACTCTGTGACGGCTAGGGAGGTACAGGTGAATAAATATCTGGCATTTGTGAAGGAGTTTTCAGAAACTCACGCTCCGATTCCTTGCAATTCGTCACAGGTGGCGTTGTATGCTACCTGACTATTACCTCCTCGATTATTAATTACCTAAGTGGGCTTAATTATTTTCTTAAAAGAAATGGGGCAGTACCCATTGATTATTCGGACTTTGTTATTTCTTCCACGTTGAGGGGGATTCGAAGGGAGCTTGGGGATGCACCTAAGCAAGCCATGCCGTTGCTACCAAATA
Organism: Branchipolynoe longqiensis; assembly: GCA_030323885.1. NCBI lineage: Eukaryota > Metazoa > Annelida > Polychaeta > Phyllodocida > Polynoidae > Branchipolynoe > Branchipolynoe longqiensis. The sequence goes on from CM059197.1 coordinate 46,630,832, forward strand.
TGTTGAGGTGTATTTTTTCTCAATTGTCGAGTAGTTCGGGTCATATTGCATGGCGTGCAGCCGTCCTCTGTAGTTTCAGGGGGTTGTTGAGAAAGTCGAATGTAACATTTTCAGAAGCAATGCTAAGGAGGAAAGACTTTAAGTTCTACCCATGGGGGATGATTTAAAAAATTCGGAAGTCAAAAACAATTCAGTTTTCGGAGAGGTCATTAATCATTCCTATATCTCGGTGTGTAGAATTGGAGTTATGTGCAGTCCATTGGACTGAAAGACATTTTGAAGATATGCCAGCTGCGGGAGAGGAGTGTGCTTTTTTATTACCTGATAGTAAGGGAGGTAATTTCCCCTTAAGTTATGAAATTTACCAATCGACATTAAAGATATTTGGAGGTCGAGTTGGATTAGATATTGAGTTATTATCATCGCACTCCTTACGGAGGGGGGGATGCACTTATTTGTCAATGTGTGGTGCCTCACTGGAGGAAATACGTACAAGAGGAGACTGGAGTAGCAATGCTGTTTTCGAGTATTTAAAAATGCCATTGACTACTAGGATAATGAATGACATGAGAGTGGCAGCCAGGTTGGCTGGTGAAGTTAATTGAGTTGGGTTGGGGACCTGGTAGGTTTTGGGCATATTTATCAGTCCTGCCAGAGACTAATAAAACTAGTACTCAGCCCAACTCATGAATTGTTACCTTCTGTCGCAGTGGCCTTTATGTGTATTATAATACCATTATAATTATATAAATAACGGAGCTCACATGCAGGTTGTATTGTATTTATTACTGTCCGCACTCGTTACTGTTAATGTGAGTCGCGCGGCAACCTCCCTCGGCCTGTGCGCCTATGGGGCGCCACCTGTACTGCGCCATATTGGATTCACTTTCCACTGAATTTCAATTTTTGTGGTGGGCATATTTATCAGTCCTGCCAGAGACTAATAAAACTAGTACTCAGCCCAACTCATGAATTGTTACCTTCTGTCGCAGTGGCCTTTATATATATATATATATATATATATATATAATGCACATATATTATATATATACAGACTGTCCCATCGTCAGAGTTATTTGTTTATTTGTTACCAGACGGGATGGCTGAATCGGTAAGAGCATCGGCAGGCTTCTCGTGGGTTCGAATCCCGACAGAGTCAAACCAATGACTTACACAATTGATAATTGTCACTACCTAGCCTATCACTAGTTGTTAATAAGATAAGGCAAAGACTGGCTTGCTTAGTATCAGGATAATGGGATTGGGTGGGATATCAGGTAAAAAAACAAGCAAACAACAAACAACAGCTGAGTGTGTTTGACATCCTAGCAACATCTAAGGTCATATCAGGACATGCACCGACTTGTGACAGCGCACACTCATGATGACTTTATAGTGTTGCGCTCACAGGGAGACCAGGAAACCAGCACCCTTACCCAATATCCCACTCACTCATTATATCCTAATACTGATTCAACCAGGCTGTGCCTTATCCTAGAATTGCAAAGTGCCAGATTAAGTTTGTTTTGTTTGTTTGTTGTTTTACGTCCTAGCAACACCTAAGGTCATATCAGGACGGGGCCAGGTTAAGTAGTGACACGTATCAAGTTTGTAAGTCATAGGTCTAAGTCTGGGGGACCACTGATTCTAATTTGGTAAGTTAGACATTCAGGGTTTTACATCCTAGCAACATCCTATGCAACTGTCTTGTGAAATAATGCACTCAAGGTCGGGATTGAACCCACTCGCTCCCACTCGGGAAACAAGGTTCCCTAACTTAGCCATTTATCCCGTTAATTACGCTAAGTTACCAATCATGCACCATCTTCAAAATATTGTTTGCTTGTTTGTTGTTGTTTTACGTCCTATAAACATCTATGGTCATATCAGGACGGGTACCGACTTGTGACAGTGCGCACTCATGGTGACTTTATAGTGCTGTCCCACTGGGAAACCAGGCCGCCGGCACCATGACCTGGTATCCCACTCAGTCACATTATCCTGACACTGAGCACACCAGTCCTTGCCCTATCCTAATAATGCCGAGCGCCTGGCTAGGAAGCGACAAGTATCAATTTTAAAGTCATTGGTTTGACTCGACCAGGGTTCGAAACCACGACCCCACGATCTACCAGCACGGGAGACGGACGCTCTAACTCATTCGGCCATCCTGTCTGGTTATCTTCAAAATGACCCTGCCACTAAAATAACTATGTAGAAGTTGCATAGTTCGAGAAAAAATCATCAGATTGGACATTATAACCTATTTATTTCAGTTTGAAGTAACTCTTAGATGTTGCATGGCTGTAAAGCCCCAACAAAGCTCAAGTCTTCCTCTACGTAACCAGAACAATATTTGGTTGAGATTTATATCATGCTCATTACGGTTGGTCTGAGAAGTGACTGTGTATTCCCATCTCTGCACTGGAGCAACGAATATGGCGTCGATTGAAGCTACCGTGTCGATAGAAAACATGTATGATCATATATAGCTTTTGATTTAGATTATTTTAGAATAGAAATTAGAGTGATAGTGTAAGTAGAACAGAAGTTATGATGTTTTCAAGAATTTATCATTGACCATGCTGATATTCAGTAGAAATTAAGGAATTTAGCAAGTTTAGCATGAAATATCTGAAAGAATAACAGATATAATGGTCTGAAAAAAATTGAGCCTGCGATTTGTGCTATAGAGAGTGAGATTCTTTAATATTGGACAAATTATATGCAACATAGCTTCTGGGCCGGGCCCTTAAAACCCTAGATTTTCCTAATTTGGAAATGTGTACAAATAAGTGCACAAAAATGAATGATTAAAACCTCATAATTTCGGAACTTATCAAGAGATCTATATAAAAGTTATATATCTGGAATCGGATCTAAAAGATCTATACACCTATATATTTTTAAACACTGAAACATTAAAATAAAAAATCACTTTGGAGTACCTACTATTAATATCGAGTGCCAGGTTAGGTAGCGACACATATCAATTTGATAAATCAATGGTTTGATTCAGCCGGGATTCGAACTCCAGACCTTCCGCGCGGGAAGCTGGCACTCTGCCGATTCGGCCACCACATCCGGTATATATATATATATATCTATATATATATGGTATAACATGCTATATATATATGTGTGTATCTGTGTGTTTGTGTGTAAGCATTGCCTTCATTGCATACTTTCATGGAGGAGCGGGACGTAGCTCAGGCGGTAGAGTGTCCACCTACGAAGGTGTTGGTCATCCGATTGATCCTGCTCAGCGGACACATTTGCAGTTTGGGCTATTTTCCATTCCAACCAGTGGTCCACAACTGGTTCATCAAAGGCTGTGGTAAGTGCCGTCCTGTCTGTGGGAAAGTGCATATAAAATACCCCTTGCTGCTTATGGGAAATAGTAGCCTATATGGCAGCAGCGGGTTTCCTCCAAAGAAATATGTCAGAATGACCTTATGTTTGACGTCCAATAGCCGATGATATAAGTCAATGTGCTCTAGAAGTGTCGGTAAATAAAACAAGCTTTACTTTACTTTCATGAGGATATCTTATGTTTGTCAGATGACTCTTGAGCCGTGTTCACACGGGCAAAATATAAAGCGAGTTAGACAAGGCGAATCATATGAATCGATTTAGTTTGAAAGTGTTTCGCGTTCACACGGGCAGTGCTTTGAATCGGTTTAAGGCGGAAGTGGATATCTGCGCATGAGCAAGTCCAGACTAACCAGCGCCATTTTGGGTTCGATGACGCCAGCACCAGAGAGTGTGGGTTCGACCTAGATATGTAATGACTGAATCGTATTGGTTTGGAACGGTCAAAACTTCTGCTGGGCCTGGGCAGTGAAACCCTAAAAATAAATGATGAACAAAATATATGTGCACCTCTAGCGGTTTCATAGACCAAATTATAGTATATAGTTCGACGTGCTTAGTCCGCATCACGTAAGTCGGTTGCGTCCACATGGGCAAAATAAACCGCATCACAGAAATAGCCTCACGTAAACTACCTCGCGAGGTGGTTTACAGTATCCGCATCACGTGAATCGATTCAGCCTTAATCCGCCTCAGACTCCTGTTCACACGCGAAATGTAACCCGAACTATACAAGTCGCTTCCTACGAATCGATTTACATCGCCCGTGTGAACACGGCTTTGGTGAAACGTGGCCCAGTGTACTATATGATGACCTTAATGCCAACTGGACCGTGGGGTCGTGGTATACAGCCCCACAGAAGTGGGGGGGCGGGGGGGGGGCAGTCCATGCGCCTTACACACAGTACCACACACTTGCACTTATTCAATTCCAGGGAGACACTTCGCCCAAATGCTGGATTAGTTCTACCACCAGAACAGACCACGGAGGAGTTTTAGAGTGACCAGGGAACCTGTGATTCAGGTGGACAGGTGAGAGGCTGCCTGTGGGTGTGGATGTGGGTTTATATGTGGGTGTGGGGGTCGGTGGGGCGAGATCTGCGAGTGGGAATGTCGGGGCAAATGGATCGTATTCGGACACACACGTGTGTGGCAGAGAGGTAAGCGTCTGCTAGCGAAAAGAAAACACAATCATGGATATGTCACCACCACAGGATGGGGCGCAGTTCTGTCAGCAGACCAATTTGGGTGGACAGGATTACACATCGACTGATTACATTGCAATGATCGCATCCTCGTCCATGTATCCAGCTCCTCTATAAGGGGAGTACACGACTTGGAGTGGTATATTGTTGATGTGTTGGGGTTTGAGGTCATATCTGACTACTGACGGTGCGCTCTCATGGTGATTTTATAGTGCTGCCCTCAGTGAGATACAACGCCCACCATCTATCATCCCGATATGCCACTCAGTCGCATTATCCCACCACTCTGAACATCTGCCCTTGTTTTATCCTCGTATTGCCTCAACAACTCCTACGTTTGACTTATGTGACTCAGTGGCAATTGAGGGTTGTTACAGAAATCAAACCGAAATGCCCTCAGATTGTGGTTTCACTATCAGTGCCCAGACCAGACAGGATGGCCGAATGAGTTGAGCATCCGTCTACCGGTTTGGTAGATCGTGGTCGAGTCAAACCAATTGATACTTGTTGCTTCCTCGCCAGGCACTTGGCATTATTAGGATAGGGCAAGGATTGGTTGGCACAGTGTCAGGATAATGTGACTGAGTGGGATTTCAGGTCATGGTGCTGGAGGCCTGGTCTACCAGTGGGGCGCACTTTAAAATCGTCATGAGTGTGCACTGTCACAAATCGGTACCCGTCCTGATATGACCTTAGATGTTGCCAAGACATAAAACTCCAACAATCAACCAACTATACAGGTGCATCACAGCCACACACATACAGTCATGCACACATCCATATATCCATGCTCATACCCACACACCTACACACCCACCCACTTACACACTCACACATCAACATACCAACACATGTACACACACATACACGCCCAAACACCTACATACCGACACACCTACTACCCCACACACCTACACAACCACATACCTACACATCCACACACCTACACACCCACACACCAACACATCCACACACTTACAGACACCTACAAGCGCACATATATACATACCCACATACCTACAACCCCACACACCTACACACCCACACACCTACACACCCACCCGCTTACAGACACCTACAAACGGACATATATACATACCCACACACCCACACACCAACACATCCACACACTTACAGACACCTACAAACGGACATATATACATACCCACACACCGACAACCCCACACACATACACACCCAAACACCTACATACCCACACCTACAACCCCACACACCTACACAATCACACACCTACACACCCACACACCTACACACCCACACACTTCCAGACACCTACAAACGCACATATATACATACCCACACACCTACAACCCCACACACCTACACAACCACACACCTACACACCCAAACACCTACAACCCCACACACCTACACACCCAAACACCTTCACATGCACACACCGACACATCCACATACCCTCGCACCCACACACACACATACACACATACATACGCACACTCCTACACATGCACACGCCACACACCTACACACCCAAACACCTACACATCCACACATCCACACACCCACACATCTACACACCCACACACCTACACACCCACCACCTACACACCCACACAGCTACACACCCACCCACCTACTCACCCACGCACCTACACATCGACACATCCACACACACACCCATGCACCCACACACCTACACACTCACACACCTACACACCCACACACCTACACATACCCACAGACCTACAACCCCACGCACATACACACCCAAACACCTACACATCCACATATCCACACACCCACGCACCCACACCTAGACACCCACAGACCTACACACGCACACCTACACACCCACACACCTACACACCTACACACCTACACACCTACACACCCACACATCCACAAACCTACACATCCACACACCGACACATCCACACACCTACGCACGCACACACCTACACACGCACACATACACACCTGCATACGCACACTCCTACACATGCACACCCCCACACCCACACACCCACACACCCACACACCCACACACCCACACATCCACACACCTACACTCCCATATACACCTACACACCTACACATCCACACACCTACACATCCACACACCCACACACCTAGACATTCAAACACTTGCGCAACAACACACCTACACATCCCCACACCTACCCCCCCCCCCACACTCACGCCCATACTCAGACACCCCCTTCCCCTATCCCGCTCAACACACATATATATATAGCGATCACTGCATGCCCCCCCCCCCCCCCCCGTAGTCACAGTTTGGTATTTGAGTGCAATCTAACTGATTTAATTATAAAAACACTTCCACTAAAATAGCAGCTGTTATTGGTTCTTATCCAGCTAGAACCTGGCAGTAAGTACTCCCCCCCCGACCCCTAGACACCCACACCCACCCACACCCACACCCGACCGGTCTGGCTATACAAGGCGGTTCGACTTAGGAACACCTTTACTACTAGTACTAGTCACTTCCCAAAATATACTTCGAAAATAATCGGCGTTCTATACTTCCCGGAACCTTTTGCTTTGGCAGCATACCAATGTTCTGATTAATGTACTTCTCCCCAGATAGCACAGAGCCTTCGGGCAGACGTTGGCCGGACGTTGGCCGGACGTTGGCCACGCCATCAGGCCAACGGTGGCAAACCGCCGTCGGGCCGACGTTGTTTTGTCTACTGACCCACCGTCGGGCCAATGGTGGCAAGCCACCCATACCAGCATATGCCACCGTTGGCCCAACAGTGGCTGCGTCATCGGGCCAATGGTGGCAAGCCACCATCAGGCCAACGGTGGCAAGCCACCCATACCAGCATATGCCACCATTGGCCCAAACGTGTCACTGTCAGATAACAATGTAGAGTCCATATAGCGTCCATATGGGTTATTGTGGGCCCCAAACAGGAATCTGTGGATACCACATGGAGAAGATGTGGTATCCAGAGTCACAAAGCAGTTACCACAGATGGCACTGGAGGAGTAAACCCCAATTAAAAAACATCAGTTTAATATCATAGAGGTGCATCCACCTCATATTAGATATTAAGATGATAAGACACTAATCTTATCTAAAAAGATAAGCTAAGCAGTTATGAAACAAAACCCAACACTCCTCACTAAAACACTTTTGCAATGAAAATGGTGTTTCATGAGCTCTGGCAGGCATTTGTAACTTGTAACTCTCTACTGACCTGCTCCGAAAGCAACCGTATTACACCTGACCTATGGTTGTTCGTTCGGCACATTTTAACAGACTTCTCAACCATATCTATTTACTGCTTGATGGATGGGGAAGGCTCTGTACTTGCCTGTCTATTGGCATGCCTTATGTGTCCACATACTTTACCACTACATCGGACTGACGCTACGCTTAAAGCCCCAGTCACACCTTATGGCCCTGTCACACTATGACGTAATGCGGTAGCGTAAGCCGACCTAGGTGAAATTTAGCCATTACGTCGAGATACGTTACTCGTTCGTTAAGCCTACGTTAAGATACACAATTTCCACTGTAGGACCGTCGGTGGTGGTCCGCCGCTTTTTGCCATTCTTTTTGCACACATTTTCCACCGTCGGGCCACCATCGGACCGTCGGTGGTCGCCCGGCGCTCTTTGCCATTCTTTTGACATATTTGCCACCATCGGGCCACCGTCAGGCTGACGGTGGTGGTCCGTCGCTTTTTGCCATTCTTTTTTCACACATTTTCCACTGTCGGACCACCGTCGGGCCGTTGGTGGTGGTCCGCCACTTTTTGCCATTCTTTTTACATATTTGCCACCGTCAGGCCACTGTCAGGCCACCGTTAGGCCGTCGGTGGTGGTCCGGTGCTCTTTAGCCCTAGTCATACCTTACTGGACTGAGTACCGGACACCACTGGATACCACCGGACAAAGAATTGTCTAGTCCGGTGGTGTTCAGTATCAAAATGTATCGAAATGTGTCGAACTGTTGCAATGGCCGCCGGACAAAACGGACACTAAACGGACAAGGAACGTACATTCATGAATAGCCAACGGATGATAACCGGACAACAACCGAATGTCAAACAGATGGACCGAACATATTACGAATAGCCACCGGACTGTCACTGTGTGGTGTGTGGTGTGTGGTGTGTGTTGTGTGGTGTGTGGTGTGTGGTGTGTGGTGTGTGGTGTGTGGTGTGTGGTGTGTGTGGTGTGTGGTGTGTGGTGAGTGGTGTGTGGTGAGTGGTGTGTGTGGTGTGTTGTGAGTGGTGTGTGGGGTGTGGGGTGTGGGGTGTGTGGTGTGCAGTTGTTGTCCATTTTAATTCCGTTTAGTCCATTTAGTCCGGTACATTTCTGGTACCCATCCATTACCTCTCCGGTTTGCTTCCTGCAGAGTCCCCCAAGGTGCCCAGATGGCTACTAGAACTTTGAAAACCACAGAATGATATGGTACTGGAAGAATCCGACAGGTGAACTATTTACTCCAAGCATAGAACACTTACTACTGGATATGATTATACTTTCTGTACGCATATTTAACAAATAAAGCCTTGCATTAAAAAAATAACTATTTTATTTATTTATGTTTATTTACTTTTTATTTATTTATATTTATTTATATTTATTTATTTATATTTATATTTATTTTTTAACGATTAATTTAATCTAAAACTAAACACAAAGTTGCGTTTCGGTGATTTCCGGTGCACCTTAAGCTCTGAATAACATTCATCTGAGTGAACAAATTGAAGAATAAACTGGTTTGGCCATCTTCAGTTACTCATCTTATACTCACTACTATCAGGAGGATCCTGGCAACTGTCTGCCAGTCTCCCCCCACTAAATACCAAAACACAACTCATAAGAAAGAAAGGGAGACAAGTCATGCAAGATTGACAGTGATAAGGTTGAGCTTTATTTCTACAACTCGTGTTCACCTACTAGTGACCTGCCACCCTGACTCACTTACAACCTGCTGCACATACCCACATAGCTTCTGCTTGTTCAGTCAAAATCAGTGCCCATTGAACCAAAGTCCTATGGGTGTTACACACAGCTCAGAGGTGAACTGCTTCCTTTGTTATCTCTAAAGTGAGTGTCTGTTTGTCCAGCCAGTGCAAGGAGTTCAAGGGTGACTGGGCTCACACAGCCAGCCAATCAGACACCTAGCAGCCTGGGTGGGGTGGCACCCAAGAAGGGGGCACCTGTCACTCAACCCCAGGGCAATTGGTGTCCTTAATATATGCAGAATGGCTGGGTGTGGTTTCCCAGCGGTCCCGTGGTAACAAGTAGTCACCATACAGTTACATTAAACAATAATACGGTCCCTCTCCATTTGCACTCTTCCTGGTGCATGGAGGGAACATTCCTGTAATTAGTAACCGTATCTTAATATCCAGACATCATACCACAATCCTGGTCACTGTGCGTCATAGCATTTACACATAGTTATTTCCATGTCACACAGCGAGTGGGCACACATTGCATCACTATTACATAACAATGGTCCCCAACTCTGTCACCCAAGATATTGATATGATTCCAAGCTCGGCTATCGCGACCGAAAGAGCATATATTTTTTTACAAAATGTCAGATTTAATGACTGACTGGGTAGAACACTCACTTCCCATGAAAAAAACTAATTTTGGTTCAATCTCCAGGCCAGGTCATGGTAAGACTTACAAAATATGTTCATTACCTTGTTTGGAACTCAGCATGGAGAATGTACTGGTTGACCCAGTTTTAGGATCCTGAATTGGATATTTGGTCATGCTGACCATGGTAAGGTACAACAATGGGCAGCACTATAAAGTAGCCATAATGAGTATGCACAGTCATAAGTAGGTCAGTATCCGGCCTAATATCATTTGAGGTGTTTGTCGGATGCAAAGCTGCAATTAATGAAATCAAAACAACTTAGATTTATTTGCATAATCCAATGCTTTTGTAGTGTTTGCTCTAGTTTGTGTGTGTGCTTTTTAAGAATTAAATATGCTAGATTGATTGTTATATTCTGCTTTATTTAGCTTGGAGTAATTTTATTTGATATAATTAACTTTTGATATGCTTGAAGTGAAACCATGCAAGATCAATTTAGGTGTGACACACCAAAATGTAGAACATCATAAGCTTCAGCATTGACAAGTTCTATTAAATTGTCTTAATATTTCTTCTATGCAGCAGTCAATATTTAATAAGCGCACCAGCATCTATATATATATATATATATATATATATACATATATGGGTCGTTCTCAGAAGTTGTGTACCAAAACTGTGACATCAGTACCACAAAATCAAAATGCTGTCAAAGTCCTATATACAATCTTACTCAATGTGTATGTCCTTTTGCATCTGAATAATTGAAAATAAACATATTCTGACATTTTTAATGATGTCAAATGATGCTCACACTCAATAAATAGCAGTATAGCATGGAAACCAATCTGACTCCAAAATCAAATATTTACCACACAAAGCTTGACATTTTTAGGACATTTCACATGCCACTTGCTTTATAAACAGGAGTAATAATAACTTGAAACCTCATTGCTATGGTATTGGGTTATTTGTGATGATTAAAGAGAAAAGCAGAAACATATTAGCAAGGTAACCAACCGTCCAAGTGGAATCAACAATTTTACACAAATGTTCGGCTCAGATTTCAATGCTTAGGGGCAATTTCAGGATTGATCTTTTACCATACCATAACTGGATCCATGCATAGAGTGTCAAATGGTGAAAATAGTTCCTGTACTGTATCTGTACTCAGTGTTAGAAACAGAGTTTCATAGTACTTGCAAGTGGAAACGAAATGTTACGATGTTAATGACTCCAGAAAAGGTTAACTATTTCATCACTTTTATAGTTTTTTTAGAAATAAATGTCTTCAACTTAATGAAGACATTGTATATGACCATTTGAAGTGAAATGTGCTGTTGTTCAGAGGTTTTCACTAAGTTTGTGGCACTTTATTTTCAATGCTGTTGACAATGTCACAAATTAGTGATGTTATTTTCTATTGATTTAGCTACATCCATCCCAATAAGATAAATAGTACACAATATTAACATTTACTTTGGTCTAAAATATCTCCCACATTATTGGGCTAAATGAGGAAATCTAAATATTGACACTCCAATAATGGGTTTCTTTGAAATATGCATTTCAAGTAGACTACATCAAGTGGTACACTGTTTCTGAGAACGACCCATATATATATATATATATATATACATATATGTGTATGTGTGTAGGACCAAATCCAGGTATCTTTGATAAGATATTATGCATTCGTCACATTATGCAGCTTAAAGCGGTTGTCACACAACACCGGATTGGGGAAACGGAAAGAAACCAAACAGTCCGTTGATATCCGGCAAAGTCCGGTTTGTGTCTCTTGCATATCTGTTGCATATCCGTTGATATCCATTGATATCCGGCCCGATCCGGTACAAGTTTTTAACATACACAAAACCTGGAACGGATGCCGCTGGATTGACATCTACGTTTCTTGTCCGGGTTGAGTCCGTTTAGTCCGCTTAGTCCGCTTACCATCCGTTGGCTATCCCTTCATGTCCGTTTCATGTCCGTTTCATGTCCGTTTCATGTCCGTTTCATGTCCGTTTCATGTCCGTTTCATGTCAGTTTCATGTCCGTTTCATGTCCGTTTCATGTCCATTCGTCCAGTCACCTTTGACCCGATATCGCAAGATTTTGACACATTTTAATACATTTTGATAATTAACTCACCCCGAAAATCACCGGACTCGAAAATTCTGTCCGTTGCTCAATCTGGCATAGTATGACAGCCGCTTTATTCAAACAAAGAATTGCAATATAAGTAATTAAGTTGTAGCCTCATTTTCATTCTTCTCCTTCTCTGGTCCCTTTCAGACTGCCATCATGGACCATGAAGAGGCGATGATGGCATCTCTACCGCTTGCCCAGCGTCTCTCTCTGGCCAATCAGATGAGGAAACAGCAAGTTCGGCGTTACAACGAGTGGCTCAAACGGAAGCCAGTCCTCAAGAAGGTGAAGAAGACCAAATCCATGGGTAACGGAAGCGCCGGAAGTGTACAGTTCGAATCCAAGCTGGTTCTCATCGACGCAGCCACCTGTTTCGACGATAGACTTGGTGAGGATTCTTTTCTTTTTTTCAAAGATTTATACTGCCTATCAAGTATCATGGATAAGTCTGAATAGTCTTGTTAGGCAACTTTAATTACCTGCTCTGGTTCGATCTCCCATGTATGGAGGGTGCAGAGAGGTGCTTGCCAGCTTCCTATTGGCTGATAGGCTGGGAAAGTGAATACAAAAAGTGCTATAGCGAATAAGTGCTAAACGGAGTAGTGCGAAGTGGGACATGCTGACTTGCATTTTTTCAAAAATGTACCATCATTGTTCTTTGTTCTGTTTCCAGTCAAGTCACTCCTGGAACAAGGTGTCAGCCCAGACATATCCAATGGGATGTGTTACACCTTACTGCATAGGGTAAGTTGTTCTCAATAATAATAATAAAGCAAACACAGAGATGGATGTGATAAAGCAACATAACTATTATCAATGCAGATATTTGGGTTTTGTTCTTTTCTTTTTGGTTAGATTTGTTTATTAAGAAGGGATATTTCAAGTACACACAATTGATCTTCCTCATTCCACTGTTCCTTGCCATATCCTAGTACAGTCAAACCTCTCTAAATCGACCGACCATGGGACCGACTTTAAGTGGTCCATTTAGGGAGGTGGTCGGTTTAGAAAGTTAGAATATCTTTACAATGGTATTGTTGGGACCCAAATAAAGTGATCGATATAGGGGAGTGGTCGATCTGTGGAGTGGTCGGTATAGAGAGGTTTTAATGTAATTACGAATGCCAGGCTAGGCAGTGACAAGTATACATTTTCAAGTCGTTGGTTTGAATATGCCAAGGGCCAGGGGCCAGGGGCTATGGACCAGGATTCAGGGGTCAGGGGCTATGTACCAGGATTCAGGGGGCAGGGGCTATGGACCAGGATTCAGGGGCCAGGGGCTATGGACCAGGATTCAGGACCTGGACACATTACCCGGGGCTCGCAACTCATTCGGTCATCCCATACGAGTTTGTGCACATTCAGTTCAAATTTCATTTCAGACTGCACACCTTTATATACAAGCACAGGACATAGACAAATGAGTGGATGTATAATGGCAAATATAAAAACATGAAGAGGCATGCAAGTAGACTCATGCAATTAAGCATATTGCTGCATTTAATTCCTTAGTGCAAAGTCTCAACCATATAAAATAAACATTTGTATTGACACATTACCCGGGGCTCGCAACTCATTCGGTCATCCCATACGAGTTTGTGCACATTCAGTTCAAATTTCATTTCAGACTGCACACCTTTATATACAAGCACAGGACATAGACAAATGAGTGGATGTATAATGGCAAATATAAGAACATGAAGAGGCATGCAAGTAGACTCATGCAATTAAGCATATTGCTGCATTTAATTCCTTAGTGCAAGGTCTCAACCATATAAAATAAACATTTGTATTGACTTTTTTTTACATAAACTCCCCCATTCATGTTGTTTCATTCAACATCAGTTCATTATAATATCGTTGAGCAAATAAAAAGATTTTTTGTTGTTGCATTAGTTGTTTAAGCAGGGGAAATTTCAAATCATGGACGATTGGTCTTCCTCATTCCACTGCTCCTTGCCTTATCCTAATAATGCCGAGCGCCTGGCTAGGAAGCGACAAGTATACATTTTTAAGTCATTGGTTTTACCCGACCAGGATTTGAACCCACGACCCCACGATCTACCAAACACGGGAGACGGACGCTCTAACTCATTCGGCCATCCCGTCTGGTGGATTTTGGAGTTATTTCAGCATTCAATATCTATGTTTAATATGTTTCACTTAACATTGCTTTGATTAAATTGTGACATCGTTGTAACACTTAATATAATAGTGTCTGTTTTTGCTATGGCTCACATATAATATACTTGCTTGATCTAGTGAGCCCAATTTCGTTTTTAATTATATAATGGAGGGCATGTAATGTAATTGACTGCATTATTAACTCTGTTCATGGTCCCTGCAGTGGAAAGTTTTGGTAGACGATGACTTGGTAGTTAACAAGTTAGTGAAATGATAACTAAATGTTCCCACTCACCCTTTCAGAGTGCACTGCCTGAAAGCCACTGGCATAGGTCGATATCACGGTTGTTGGAGTTTTACGTCCTGGAAACATCTAAGATCATATCAGGACGGGTACCGACTTGTGAATGCACACTCATGGCGACTTTATAGTGCTGCCCCACTGGGAAATCACGCTGCTGGCACCATGACCCAACATCCCACTGCCAGAGTGTCCTGATACTGAGCTAACCAGTCCTTGCCCTATCCTATCCAGGCTAGGAAGTGACAAGTATCACTTTTATAAGTCATTGGTTTGACTCGACCAGGAACCAAACTCCCGATCTCCCGCATGGGAGGCTCGCGCTCTACCGATTCGGCCACCACGTCCGGTGGGTCGAGATCATAGTTGATGATTGCATAAATAGTCCAAAGCAACATGACCTGGCAGAAATTTGTTGGTCTATGTTTATTTTGGCACTGAGAAATAAATCCTTTATTTATTTAGCATCAGTGCATAACAATGAAACCACTCAATGCAATATCATCAGACTGGAATATTTAAAACGATCTTCATTAAGCATTATTACAGAGTTGCTCATTGCCTTGTGCTGTTCTTCCCTCAGTGTACTTACTGTCAGTGATGACTTTGGCTGTCACTGAACTGCCCATTCGTCTGTCACTAGGTTACCTACACCTTAACACAAGCATTCACGCTTGCTTTAAAGCAACTGACACCAGTGTCTGCCACTGAGCTTTTCACACTGTGACACTATGCTGTACTCTTACCGTACCATTCGGTAGCTGACACTAATGTATATCACTGAGCTCCTGACCCCTTGACACTCTGATCCACTCTCAACTTAGTATTCAATAACTGACACTAGTGTCTGTCACAAAGCTTCTGACATCTTGACACTAACTATGCTTCATTCGTACCCCAATGTGCTGTGGCCGATAATCTGTCTGTCACAAAGCTGACATCTTGATGCTAACTATGCTTCATTCTTACCCCAGTGTGCAGTGGCCGATAATCTGTCTGTCACAAAGCTGCTGACATCTTGACGCTAACTGTGCTTCCCTCTTACCCCAGTGTGCAGTGGCTGATAATCTGTCTGTCACAAAGCTGCTGACATCTTGACACTAAGTATGCTTCATCCTTACCCCAGTGTGCTGTGGCCGATAATCTGTCTGTCACAAAGCTGACATCTTGAGACTACCTGTGCTTCACTCTTACCCCAGTGTGCAGTGGCCGATAATCTGTCTGTCACTGAGCTGCTGACATCTTGACACTAACTTTGCTTCACTCTTACCACAGTGTGCAGTGGCCGATAATCTGTCCATCACTGAGCTGCTGACATCTTGACACTAACTATGCTTCACTCTTACCCCAGTGTGTAGTGTCTGATAATCTGTCTGTCACAAAGGTGCTGACATCTTGACACTAGTGTCATTCTTACCCCAGTGTGCAGTGGCCGATAATCTGTCTGTCACAAAGCTGCTGACATCTTGACACTAACTGTGCTTCACTCTTACCCCAGTGTGCAGTGGCCGATAATCTGTCTGTCACAAAGCTGCTGACATCTTGACACTAACTATGCTTCACTCTTACCCCAGTGTGCAGTGGCCGATAATCTGTCTGTCACAAAGCTGACATCTTGACACTAACTGTGCTTCATTCTTACCCCAGTGTTCAGTGGCCGATAATCTGTCTGTCACAAAGCTGCTGACATCTTGACACTAACTATGCTTCATTCTTACCTCAGTGTGCAGTGGCTGATAATCTGTCTGTCACAAAGCTGCTGACATCTTGATGCTAACTATGCTTCACTCTTACCCCAGTGTGCAGTGGCTGATAATCTGTCTGTCACAAAGCTGCTGACATCTTGATGCTAACTATGCTTCATTCTTACCCCAGTGTGCAGTGGCCGATAATCTATCTGTTACAAAGCTACTGACATCTTGATGCTAACTGTTCTTCACTCTTCCCCCAGTGTGCAGCGGCCGATAATCTGTCTGTCACTGAGCTGCTGACATCTTCACACTAACTATGCTTCACTCTTACCCCAGTGTGCAGTGGCCGATAATCTGTCTGTCACTGAGCTGCTGACATCTTGACGCTAACTATGCTTCATTCTTACCCCAGTGTGCAGTGGCTAATAATCTGTCTGTCACAAAGCTGACATCTTGACGCTAGCTCTTCTTCGCTCTTACCCCAGTGTGCAGTGGCCGATAACCTGTCTGTTGCCGAGCTGCTCCTGGCGCATGGTGCTGACGTCAACGTCCAGGATAATGACCTGTGGACACCGCTGCACTGCGCATGCGAGTGTGACAGCGCCGACGTGGCTGCTCTCCTCCTAGTGGTGAGTTAATGAACTAAGACTACATTTGTTTT
The DNA here is from genome assembly GCA_030323885.1 of Branchipolynoe longqiensis. Classification (NCBI taxonomy): domain Eukaryota; kingdom Metazoa; phylum Annelida; class Polychaeta; order Phyllodocida; family Polynoidae; genus Branchipolynoe; species Branchipolynoe longqiensis. The sequence continues at coordinate 46,647,915 of CM059197.1, forward strand.
TATATGCAACACCTTTTCTTATGTCTTTCTTTGCAACATTTGTTGATTAAGCGGGAGAAATTTCAATCACAGACAATTGGTCTTCCTCATTCTACCCGCTCCTTGCCCTATCCTAGTAATACTGAGCGTCAGACTATGTAGTGAAAAGTATAAATTTGTATGTATTTCCTTTGACTCTACCAGGGTTCCAAGCAGGGGTTCCAATTCAGGGAAAAGCCAAATGGGAAGCGGACGTTCAATTCAATTGGTCTTTGTGGATCCCTGTCTATATAATCTGACAGGCAATTGAGATCAACTTGTCAAGCAGAAGGCTATGTTGGTGAATGTGGGTCGTGGATATTCAGGCTGCTACCAGATCAGCCAATCGGATTAGCGTCAACATACCTCTACCAATGTTAGCTCTGGGCCCATATGTATGAGCCCGGGTTAGTGGTGGTAACCCTGTGTCGTGCGGATTTCCCGGGTTAGAGGCGAAAACTGCGTATGTATGTGTCGGGGTTAAACTAACTCGGCGAGTTTAAAGTCGCCTGCACTAACCCCATGCGAAAGGAGGGTTAAAGGTGGGGTTAGGAACCTATGATGCCCAAATCTATTCAATGCGACCATATTTAACAGAATTAGATACGCAATAAGTGAAATTTTATCAATTTAACCCTAAATTCGAACCCTCCTTAAGGCTACCGCCCCATTGGCGGCGATATTAATATTAATATTTTCGAATCGACGAACGTACAGTAAAGAAACCGCCGCTGCTGCCAGTATGGAAAGTGACGTCAATGCGGCGGCGGCGGCGATTTATTTACTTTACGTTCGTCGATTAGAAAATATAACTATTAATATCGCCGCCAATTCGGCGGTAGCCTTGGTCGTAATGCGAAGCATTACGTTTGATGTGAGGAAAGGGAGAGACCCTCCCCCGCCCCGGCTGTCGCGCTGCGCTGACACCTCACCCGACGCCGCCGCGCGCCGCTCCCTCCCCCGCCCCCCTGCCGCGCAGCATTCGCGCCTCACCCGACGCCCACTGCTCACCGCCTCTCGCCCTCCCCCGGGCCGGCAGCATTCACACCTCACCTGCTGTCGCCCGTCCCCCTCCCCTTATAAGGCCGCCCGGCGGCCTCCCTCAGGCACTCGCCCTCCTGCCGCCTTCCAGCTCTCTCCGTTTTTCTCTGTTTGGCCTTATCCACCACGGATTGCTGCTCCACCTCAAGCTACACCATGCCTCAAGGAAAAGGACGAGGACGGAAGGGCTCCCGGGCCGCCCCCCACACCCCGGGGCCATCTTCAACGCTCCGGCGGGACGAGTCCCCGGCCTCCGCTCCGGCGTCCCCCGCGGCGCCCTCGGACCGCACCTCCAGCGCATCCAGCTTGAGCAGCGACAGACGTCCGCCGAGGTGCGCCAGACTGCAGCCGACATTCATGTTCGGATGGACGCCCTGGAGACTAGGGAGGCCCGCCCCGCACCAGAGCCGCCCTCGCCTGCCCCAAGACGCCTGGCCGCCCGCCCCGCCGCGGGCGCCCCCACGCCTCGGGCGCGTACTACCACCGCAGCCCACCCCCCGCCGCCACCTCAGGCGACCCTGCCCGGGGCGGCTCACCCGGAGTACGAGAGGTACCGCCACCTCGCTACACAAGCCACGCCCACCACGTCCTCAGCCTACACAGAGGAACCCACCCGACACAGCCCCGCCTCCGCGGCCGACGCCGTCCGGGACATCTTGGCCTCCGCCGAGGCGAGACACTCCGTCAGGCGCCAAGGTATCCCGGTCGACTACATATTTCCATCCGACCTGGTAGAGAGGGGGCCTGAAAGGAAGCCGGTGAAGAGGGGCGAGGCAACGAAAGAAGAGTACAACCTCGCCCTTCTCACCCTCATTGACCACCCCGACTTCCCCGCCCACTCCGCCCAGGGACTCCACCACCACCACCTCACAGTTGCCCGCGATAACCTCATCTACCCGTGGCCGACCGTCCGTCGATACTCCAAGACCGTATTCATTTGGATCGCGGACGGGAGGCTCCCCCACGGGTGGCATGACCCAGTAGCCCTCAACCTCCTGAGGGTCGAGTGCATCACCATGCCCTGCATCGCCATGCCCGACCACCAAGCCGCCACCACCCCAGCCCGCCCACTCGACCCTGCACACCGAGGCGCGCACTTGCCCCGAGCCCAAGTCGACGCCCGCGCCGCCTACGACAGGCACACCCACGGGGCCCCCTGCCCGGCCTGGAACCGCGACCCCGCCTCGTGCGATCGGGCCCCCGTCGGGGACAGGCGCCGTCACGTCTGCGCCTACTGCGCCAACGTGCGGCGCATCCTAACCATGCACAGCGAGGCCGGCTGCATGACCAAACAAGCCCGTGAGCGCCAGACACCCCCCTCCCACCTCGGCGGATTTTTGATCCGCCGGCCTCCCCCCGGCCGGCCCGGGGGGCCCTTCCCGGCGCCTCACCCTCACCACTGCCGACAGCCCCGCGACTTCCACCGACAACCTCCCAGCGACCACCGATCGCAGCGCCGCCCAGTAACAGCCGGGGATCATCACCTCGGACCTCACGCCTCAGAACACAGCCCAGCCCAGCCTCACGAGGAACCCTCTGCCGACATCACAGCCGCCGACACCACCGTCCACCGACAACCTCCCAGCGACCACCGATCGCAGCGCCGCCCAGTCACAGCCGGGGATCATCACCTCGGGCCTCACGCCTCGGACCACAGCCCAGCCCAGCCTCACGAGGAACCTTATGCCGACATCACAGCCGCCGACCCTCACGACACCGCCTTCAACAACCCGCCCGCCCAGACCCCGACCACCACCCCGCCCAGCCCTGAGGACTTCGCTGCCCCCCTCCTCGACCCTCGTCGGACCTCCTTACCGGATCTCGCCAAGGAGCGGGCCTCTTCCTTCTTTGGCCGCCCGCTCCCTGTCGATGCAGGCCCCGGACACTCGCCGCCCACAGAGGGAACCCGACCACAGAGGGCCCCCCTCCCCACTGTGGCCCAGGGCACCTGGCCCCCCGAGGCGGTCCACGCACACGTGCCCCGCCTCGCCCCCTTGGTGGAGGGCTCCTCGGCACCCCCTCACTGACCACCTCTGTATACTCTGTCGCTCCTTATGAGCCCCTTTGTACCTTATTCTCATTGCATTGCTCCTCATGAGCCTGTCTCTTCCTCTATACTCTGTTGCTCCTTATGAGCCCCCTTTGCACTTTATTCTCATTTCCTTGCTCCTCATGAGCCTTTCTTCTCCTCTGTATGCTCTGTTGAGGCATCAATAAAACGCCTTATTTCCACCCCCGCCTTGTTTCTTCCTTTTCGCGCATCAAGGAGGGTTCGAATTTAGGGCTAAATTGATAAAATTTCACTTATTGTGTATGTAATTCTGTTAAATATGATAGCATTTAATATATTTGAGCCTAATATATGGCTACAAACGCAGAGGGATCTCCCAAATCTATAAAAAACTGAAACGTTAGCTAACTCGGGCGCATTTTGGTCTCATACATCCCCCGTGACACATTTGGAACTCTGCGGTTAGCTAACCCGGCACCCTCCTTTAACCCTGGTCCGATTAAAAATTGGCTCATACATATGGGCCCAGGTATTTTTATCTACCACCACGGTAGATAGCCACTTTACGTAAGTAGACAACTCTCATCTACCATACTAACTACACAATGCCCTCAACTCATTCAGCCATCCGGTCTGGTGCCATCTTCTTAACTGTTAACAGGAAATCCATTCTATATTGATATTATATATATACACAGTAAAACCTCTCTAAATCGACCGACCATGGGACCGATATAAATTGGTCCATTTAGGGAGGTGGTCGGTTTAGAGATTTAGAATATCCTTAAAATGGTATTGTTGGGACCCAAATAAAGCTAGTGTTAGAGCCATAGCCAGAGTCAGTTTTATTTATTTTATTTGTGTTTTTATATATATGATATGGTTAATGACATATGTAGAAATAGAAAATGAGTAGGGTTAATAATATATTGGTTATATATTTCTTTGAAACAAGTTTTTATTGACACATTTGACATTTTAATATTTAGAACAAGAATTACTTTTGGCTAATCAATGGTGATGTAAACATCAACCTGTAAAGTGACTGAAATTGTATGTTTCTTATGGAGAGTTGTGTCTTAATCATATTCATTATATTATTATATTTCATCCTTCCCTCCATTTTTGTGCCAAATTGTTATGTATTTCTACTTAGTTTGAATAATATGCCAGTTTTGCCCTACGAGTATCGGCAAACTCAATGGCCGTACACTGTACTCAATGCATTGTCAATGGCCGTGAGCAATCTCCATACAGAAAAAGTAAAATATTGATAAAACCACACCACCTAGGCACAAACCGCTTGGAACACATATAGAAAACATGTTTACCAAAAAGATTATATTAAATTGATAAGGTTAGGGTTTTGGATTTCTATTAATTTTGAATAAAACTGATGTCTTTCACTGCGCGTATTGGCAAACTCAATGGCTGTACGCCTTTGTTTTGCTCCCAAAGCCGTTTTCAGCGCATGCGCAGTCGGAACCGTGATGTAGTCAATTAGTCCTCCTAATTTCACTACACCTAGTGATGCCGAGCGACAGGTTAGCTGGCGCCAAATATCTATTTATGAGTCGTGGGTATTATTTGCCCCGCGTTCAGACCCCACGACCTACCAAACAGGAAGTAAGCACTCAACTTATTCGACCATCCTGTCTGGTTGCGGGATTTATATATATATATATATATATATATATATATATATATATATATATGAGTCAGCCTCACCAAAATGGGCCAACTGGTAGTTTATTTATCATGTCGGTGTCGCAATTCTTAAAATGTAGTGCATTTCTTTGTTTTATATTAAATTATCCTAAAAATAAATATGGTTGTTGTATTTTCCCTACCTTTACATTCAGGACAAATTTAAGGACTTTCCCATATCTCTGTCAATGCTAAACTATAATTATGCTGTTCGATGCCGACGTCCAATGCTCGATGCCGACAACTTTCCCCAATTGCAATATCTCAGGGAGTGTGACACCCCTGCCCTGCAGAGTTGTAAACCACTGCCTTGTGGTACAGGTTCTTGGCAGAACCGAAGGCTAAGGGAGCAAACCCTGAACAGAAAACCATGTCACTGTGGCAGGATCAAGGGCGGTTGATGTATGGAACTCCCAACATCTCCCGACCAGCCACTGCAGGGACAAATAGTTTTGCGCCTGTCTGGACATGTTCTTGCCAGTGTGAAACCTCTATTTGCTCCCCGAGAGAGTGCTGCTGGTAACTTGCAAAAGCCAGCCACACTTCAACACTTTTGCAGGCAGCTTTCATGAAATGTAGACATTAAGACCGACTCATGGACATCACTCTCACAGCAGAGAGCTAAATGTAAAGCAGCAGTCAAGTAATGAAAGCAGTCTTTGTCGCATCGCGACCGACAGCATGATGATGATGAAGTCTACTCAGTTCTTCCTATTGTACTTCATACATGTAGGGCACTGTGATGGTGATGGCTGGAAATATATGAAAATATATAATATATTGCAGTGTATTCAATATATATTATAATTTATAACCGCCAGTTATAGTCATTTCACAATGGCATGGCTCTGTGAGATAGTTACGGGGAAGTTAATGATGAGCTCTTTATGTTGATATACTACCTTAGAATGGTTTCTGTAAGTGAGGGAACTTCATTAAATTTACATTGTTATTATTATTATCATCATCATCATTATTATTATTTTATTATCATCCTCACAAAGTACCAAGCCCGGTGGCCGAATCGGTGAGAGCACTACCTTCCCATGCGGAAGATCGCGGGTTCAAATCCATGCCAAGTCAAACAAATAACTTTAAAAATTTATACTCGTCCCCGTCCTGATATGACCTTGGATGTTGCTAGGACGTAAAACAACAACAAACAAACACACACTAAATTATACTTGTTACTACCTAGCTCGACATTATTAGGAGTGGGTAAACACCTGGTTATGGGCCTGTCACATTATGGTGTATGGCGGCGGCGTATATAAAACGTACCGATAAAATTTGAAAACCATTGCGGGACGACGTATGGTGACCCTTGTGCACTGATATGAGCATATGAGTAGCGTGTGAGTATCGTATGAGTAGCGTGTGAGTACGTATCAGTTTTCGGCACATATGCCGTCATATGCTACGCATACGTTATGCATACACCGTATACACCCGATCAATCCCCCCCCTCTCTCCCTCCCTCCCTCCCTTGTGGCGCCTTTATATACCGAGAGTATACCCTGGTCATACTCTGAATATACGCTTTGTACACGCTGAGAATACGCTACGAATACGCTCAAATACGTTACATGCACACCAGGCGTACACTACATACACTATAGATACGCCGAAGGAGCGGTTTTAGCATATGCATAATGCAAGATGGCCTACGTATAGTGTATGCGCAATGTATGACAGTGTACGCCTAGCGTATGCATAGCATATGAGGAGCGTATGAGCCTTATGTCGCCATACGCTGACATTTTTTAGCATGCCCAAAAGATTTTAGTACGGACGCGCGTATGAGGGCGTATGAGGGATACGCTGGGCGTATACGACGTATGCACAGCGTATGCACAGCGTATGCGAAGCGTATGACGGCGTATAACGACTCAGCCCTACCAGGTTAATATAGAAAACAATGTTGGGAGAGTGGGTGGTAAAGTTATTTGATAGAAATGATAATATGCAGCTGAGTCGATAGGTCTGCTTAGTATCAGGCTCCGTTAGTGAATGGCTGTGAGTTCAGATTCGGATCACAATGTTAGCTTTGGTTCACCATAGAAATGCAGGAATCCCTTGGATACCTTGGTACACATGAATGCTATATGTGCACCCGGCGGGTACTCTCTCTAGGCAACACTAAAATGGTTTCCAACGATATGACTTATGCCTGGCACACACCTCCCGTATACGATTCACGCTCTAAGACTGACTGCCCGACGCGACCCGTCACAACCCAACCCGTCCCGTTTCCCGACTAAAACTGACAACAGGGACAACACACATATACCGACTGCAAATGCTTCCGATTCGCGACTTAAAACTCAGTTTTAGTGCTTAAGACTCGAATCGCAAGACATTAAAAAAATGAATCGGGCCGTTTGAGAAACGGTATATGTGAGCAGTCAGTCGTATCTTATACAGTATATGTGTGATACCCACCGCCCGTTTGCCGTCCAAGTCTTAGCGCGTGAATCGTATATGGGAGGTGTGTGCGAGGCATTAGGGTGTCCCACACCTAAAGACTGGAACCGACTAAAACTCAAACTTAATCGTGAAACGGGCAGTTTTAGGTTTTATGCAGGAGGTGTGTGCCAGGCATTACCCATGTTACCAGCACCATGCAGAGTGCACCATTCTTTCTGTGTGTGTCTTAGTGACACGCCGTTGTACAGCCACCTCGCCTGCTATTGCTGTTGCAATATTAGTACAGTGCATTATCATTAGAGCATAAACTAACTAAACCAGTAGAAGTGCGATATCACCTTCTTACCAGGTTATATATTCTGTCTGCTTTTTAGTGCATGTGATATCAGTGCCACAACATCACGATCAAGCGTGGTTTAATAGGGTTTGACGTTCTATCAACATTTAGGATCATATCTTCGCACACTTATGGCGGTCTTAAGGTACTGCACCTATTGGGATACCATACTGCTGAAAGCTTAAGCCAATAACCCACTCAGTCAAGTTATCGTGACAGAATGAACCAACCAGCCAATGCCCTCTCTCTCTGTGTTAGTAATACTGAGCATCGGGCAAGGTAGAATTAACCAACAATTTTCACAAGTCTTTGCTTTGGCTAGGCCTGGGATTGATGATTGAACCCACGACCTCCGACGCGAGAAGCTGCCCCCCCCCCCCCACACACACAGACACTCAGTCATTTCCGCTTTCTCTTTCAGAAGGGGAGTTTGGTTCCCGGTCGAGTCAAACCAATGACATATAAAATTGATACTTATCGCTTCCTAGCTAGGCGCTTGGCATTAATAGGATAGGGCAAGGACTGGTTAGCTCAGTGTCAGGATAATGTGACCGAGTGGGATATCGGGTCATGGTGCCGGTGGACTTATTTCCCAGTGGGGCAGCATTATAAAGTCACCATGAGTGCGCATTGTCACAAATCACCACCTGTCTTGATATGACCTTAGATGTTGCCAGGATGTAAAACTTCAACAACCAACCTTTTTCAGAATGGCGCCGACCCACTGATGTTGGACGTGGACGATAACCTTCCCATTGATCACGCCCTGAGGGGGTCAGCAACCAGGCATGTTCTCGAGGACCACCTGCAGAAGAAAGGTGCGGAATTTATTGATAATTCTTTTATTGATGGTTTATTTCACCCTGTCCGGAACAAATAAGTTTTTTTAGTTTTTTGTTGGTCCATTAGTTGTTTAAGCAGGGGAAATTTCAGTCATAGACGACTGGTCTTCCTCATTCCACTGCTGGTCGATAGAAAGCCTGAGCCTACACTTTTACCGACCCAATGGATTTTTAACCTCCCACACCACATAGACATGGTATGAGAGCAATCGGCCTTTGATGACGCTGTAAGTTATACACAGCAGTGGAAATCCAAATTGGCAGAGCTGGGGGCATGGGGAATCGAACCACCGACCCTCAGATTAGGAGTCTGACCTAGAAAAAAGTCAGACACTCTAATCACTCCGCCACAGAGAACGCCATGTGAGGGTTCACGGTAGAACTTGTTTTCAATGCTGAACAGCTTTAGTCACTAGTTTGTGCTTTATTGTCTTGAATGATTTGTTAGTAATATTTGCACGTGTATTTATCTCAGAGCTACCGAGGAGCTTCCTGATCCAGAATTACCAATTCTTGTTTGGTAATATGTCAACATACCAAAACTCTCTAATGGCTATGTTCTCCATTGGTTTCTGGGGTAGGCCATTTTGTTTTATGTATATGTTTTTTTGTGTACGCTTCAATGGATTTTATGTTTCTGATTGTGCTCGGTTGTTCATTCCATGGGCCGTATACATGAACAAGTTTTTATCGGCTCCGGTATAGACCTATTTCATATGACGTCAGCATGGGTGTTTAGGTCAGTGCGCACGCTGTATGGCTGCAGGATGACACACTGTCACACTGCAAACTCAATGGCTATGAGCAATCTTCATTGAGAAAAGGAGAAATATTTCTAAAGCCACACCACCTAGAAGCAACCCTCTTGGCACATACACAGAAAACATATTGAACGAAAGGATTATATTAAATTCATAAGGTTAGGGTACTGTATTTCTATTAATTTTGAATAAAATCGACATGTTGCACTGCGCGTATTGGCAAACTCAATGCATTGTCAATGGGTATGAGCAATCTTCCTAGAGAAAAGGTGAAATATCTCTAAAACCACATCACCTAGAAGCAACCCGCTTGGCACATATACAGAAAGAATATTCAACAAAATGATTACATTAAATTCATAAGGTTAGGGTTCTGTATTTCTATTAATTTTGAATAAAATCGACGTGTTGCACAGCGCACCAGCAAACTCAATGCATTGTCAATTGCCGTGAGCAATCTTCATACAGAAAAAGTGTAATATCTCTCAAACTACAGTACCTAGAAACACACCGCTTGGCACACATACAGAAAACATATTCAATGAAAGGATTACATTAAATTCATAAGGTTAGGTTTCTGCATTTCTATTAAATTTGAATAAAATCGACGTGTTGCACTGCGCGTATCGGCAAACTCAATGCATTGTCAATGGCTGTGAGCAATCTTCATAGAGAAAAGGTTAAATATCTCTAAAACCACACCACCTAGAAGCAACCCGCTTGGCACACATCTAGAAAACATATTCAGCGAAAGGATTATATTAAATTCATAAGGTTAGGGTTCTGCATTTATATTAATTTTGAATAAAATCGACGTGTTGCACTGCACGTATATGCAAACCCAATGGCAGTGTGCCTTCGTTCTGCAGCCAAGGTGCACGCGCATACACAATGTTTATAAACATTGAAAGGGGTCTATGAAGGGCCGGCGCCGGGGTACCTAATGCCGGTGTTCCGAAATGGGTCACGGGGTATGTACGGTGCCAAAGCACAGTGATGTTAGCTAACATATCAGTTATTTATAGATTTGGGGAATCCCTCTGAGCCTCTTCCTGGTGAGCAACGGTATTTGGGTGTTTAGTCCATTGGAACCAGCCGGCTTGCTCGCTATTTTTGCCATTAATGTTCCTTTTATTTCAAAATTAGGGTTTATGTTTGTATATTTTGTTATATTCATACATTTCGGATGGTTTTGGGTTCATATTGGCCTGAGGCTAAAGTAACATCACTAGGATATTTTTCGCCCGTATTTAAGCCCAAAATCAAAGTGATATTAACGGCATCGCCGCAATGGCGGTGATTTGTTTTGTTTAAATTCAACAATATGAATATTGCCGCTGATGTAGCGGCGGCATTAATATCCCTTCAATTTTAGGTATAATTTGACCAAATTTCATTTTTGAGTATGTTATTCTGTTAAATATGATAGCATTGAATAGATTTGGGCATAATCGGTACCTAACACCGCCCTTAAACTTGCTATGGAGTGGTGTTAGCGTACCCCATCTTAAACTTGCAATGTTTGCGTAACACCGCTCCATGCATACTGACTTTTCGCCGCTAAACTAGAAATCCTGTCCAAAACCAGTGTTGCCTCACTAACACCACCTCATGCATACAGCCCCTGGTGTTAGAATCTCTGACCTTAAACTTGCGGTGTTTCCCTAACACTGCTCCATAATTACCGACTTTTCGCCACTAAACTGGAAATCCTGCCCAAAACGCGTTTTGGCTCGCTAACACCACGTCTTGCATACGGCCCCTGTGTGCTGCCTTCTGTGATAACTAGCCGCAGTCAGTCTACTATGAGTTATTATAGTCACATCATTTCTTCGGGTATTTCTTGTTGCTATATGAATGTATTTTGTCTCTCTACTGTAGGTGAATGCCATAACTTTTAGGTGTGACTCTCTTCTAGTGGCTCTGTGTGGCGATTATGTGACTCAGTGGGATATCGAGTCAGGGTGTTGGTGGCATTATATAATCTATCACATGCTATAAAGATATGTTAGATTCTCTATGTACTGTATTTTTGACAATGCGAAATAATAATCAGCAAAACCTATTTCTTGCATTACCGTTTTCGGTGAAAGAGGCTAAGGATAAGATAAGATAAGATTTTGATGTATTTCCACATGTTCAGTGCTTCTATTTTGTTGGCACCACAATTGTTCAAACACCAAATTGGCAGCTTTTACTCCTCTGAGCTTTTGGATAATTGTCAGTTTGAAATACATGACTTTTTCGATAAGTTGAATCTGAATCAATACACATTTTTGATACTTGGCAGGACACACATCTGCAACCAATCAGTGGTCCACAAATGGTTCATCAAAGGCTGTCCCGTCCTGATATGACCTTAGATGTTGCTAGGACGTAAAACAACAACAAACAAACAAAGGCTGTGGTATGTGCTGTCCTGTCTGTGGGAAAGTGCATATAAAAGACCCCTTGCTGCTTACCCGGAAAAGTAGCCTATGTGCCAGCATCGGTTTCCTCCAAAGAAATATTTCAGAATGACCATATGTTTGACATCCAATAGCCAATGACGAAAATCAATGTGCTCTAGAGGCATCGTTAAATAAAGCAAGCTTTACCGTTACACATCTGCAACAAAATGCATCACTTATATCCCATTTACATTATGCTTGCAATCGCTTCTGACCACCTGACCACCACCTTGCGACCACCAGAAAGGGCCAGTTGCAAGTGAACGCCAGTGATCAGCGACTGGTCGGCGACCAGTCGATGACCATTTTAGACCATTTTGGTCACAAGGTGGTTGCAGCACAGATGTGATGTCATCACTCCTAGCAAACCCCAGCCAAGAGGTGGGTTACTGGGGTCGGGTCATTTTGCACACGGCACGTGTATTTCTCGACTCCACTTGTGGTGTTCGATTTGAAATTCTGATGACTCGGGTCATCCGATTCGCCCGGGTTGTGTTAATCGATTACGGCCATTGCGACTGCTCAGTCACCGCTCAGCGACCAGTTGGCAATCGGTCGCCGAGTACTTGGGGACTGCCGTCTTCACTATAGCAACCATAAGCCTGCACCATAAGCCCTGTTCACACACGGGCGTTAAGTCGCCTCAACTAGTTCTCTTCATCTAAGTCGACTCACATTGGCCGCGTGGACGCGACACTGAAGCAAATTAGGGCTAAGTCGATTCATCTAGTTCACCTCAAGTAGACTGCGTAGCGAGGTAGTTTATATGAAGCGAACTAGCTTAAGTCGGCCCATCTTGCTTGTGTGGATGGTAGCGGTTTACTTGAGGCGGCTTAAGCACGTCACACGCATGCGCAGTCGAGACCTGAGTTTGTTGATTTTCCGGTCGATCAAAAGCGCATATTATATAATTTGGTCTATGAAACCGCTAGCTGTGCACAGATACTTTTTCATCATTTATATTTAGGTTTTCACTGCCCAGCAGAAGTTTTGACCATTCCAAAACAATACGATTCAGTCGATACATATCTAGGTCGAACCCACACTCTCTCATGATGACGTCAACTAACCGAAAGTGGCGCTGGTTAGTATGGATGTGCTCATGTGCAGATATCAATTTCCGCCTTAAACCGCCCCATGCGCAGATATCGATTTCCGCCTTAAACCGCTGCATGTGTGTACTCAACACACTTTCACGCCTCGTTCGCCTCATCTAGTTTGCCTTATCTAGTTCGGCCTAAAGTTGTGTGTGTGAACAGGGCTATAGACTTTTGAAAATTTTCAACGCACACACCTGTATCTTTCCTTGCTCTTTGCCATTTCTTTTGAATAACTTGAAAAGCTATTCGCCGACCAGTCACTGACCAGTCACTGAGCAGTCACTGACTAGTCACTGACCAGTCACTGACCAGTCACTGACCAGTCGCTGACCATCGTTTTTCCTGCCTTTGTTTGCTTTGGTCACGAGGAGGTCGCTGGCTTTTGGTCACACAGTGGTTGCAACGTGGTCGCAAGTGGACGCAAACTGCAATGTGACTGAGGGTCACAGGACCTTGTTGTATTTGATTTCCAATGCATAAGGTCGTTTGCTTGTTTGTTGGGGTTATGCGTTCTAGCAACACCAAATGTCCTATCAGGATGGGTACCGACTTGTGACAGTTCGCACTGATGGCGACTTTATATTGCTGCTACACAGAATTACCATGCTGCCGACACCATGGCACTAATACAGTCATATTATTCCAACACTGAGCCAACCAGGAAGAGGCACGGAGTATCCAGTTTTGTAAGGGCTTTGGTTTGACTCGGTCAAGAATCGAACCCACGGCGAAAAGCGAACACTGGACTGACTCGGTCAGACCCAGGCCGAGTCAAAGCAATATAATTACAATGATATGTGTCACTACCCAGCCTGTCTTTCGGCATTAATAGGACAGGGCAAGGTCTGGTTGGATTAGTATCAGGATAATGTGACTGATTAGGATATGGGGTCATGGTTCTAGTGGTCCAGTCTCGGAGCAAAGCAGCACTATAAAGTGGATGCGCACTGTCACAAGTCAGTCGGTACCCGTCCTGATATGACCTTGGATTTTGCTCGGGTGTAAAACCCAAGCAAACAAACCGTGCTGTCAATGTTGCAGTTGCCTGCTGTGGCTCCTGTAGAGCTGCACCCCGACCTATTGGCAGGTATCGATCCTGCCCCTGTCTGGTACAAAGGGGTGGAGTGCCTACCAGCTGTTGCTGGTTCCTGAACACTGAGGCGTGACCAGCAATATAAACAAGCGTCTTATCTCACCCCATCGGGGACGCATTGTACTAACTGGCACATAAGCAATCATCTGAAGAGATATCCCAGCTAGCAAAAAAAAGTCATACTGACAATAGTATAACGTTAGTGAATGATACAATAACATTATAAAAATGTAATATAAAATTTATTTTGTATGGAGTAAATAATGTTATATAACGTTATTTTATAATGTTATAGTGACTTTTTTAACGTCACTATGACGTTTTCGTTTACCGTTAGTGCCACTTTATTTTAAACAACGATAGGACATTTTCTTATAAAATTCAAGAACCCTTTTATGACGACATAAAAATGTTGTATAAAGATAATAATAACACTGAACAACACATAAAATGATTATAGTCTCTTGAGTTACAATCTTCCTCAAATTTGGCACAGTATTACAATAACCATTCAATGAGACTAATAAATATTATTTATGCTGTACTTGCTGTGATCCTTGATTGTGGTTGCCCTGCAGTGGCCCTTCCTTATGTGAAAGTTTGTTCACTTACTTTTCTTTCATGTCACTTAATTTAATGCAGGTTAGTTTCCCATTAAATGGCCATAAGATGGTTGGCCCAGATCATCCCGTCCTCATTGCCAAATGTGTAGTGAAGATCGCACCAATATCAACTAGATTAAGTTGGATTAGGTTTGGGTATACTTTATATCTCACATGTCTTTTTACAGTTTCTTCTAAGATGGCTATCCTCTGTCTCAGTCACAATATACCCCAAAACTTTACAATACATGTTATAACATCAGTATAACATTACTGTGACGTTATAATGTACCATAACCAAACACTAACGTTAGCCTGATGTTACTTAATGTTATGTGTTAGCTGGGATGTCTCTTTATTATTATTTTTCAGTACATTAGTTGAATAAGCATGGTAAATTTCAATCGCGGACAATTGGTCTTCCGCATTCCACTGCTCCTTGCCCTGTCCTAGTAATGCCGAGCACCAGGATAGGTAGCGACAAGTATAAATGTTTAAGTCATTGGTTTGACTTGGACAGGGTTTGACCTAGATAAAAGATTCACCCGGTACTTGTAGTACACGGGTGAAGATCAGCCTTATATAATTACGGGCGAAAATAGCGTTAGTATGGAACATCACCTAGAAACTGTGGCTCCAGTATCAAATGGATACTTATATAGGCGCAGAGTTGGTGAAATGGGAGAGAATGCAAAAAGACAAGATGGCGGCCGCAGAACGCCGTCGATTTCACTTTTAAATCTTATTAAACTAGATATTATATTATATTTTTCAACTCAAAGGTAGCGGGCTCTCAATAATACATATGTAAAGAATAAATGTTGCTTCTTAGATTGTGAAATTAGGCTCTCAATTCTTTGACCCACATTTTCGCCACCTTTTACATAGGGTTGGTTTGCACCCCTACTGCAGCAGTACGGGGTGAATCTTGTACCTAGGTTCGACCCTGAACCCAGAGGTAGATGCTCAACTCATTCGGCCATCCCATCTGGTCTAAGACGGCATATAGGCCTACCCGACAGGATGGACGAATCGATAAGTGCGCTGGCTGGTGCCCCATGTGGGGAGATGGTGGTTTTCGAGCCCCGACCGAGTCAAATCAATGACTTATAAAATTGATACTTGTCGCTACTTAGTCTTGCACTCGGCATTAATAGGGTAGGACAAGGACTGGTTTGTTCAGTATCAGTATAAATATGTGACTGAGTGGAATATCGTGCTCGTGTCTCAGTCTCCCTGTGGGGTAGTACTATGAAGTGACCACAAATGCGCACTGTCACAAGTGCATCGATGATACCCATCTTGATATTACTTTAGATGTTGCTAGAATGTGTAGGGTCCCCCCCCCCAAAACAACAACAAAAACAAAAACAAAACTACAACAAACAAAACAAAAATGTTAAAAATAAACATTGCCAACATATCGGTGAAAGTCGGTGAAAATGAGGTCATTCGCATGTTTGCTTCTTCCTACCTGAAAAGTGACAGTCAAGTAAAAATAAAACTGACTGCGGAACTGTTTGGCGGGAATTCCCTGACGTCATTCGTAAGTAGGTCACGTCCGGGTCTCGTCTGCATCGGTCTACATCGAACACAACTTGTTCCCTAATACCGACCCACCCAGCGGGGAGGCTAATGACTAAAGGGCCTGACAGTGACAGTGTCACACTACGACGTGTAGCCTTAGCATATGCCGACGTATGTGATTTTCGACCAACACGTCGGCGCACGTCGTCATACGCTATGTATACATTGGGCGTACATCGGGTATGTCGCTGTGTGTTGAGGCTCCGACGTTGGGAGTATGGTAGGGATACGTTGGTATACATTGCTGCACATTAGCCTATGTTCAGCCGGTGGGAACGTGCAGTCTGTGTACAGTCCGCATACTGCCAATGGGTGCATTACATACTCCTAACATACTTCGAACATATGCCTGCCATATCTCCAGCGTATTTAACGTATACACCATACTTCTAGCGATGGAGTAACGTATGTAACGTTGGTTAGCATTCCGTGAGTGTTTTGCGAACGGTTTGAAAACGTTTTTCGAATGTTTTGGAAACGTTTTGCGAACGTTTTGCGAGGCACATGAATGCTCTCATACGCTAGCAAGATGTCAGAGATACGTTCTGCATATGCTATGTACATTTTATGTACATTGTGTGTATGTTGTGTGTATGTTGTGTATATGCCCATTTTTATCCCCCGCCGCTAAAAAGTTTGATGAAAGCCGACGTACTGGCAAATTTTCGAACGTTGAGCATGCGCTGATGCTGTACATCGTAGTGTGACTGGGCTCTGTCCCCCCCGCCCCCCCTGTGCCCCCCCCGCCCCCATTCTGTCCACCCCCACTCTGTTCCCCCCCCCCCCCGCCCCCTGCCCCCACTCTGTCCCCCCCACTCTGTCCACCACCCCGCCCCCACTATGTCCACCACCACTCTGTTCCCCCCACTCTGCCCCCCCACCCCCACTCTGTCCCCGCCCCCACTCTGTCCCCCCCGCCCCCACTCTTCCCCCCTCTGCCCCACCCCGCCCCCACTCTGCCCCCGCCCCCACTCTGCCCCCCCCCCGCCCCCACTCTGTCCCCGACCCCACTCTGTCCCCCCGCCCCCACTCTGTCCCCCCCCCGCCCCCACTCTGTCCCCCCCCACTCTGTCCCCCCCGCCCCCACTCTGCCCCCCACCCCCGCCCCCACTCTGTCCGCCCCTCCCCCCACACTCTGCCCCCGCCCCCCTGCCCCCCCCCCGCCCCCACTCTGTCCGCCCACACTCTGCCCCCCCGCCCCAACTCTGCACGCCCCCACTCTGCCCCCACTCCGCCCCTCCCCTCTGCCCCCCCTCTGCCCCCCGCCCCCACTCTGTCCCACCCACTCTGCCCCCCGCCCCCACTATGTCCGCCCCCCCACTCTGTCCCCCCCCGCCCCCACTCTGCCCCCGCCCCCACTCTGTCCCCCCTCTGCCCCCCCCCCGCCCCACTCTGCCCCGCCCCCCACTCTGTCCCCCCCCCCTCTCACCCACCCCCCTCCCCCCGCCCCCACTATGTCCCTGCCCCCACGCTGCCCCCCCCCGCCCCACTCTGTCCGCCCCCCGCCACTCTGTCCCCCCTGCGCCCACTCTGCCCCCCCCGCCCCCACTCTGCCCCCCCCCCATCTGTCCCCCCGCCCCACCTGTCCCCCCCCCACTCTGTCCCCCCGCCCCCACTCTGCCCCCCCGCCCCCACTCTGTCCCCCCGCCCCCACTCTGTCCGCCCCCCCCCTCCCCCCCCTGCCCCCGCCCCCCTCTGCCCCCCCCGCCCCCACTCTGCCCCCCGCCCCCACTCTGTCCCCGCCCCCCCCCACACTCTGTCCCCGCCGCCCCCACTCTGTCCCCCCCGCCCCCACTCTGCCCTTGCCCCCGCCCCCACTCTGTCCCCCCGCCCTCTCCCCCCCGCCCCCACTCTGCCCCCCCCCCCACTCTGTCCCCCCGCCCTCCGCCCCACTCTGCCCGCCCCCCGCCCCCCACTCTGCCCCCCATCCACTCTGCCCCCCGCCCCCACTCTGCCCCCCCCGCCCCACTCTGTCCCCGCCCCCACTCTGCCCCCCCCGCCCCCACCTCCCCCCTCTGCCCCCACCCCCCACTCTGCCCCCGCCCCCACTCTGCCCCCCCGCCCCCACTCTGCCCCCCGCCCCCACTCTGCCCCCCCCCCCCCACTCTGCCCCCCCGCCCCCCACTCTGCCCCCGCCCCCACTCTGCCCCTGCCCCCCACTCCGCCCCCCCCCCCCCGCCCCCCTCTGTCCCCCCGCCCCCACTCTGTCCCCCCCCCCCCCCTCCCCCCCCGCCCCCACTCTGTCCCCCCCCGCCCCCCCCCCCACTCTGCCCCCCCCCCCCGCTCCCCCCCCACCTGCCCCCACTCTGCCCCTCCCGCCCCACTCTGCCCCCCCCGCCCCCACTCTGTCCGCCCCCCCCCCCGTCCTGCCCCCACTCTGTCCCCCGCCCACTCTGCCCCCCGCCCCCACTCTGTCCCCCCCCCGCCCCCACTCGCCCCCCCCCCACTCTGTCCCCCCCCCCCCCACCCTGCCCCCCGCCCCCACTTTGTTCCCGCCCCCACTATGCCCCCGCCCCCACTCTGTCCCCCCCCCCCTCTGCCCTCCCCGCCCCACTCTTCCCCCCCCCCCGCCCCCACTCTGCCCCCGCCCCCACTCGGTCCCTGCCCCCGCCCCCACTATGTCCCCCCCACCGCCCCCACTCTGCCCCCCGCCCCCACTCTGCCCCCGCCCCCCTCGCCCCCCCCCACTCTGTCCCTGCCCCCTCCCACTCTGTCCCCCCCGCCCCCATTATGTCCGCCCCCCGCCCCCACTCTGCACCCCACACCCACTCTGCCCCCCCCCGCCCCCTCCTCGGCCCCCACTCTGTCCCCCCCGCCCCCACTCTGCCCCCCCACACATTCTGCCCCCCCCCCCAACCCCACTCTGCACCCCACTCTGTCCCCCCCCCGACCCCACTCTGTCCCCCCGCCCCCACTCTGTTTCCCCCCGCCCCCACTCTGCACCCCCCCCCGCCCCCCACTCTGTCCCCCCGCCCCCACCCTGTCCGCCCCCCCGTCCCCACTCTGCCCCCTCTGCCCCCCCCCCCCCCGCCCCCACTCTGCCCCCCCCACCCCACTCTGTCCGCCCACCCACTCTGTCCCCCCTGCCCCCACTCTGTCCCCCCGCCCCCACTCTGCCCTTGCCCCCGCCCCCACTCTGTCCCCCCGCCCTCTGCCCCCCCCCCGCCCCCACTCTGTCCGCCCCCCCCACTCTGTCCCCTCCGCCCCCACTCTGTCCCCCCCCCGCCCCCACTCTGTCCCCCCGCCCTCCGCCCCCACTCTGCCCCCCGCCCCCACTCTGCCCCCCGCCCCCACTCTGTCCCCCCGCCCCCACTCTGCACCCCCCGCCCCCACTCTGTCCCCGCCCCCACTCTGTCCGCCCCCCCGTCCCCACTCTGCCGCCGCCCCCCTCTGCCCCCCCCGCCCCCACTCTGCCCCCTGCCCCCACTCTGCCCCCCCCCCGCCCCAACTCTGTCCGCCCCCCACACTCTGTCCCCCCGCCCCCCTCTCTGTCCCCCCGCCCCCACTCTACCCTTGCCCCCGCCCCCACTCTGTCCCCCCGCCCTCTGCCCCCCCGCCCCCACTCTGTCCGCCCCCCCCCCCCCACTCTGTCTCCCCCCCCCCCGCCCCCACTCTGTCCCCCCGCCCTCTGCCCCCCCCCCCTCCCCACTCTGTCCGCCCCCCACTCTGTCCCCCCGCCCCCACTCTGCCCCCCCGCCCCCACTCTGCCCCCCCCGCCCCCACTCTGCCCCCGCCCCACTCTGTCCCACCCGCCCCCACTATGTCCCCCCCGCCCAAAAGCGCCACTCGCACCAGTTCACCACACACGTCACACCAACCACACACCACACACCACACACCACACACATCACACACTACAAACCACCCACCACCCACCCCACATCACCCACCACAAACCACCCACCACCAACCACACCCCACACACCACACCCACCACATACCACACTCATCACACCACACATCCACCATACAATCACCACCCCCATTACCCACACACCACAAACCCACCACACACTACCCCCTTAAGCCTCCCTCATCCCCCTCCTCACCACCCACACCCCCACCACCACCCACACACGCCCCATCCGGCCGTTTCCATTTCGAGTGCCCGCCAATAATGCTTAATTGCCAGACAATCGCTCATTGCCATCACACCACCTTTCCCACACACCTGCTACAAAACACACGCACACCGGAACCCAGCACCCCTCCCCACATCCCCACACCCCCCACACACATCCCACTCACAGCCTGACTCTCAGGTGAGTTTCCCATATCGACACCCCACCCCTAATGGCCCTGTCACACTACGACGTAACGACGTTAATGTAGGGAGAACGTGAAGAACGTTGAACTTCTCGGTGTAGTATGCAAATTTGGGCACAAGTTGAAAGTGGATGCAGCGTAGTGGACGAGAGCGTAACGTCGGTAAAGCGTAGTGATACCGTCATTCAACGAGAGAGGTCAATGTAATGATGCTCACGGAACGTTATGAACGTTATTCCATTGCCAGAAGAACGTTACGTGACGTTAGCTATGTCATGAGATGTTGAACATACGTTGAATGCACGTTCTCCTGACGTTCTCCTTACGTTCTCCTGACGTTCTCCTGACGTTCTCCTGACGTTCTCCTGACGTTCTCCTGACGTTCCCATTATGCCGCATGGACGTTTCCACCGGCTTTAATGTGGGTCAACGAGTGGAACGTAGTGAGGAACGTAGTGAGGAACGTTTGCCTAACATCCGTTTAACATCATTGACATTCGCTGAACGTGAACAGAACGTATGGTGAACATAAACCCTTACGTTCGAGCTACGTCAAAATTTTTGAACATGTCCAAAACCTCGACGTAACTCGACGTGACACGACGTAATGTGACGTAGCTCGACGTCAGTCTAACATCATTATGACGTCATCATAACATAATCCAACATACATCAACGTAATGATGAAATATCACCACGTTAGGCTCACGTTCGCTCATTACCTCGTAGTGTGACAGGGGTATTACCCAACTCCAGTGTGGAGCGTGCATGTAGGGAGGTGAGTGGGAGTGGATGTTCATAATATTGATCTCACCCCCACCACCGCCCCGCCACACAACCGCCCCGCCCCTCCCCCAGTCACCGACCACCTCTCCCCGGCCACTGGGCCTGTTCCCCCGGAGACTCCCCGAGTGGTAAGCCGGGGCTGTTCGAGACGATCCGGGCGGTGCCAGACTAAGATCAACTTCCATAGTTAACACACCCAGGAGGACATCACAACTGGATCTACCACTTGGAAGTTGGAGTATAGGCCACATTGCCATGCGGATGCGCGAGGTTGCCATGGAGACAGAGCCGTGTCAGCGTCCCAGTGGTACTAATGCTACTATGCTGCAATTGCTCCACTCACTGGCCCAATACGTGGGTGGGCGTGGTCGTATCCGCGTACGGGTTGCTCCTGTAATCTGTCTTCACCACGGAGTAGACAGAGATGCTGCCATTTAGACTGAATGCGCGGAGCATGCGCAGTGAGCTGCTACCCAAAACATCAGTTCTTCCCATTGCCATACAATGGCGGAAATCCTTTTAAAGATCTTTTCCGCAGAGCATGCACTGCATCCAGAGCTGCTACCCGCATTAATTCTTCCCACTGCCAGCAGAGGGCGGGTTGGTGGTGGAAATCATATATAAGACCCTTTGCATAGCGCTTGCTGCACAGTGATCTGCTACCCACAACACTAATTTTCCCCACTGTCATCAGAGGGCGAGTTGATGGTGCAAATCCCATAAAATACCTTTTCCCGTAGAGCACTCTGCATCATGAGCTGCTATCCACAACATTAATTCTCCCAACTGCCGCCAGAGGGAAGGTTGGTGGTGGTGGAAATCGTCTATAAGATCTTACCGACAGAGCAGACTGCATACTGAGCTGCTTCCCACATTAGTTCTTCCCACTGCCATCAGAGGGCAGGTTGCTGGTGGAATTCGGCTATAGCGCCTTTTGCACAGTGTTTTGCCACGCACAACATTAATTCTTCTCGGTGCCACCAGAGAGTGTGTTGGTAGTGGATATCCTCTATAAGACCTTTTCCACACAGCTTGCTGTGCAATGTTCTCGTCCTCACAACATCAGTTTCTCCACTGCCACCAGACATCGTGTTTGGTAGTTGAATAGACTACATCACGTTTCCGACTGCGCATGCGCTGAAAACGGCGCTGGGAGAAAAGCAACGGCGTACTGCCATTGAGTTTGCCGATACGCATAGGGCAAAACTGGCATTTTATTCAAAATAAATAGAAATACATAATAATTTGGCACAAACATGGACAGAAGGATGCAATATAATAATATAATGAATATGTTTAAGACACAACTCTCCATAATTTTGAACTAAGAAACATACAATTTCAGTCACTTTACAGGCTGATGTTTACATCACCATTGATTAACCAGAAGTAATTCTTGTTCTAAATATTCAAATGTCAAATGTGTCAACAAAAACTTGTTTCAAAGAAATATATAACCAATATCTGATTAACCCTACTCATTTTCTATTTCTACATGTGTCATTAACCATAGGATATAAATAAAAACATGAATAAAATAAATAAAACTCACTCTGGCTATGGCTCTAACACTAGTCTGAGTGCCTAGATTTGTCTAAATTTAAATACACATGGCATAAGATGTGCTGATTATATTGATGTAAATGCAATGCTGGATAAAAGATTAATGTCTTAATTTATTATATATATTTTTTTAGTTGTATTCTATATTTCAAACAAGAGCTGAGATGAGCTGAAACTAGCACATTTCATAGCTGCACCCAGTGTATTAGCATTAGCCATGTGCTTCTCGTGGGTTTGTTTTGCTCTGACACATCCCACAATGCACCGTGCCGCTGGAACCGTGATGTAGTCTATTCTTCTATTGGTTTAATTAAACCCACGCCGCCTTCTCTCGATGTTTCCCGTGTGGGATTAAAACTACGCACTACCCCTCCTCCACCTCCACCCACTCAACGCTCTCGTGTATTATTAACATTGCTGCACACGGATAGTGCCGTGCGTTGCCGTAGGCGGCGCCACCTGTACGATACTGTAGCTCGTAAGTTGTACGCGGGTGCGTCCATGCGAATTCACACCTGAACCAGAGGTTTGTTTGTTGGAGTTTTACGTCTTGGGAACACCTAAGGTCATGTCAGGATGGGTGGTGACTTGTGACAGTGCACAATCATGTGATTTTATAGTGCTGCCCCACTGGGAGACCAGGCTGCCAACACCATGACTCGATATCCCACTCAGTCACATTATCCTGACACTGAGCTAACCAGTCCTTGCCATGTCCTAGTAATGCCAAGCGCTAAGCTAGGTAGTGACATGCATAAATTTTGTAAGGCATTGCTTTGACTCGGCTGGGATTAAAATCGAACTCCCTACCTTCCGCACACGAAGCCTGTGCTCTATTGATTGGGCCTCCGCGTCATGTCTCCTAGAATGAAGCATATTTCCAGTGGGACAGTCATTGGTTTAACTGGTCTGGGATTCGAACTCCCGACCTTCCGCACGAGAAACCTGCGCTCTACCGATTAGACCACGGCGTCCGGTGCACCTGAGGTGAATTATTGACTTGCCTCGTGAGGCAGCAGTTTGTTAACGTCTCTCCCTGTTCAATGGTCCATCAATGACGGCCCGGTGTGGTGGTTTCAGCGTGTTCCCGTGCTCAGACGTGTACCTCGCTTCTGCGCATGCGTCAGAATTGCCCGTAATCGATTAACACTACCCTGGCGACTCGGGTCATTCCAGTCGTCAGAATTTAAAATAGAACACGGCGAGTGGAGTCGACAAATACACGTGCCATGTGCAAAAAAAGAATAACTTAGATTAATTAAATGGAAATATAGGTAAACTAGGCCATCATAAAATACTTTAAATCCTATTTTGCTGTAGTCTTATCGGTTATTTAAAAAAAATAAAAAAATTGTCCACCCCAGCGCGGAGAAGCGTATTCGATTATTCGACCCGAGTTTGTAGGATGTGCGCATGCGCCAATAAGTGACTCAGGTGACCCGAGTTGATGCGCAATCCGCGCATGCGCAGAAGCAACGGGACACGTCTGAGCACGGGAACACGCTGAAACCACCACACCGGCTGACAGTAGATGTTGACTGTCGTCGCCGGGGACTTTCCCCACGTGTGGACACACCAGGGGCCGTATGCAGGAGTCAGTGTTAGCAAGGCAAAACGGTGTTTGTCGGGAATTTCGGGTTAGCGGCGAAAAAATGGTATGCACGAGTCAGTGTTAGGCCTAACACCAAAGGCTTAACCGGTGTTACCTTAACCCTAAAAAATATCAGGTTTAGCGAATTTATTAGGCCCAAATCTATTCAATGCGACCATATTTAACAGAATTAGATACGCAATAAGTGAAATTTATTCAAATTAACCCTAAATTCGAACCTTCCTTAAGGCTACTGCCGCATTGGCGGCGATATTACTAGTTATATTTTCGAATCGACGAACGTAATGTAAACAAATCGCCGCCGCCGCTGCGTTCCATACTGGCGGCGGCGGCGATTTGTTTACTTTACGCTCGTCGATTCGAAAATATAACTATTAATATCGCCGCCAATACGGCGGTAACCTTAATAATGCTTCGGATTTAGGGTTAAATTGGTCAAATTTCACTTATTGCGTATGTAATTCTGTTAAATATGATCGCATTCAATAGATTTGAGCCTAATATCTGGCTACAAATGCAGAGGGATTTCCCAAATCTATCAATAATTTCACGTTTAGCTAAAATGAAAGTGTTACAGGCTCCTGCATACGACTTGACACAATTCCCGACTTCGGTCATAGCTAAACGGTAACAGGCTCTAACACCAAAACCCGCTAACACTGACTCCTGCATACGGGCCCTGGCCGACGCATGCGCCTTCCCTTGGTGGGGTGTAATTTGCATTACGCATGTGCGTGGTTTGTATAAACTGTTTATTATACTGTGTCAATCTAAATCAGCGCAGTCTCCCAGACCAAGTGGTTGAAGCACCAACGGTAGAAGCATTTGAGAGAAGGTTGGATAGATATTGGAGAGGACATCCACAATTAATGAATTATATGACTTCGGGCACTGTTGACCTACATATGTGTGCAAACAAAAATAGTCCTTTTATGCCATAACAAGCTGGCATTAGAGGCCCTATTGGGCTCTAGATCTGGTAGAAAAGGATCTGTACGTTAATCTGTAAGTTAATAATAAGGATCTGCTCCTCCTACGCAATCTCTGTTGTTTATCTCCGCTCTCCCCACCTGACTGAACCAATGAAATTCTCTCCCCCCAAGTCTCTCCCACCAGCAACCCCGAGATTAGGAGCATGCGCAGCGAGCTACTTGCTATCCACAGTATTAGTTCTTGTTACTGCCACCAGAGGGTCGGTTGATGGTGGAACTCGTCTATACTTATTTTTACCACCCGCAACAGTAGTTCTTGTCACTGCCACCAGAGGGGGAGTTGGTGGCGGAAATCGCATATGAATATGAGACCTTTTCGACAGTTTGCTGCTTTGTGAGCTGATATCCACATCAATCATTGGTTCTAGTCGTGGCCATCAGAGGGCAGGTTGAAAGTGAAAGTCATCTAGTGGTACATATGTTTGTTTCTAGTCCTTCCTCCAGTCTCAGCTAAGGTTTCAGCATTAAATATTATTACGTATTATATATATATATATATATATATATATATATATATATATATATATATATATATATACAGGGTATCTGTTAAATTTTGCATAGTCTGAGGGTTTTAATTTTGGTCATATTTAACAAATTATTATCTCAGGTTGATTTTTATAATCTACTTTACTTTAGAATGACTGATTCAAAAGGGCTGACTTCCGAGATAGTATAAGGGTGCTTGTTTTCAATTCTGGACAGCTGTGATACTGGTTTGGTCTGGTCCTGCACGCAAGAGTGTTTACCTGTTACGGCCTTTTACGGCTTTGGGTGTTAATAGTCTCGGTGTTAGTTTTTTTTTGTATTTTTCCAGATATTTTGTCTAACCTGTATATGATATCTTAGCCTACTATGTACATCTACCTGGATGACATACCGGTGTGGTGGTTTCAGCGGGTTCCCGTGCTCAGAGGTGTCCCTCGCTTATGCGCATGCGTCAGAATCTAATAAGGATGGCCGTAATCGATTAACACTACCCGGGCGACTCGGGTCATCCGAGTCGTCAGAAATTCAAATAGAACACGGCGAGTGGAGTCGACAAATACACGTGCCATGTGCATAAAAAGAATAACTTAGATTAATTAAATGGAAATATAGGTAAACTGGGCCATCATAAAATACTTTAAATCCTATTTTGCTGTATTTTTATCGGTTATTAAAAAAAAAAAATAGATTGTCCACCCGAGTGCGGAGAAGCGTATTCGATTATTCGACCCGAGTTTGTAGGATGTGCGCATGCGCCAATAAGTGGCTCAGGTGACCCGAGTTGATGCGAAATCCGCGCATGCGCAGAAGCAGCGCAGAAGCGAGGGACACCTCTGAGCACGGGAACCCGCTGAAACCACCACACCGGCCTCCGGGAGAGGATCCTGTCCCATTTTTATTTGTTACAGCATCCTTTCACCCAAGACCTGTCCTTAGCTAGTGCACCAGTGTGCCAGAACACCCCCGGATCCTTCAGGACTGCGACTAGGTGGGATGGCTGTGTTGATTGCTTAGCAGTTATGTATTTCAGGGTGGGTCGGAAGTATGACCGTGGCCTGTCCATTTCTGTGTTGGTTTGTGCCAGTACACTCACCCAGCGTTTTGTGGCAAATGAATTTAATATTCAGTTTCTAAGGTCAAGAGTTCGATTCCCTGTCAAAGCAAACCAATGACATACAAAATTTGTACTTGTCGCTTCCTAGGCTGGCTCTCGGCATTATTAAGATATGACAAGGACTGGTTTGCTCAGTGTCAGGATAATGTGACTGAGTGGGATATCAGGTCGTGGTGCCGGCAACCTGGTCTCCCAGTGGGGTAGCACTATAAAGTCACCATGAGCGCACACTGTCACAAGTAGGTACCCGTCCTGATTAGATGTTGTCAGGATGTAAAACTCCAACAACCAACCAACTAATAACAAATACTTACAGAGTTGCATTTTAGCTTCTAGTTACATTTCAGCTTCTATTAATTCGAGAGTGGCATTTTGAAAGCTAATGTTATTTAATAAACGATTCATGCACTAATAATATAGTAATATGAGATAGCGATATGAGTTTTGGTTCTTTGAGTCATTTGGAACACATGTCAACTTCTGTGCTCCATCGTCAATAATACAGTAAAATCGAGTTCTTCAGATCTGGGCCCGTATGCAGGAGTCAGTGTTAGCGGGGTTTGGTGTTACAGCCTATTACTGATTAGCTATCGCCGATGTCAGGAACTGTGTCAAGTCGTATGCACGAGCGCGTAACACTAACATTTTAGCTAAACGTGAAATTATTTATAGATTTGGGAAATCCCTCTGCGTCTTTAGCGATATATTAGGCTTAAATCTATTAAATGCGATCATATTCAACACAATTAAATACGTAATAAGTGAAATTTGAGGAAATTAACACTAATTTCGAAGCAATATTAACGCTGCCGCCGTAAAAGCGGCGATATTAATATTTATATGTTCGAATCGACGAACGTAAAGTAAACAAATCGCCGCAGCCGCCGCATCGACGTCGCTTTCCATACTGGCGGTGGCGGCGGTTTGTTTACTTTACGTTCGTCGATTCGAACATATAAATATTAATATCGCCGCCAATACGGCGGTAGCCTTAATAATGCTTCGAATTTAGGGTTAATTTCCTCAAATTTCACTTATTACGTATTTAATTCTGTTAAATATGATCGCATTGAATAGATTTGGGCCTAATAAACTCGCTAAACCTGATATTTTTTAGGGTTAAGGTAACACCGGTTAAGCCTTTGGTGTTAGGCCTAACACTGACTCGTGCATACCATTTTTTCGCCGCTAACCCGGAATTCCCGACAAACACCGTTTTGCCTCGCTAACACTGACTCCTGCATACGGCCCCTGATCTCCCATATCAGGCAATAATTGTTTATTATTGCCTTAGGAGATGCCTCATGTACGACATTAAAATGAAATGTACAATGCAATCCAATTTAAACAAGCTCGGTTAAACCAAATGATCGGTTAATCCAAACTTTTTTCGTTGGCCATTACCATTTATCATATTAAAAAGTTGGTTAAGCCAAAGTCGGTTAATCCAAATTATCAGTTAATCCAACAAAATTGTCGGGCCCCAGCTTTCATGTGGTTATAAGGTCATCTGAGACTTTTTTATATGATAAATGCTAGTATTTTTCTGGGTCTCCGACAAAAGTTTGGATTAACCGATCGTTTGGTTTAACCAAGCTTGGTTTAATGGGGTTATACTGTATATACATAAAAAACAATAATCAAAGTGTACACATACATTGTATATTACATTCGTAATGCACCCGCATTTTTGCCAAAACCAAAACCAAGTCAAAGTCAAAGCTCGGTTAAACCATCATCATCATCATCATGCTGTCGGTCGCGATGCGACAAAGACTGCTTTCATTACTTGACTGCCACTCTCCATTTAACATTTCATGAAAGCTGCCTGAAAAAGTGTTGAAGTGCTGCTGGCTTTTGCAAGTTACCAGCGGCACTCTCTCAGGGAGCAAATAGAGGTTTCACACCGGCAAGAACATTAAATGATCAATGATCGGTTAATCCAAACAAATTTCTAGGGTCCCTTCAAGTTTGGTTTAACGGGGTTATACTGTATATTGCCTTTTATTTAAAGAGATGTCAGTTTTCCTTTATAAATCTATATTAGTCAAACGATGAACTATCCTAGAGTTATTTTCATATGGTCATGAGGGTTCCACATACATATACAGATGAACCTCGATCCAACGGACTAATAGGGGGGAGCAGTTGTCCGTTAAAGCCGTTTGTCCGTTTCAGCAACAAGATTTTCCGGGGGGTACGAAAATAAACACAAAATACAGAACTAAGGTTCATAAAAAGTGCTACCCATGATCACTTAGTAAACAATGTAAATAGAAGCTGGGGTTCATAAGATTGGGGTTCAGGAGGCTGGGGTTCAGAATGCTGGGGTTCAGGATCCTTGCGTCTAAAAAATGTGTCAAGCTTCAACTGCTTGCCTCGCTTCAAGTGCGCAAATGTTCAGATATTCACTCTAGCAGATTGTGTCCGTTGGATCCGGAATCCGTTGCATCGGTGTCCATTGGATCGAGGTTCATCTGTATATAATTATGCACCTCAGCATTCTTGGTTCCTCGTTCTCCCACCAGGTGTTCTCAACACCCACTTGGCGGCGCTGCGGAAGGCTCCCGCCAGGCGCATGCTCGCTGACGTGAAGGACCTGCTGGAGACACCTGGTGCTGACGCGAGCCTCCCAAATAAGGCGGGAATCACGCTGGTAAGCTAAATAAAACATACTTGTTTCTGATGCACATTTTGTCTGAATTTGGAGCAGGTGGGTGTTTCTTAGTATCATTTTCTAATATCTTTAAAGGTCGTGATATATTTTTTTTAATAACAGACATTTAATGTAATTAATCACAAAGCTGAGCGCAGATGTTTCAAAGATGTAAAACTGCAACAAATTGCAAACAACCTCCCAGAGCGGCTAGTGACTTTCAGTACAGCGGGATTTCTTTTTATTTTACATTTTCTTCAAAGTTACTATTTGAAAAGGATTTTACTATATTTTACTATATTATGTTATATTATGCTACTTTGTCCTATATTATGTTATAGTATACTATATTATGGTATTTTATACTATAATGTACTATGTTAAACTATTTTATACCATATTATGATATATCATACAATACTATTATATACTATAATAAACTATAATACAATATAATCTAAAAGTATAATATGCTACAATGAACTATGGTATGTTATTATATACTATGATAGATTATAATATACTACAATGTACAATAATGTATTATACTGCATATATATAATTGTAGTATTGTATACTAATATACAAGTACAATATACTATAATATACCACAATATACAATTTTATTATATGCTATAATGTACTATAATATATCACGGTATACTATGATATCGTATGAGGTAAGATAATATATAAAAAAATGTATGAGATCAGATAATATACTGTAGCCAAATACAATATTATATAATCTAAGTAAGCGCATTATGCATAGCATAGCATAGCTGACCATAGCTGAGCATAGCATAGCATAGTATAGCTGAGCATAGCATAACATAGCGTCAGATGCCATGATATAACAGAACATATTAGAAATAACAACATAGTAGACTATTAGGTGCCCAGCCGTGGTAGAGTCACCCACTCAGAAAGTATGCCAGTACTGCCTAGGTCAGCACTCTTTCACTGGGCGTCGCTACACTTTTTTGGTGCAAGCACTATCGCTGAATTTTTCTTGTATGTTGACAATATTGCAGAGTGTTTTATCATACGTTCAAAAAACTCTTGTCCTCAACCTAATGATATATTCTACTCTCAGTAGAAAGCTGCATATAAGATGATGCTAAGTCAATTTGAAGCGGCATAGCTCGTTGAAAGCATCAAATTTTCAACATAAATACACCTTACCTATATGTGATTCTACATACTTAAAGTTGCATAGTCCGATGAAAACATCAAATTTCCAAAACCAAAACAATTACCTAGATTTGATTCTACAAATCTAACTTAGATGCTGATGCATTTATTGACCATTTGTCGCCACATAGAGAACACTGGGACAATTTAATAGAACCTGTGACTGCTCAAGCCTATGGTGTCAGAGTTTTGGCGTGGTTGCCAAAACTAATTTGGCATGTTTGCACTTCAAATATCTCAAAACTTAGCCATTTAAAAACAAAGTTACTTCAAACTAAAGTAAGGTAGAAAGTGACCAATTTAATATATTTATCTCAGAAAATGACAGAACCTCAAAACCATCAGACTATGCAACTTTAACTTAGAAGTTAGATAATGCTGCACTTATTAAGCATTTGTTGCTGCATAGAGGGGCATGCAAAGTCAATTTAATAGAACATGTTACTGCTGGAGCCTATGGTGTCAGAGTTTTAACATGCTAGCCAACATTAATCTTGCATGCTTGCACTTCAAATATCAAAGTTAGCCATTGAACATAAAACGTTATTTCAAAGTAAAACACTATAGAGTATATCGATTAACCTACTATATTTATCTAAAAATAAAATTAACACAAATGCCAAGTTATTTCAAACTAGAGTAATGTAGAGTATATCGATTAACCGACTATATTTATCTAAAAATAAAATGAACACAAGTAACAAGTTATTTCAAACTAAAGTAAGGTAGAGTATATCGATTAGCCGACTATATTTATCTAAAATAAAATTAACACAAATAACAAGTTAATTCAAACTAGAGTAATGCAGAGGATATCGAGTAACCGACTATAGTTATCTAAAATTAAAATGAACACAAATAACAAGTTATTTCAAACTAAAGTAATGTAGAGTATATCGATTAACCGACTATATTTATCTAAAATTAAAATGAACACAAATAACAAGTTATTTCAAACTGAAGTAATGTAGATTATATCGATAAACCTACTATAGTACTATATTTATCTAAAAACTCAATAACAGAAGCTCAAAACCACTGGACTATGCAACTTTAAGAACCATCGCAATAAGCTTATCATGGTGGTGCAGTGGAGACAATAAAAACAAAATGGATCTCACAAATTGTTCTATCCCCACTCCTTCAAATCTACATATCCCTACATAAGTACACGATATAACGCACGTCTATTTATATAGTTATTACCTCCATTATCGCCCGGGGTAATTCTGGGAGTGGTACATGGCACAGCTTCCCTGTTGGTGTCTCTGACCTCACATCCGGGTTCACGTGAGATACTGACACCTGCAACTCTCAACCATTCGGATTTAAATATATATTGAAAGTGGCATAGTCTGATTAAAGCATCACATTTTCAAAAGCAAGACACTTAGCTAAATTTGAACGTACATATCCAACTTAGATATTGGTGTGTTACTGCTGTGCTTATTAAATATGTGTTGCTGCATAGAAGGACCTACTAAGTCAAGTTAATAGAAGCTTATTGCATCAGACTTTTGACAAGCATGCCAACTTTATGTTTGCACTTCAAATGCCCCCACCTCTGCCAATTTGAATTTCCACCGCTGTGTAGAACTTACAGCGGCATCAAAGGCCAGTTGCTCTCATACTATGTCTATATGGTGTGGGAGGTTAAAAATCCCTTCGGTCGGTAAAAGTGTAGGCTCGGGTTTTCTATCAACAAACTGTCTAATGTTGAAAACAAGTCTATTTAGACTTATCCATGATAGGCAGTATAAATCTTCTTTTAAAAAAAATTAAAAACAAAAATAATTCCTAAGTGAGTCATTTAAAATTATAGTTACTTTAAACTAATGTAAGGTAGATTATAACAACCAACCTAATATAGTTTGTTTATCAGAAAAGGACAGAAACTCAAAACCATCGGACTATGCAAATTTAAATATATATGTATTATATGAATAGACTACATCACGGTTCCAGCGGCGTGGTGCATTGTGGGATGCATCAGAGCAAAACAAACTCGCGAGAAGAACATGACACATGCTAATACACTGGGTGCAGCTATGAAATGTGCTAGTTTCAGCTCATCCCAGCTCTTGTTTGAAACATAGAATCCCAACAACAAAAAATGGATATAATAAATTAAGATATTAATCTTTTATCCAGCATTGCATTTACATCAATATAATCAGCACATCTTATGCTATGTGCATTTAGATTTAGACAAATCTGGGCACTCAGACTAGTGTTAGAGCCATAGCACGAGTCAGTTTTACTTATTTTATTCATGTTTTTATCTATATCCTATGGTTAATGACATATGTAGAATTAAAAAATGAGTGGGGTTAATCAGATATTGGTTATATATTTCTTTGAAACAAGTTTGTGTTGACACATTTGACAATTTAATATTTAGAACAAGAATTACTTCTGGCTAATCAATGGTGATGTAAACATCAGCCTGTAAAGTGACTGAAATTGTATGTTCTTAGCTCAAAATGCTTAATTATGGAGAGTTGTGTCTTAAACATATTCATTATATTATTATATTGCATCCTACCGTCCATGTTTGTGCCAAATTGTTATGTATTTTTTATTAATTTAGAATAAAATCAAAGTTTTGCCCTATGCGTATCGGCAAAC
The DNA here is from genome assembly GCA_030323885.1 of Branchipolynoe longqiensis. Taxonomy (NCBI): domain Eukaryota; kingdom Metazoa; phylum Annelida; class Polychaeta; order Phyllodocida; family Polynoidae; genus Branchipolynoe; species Branchipolynoe longqiensis. The sequence goes on from CM059197.1 coordinate 46,681,191, forward strand.
TCAATGGCTGTATGCCTTTGCTTTGCTCCCAACGCCGTTTTCAGCGCATGCGCAGTCGGAAACGTGATGTAGTCTATAGATATGCGAAAATGAAAAGCGAAACCAGCAACATTTAGTATATTTCTGTATAAAATATATATAAAGATAGGTATATATAATGTACTATGTGATTGATTATGTGGGAATGAATAACGAAGCCTCCAACTTGGTTGTATATTTCAGTATGACATATATATTAAAATATATAAAAAGTATTTATATATATATACTATTTGATTTATTATGTGGATATGAATAACGAAGCTATCAAAATGCTGGACTGCTTGGCGCATGTGTAGTGTAGTCTGACACCCTGTGACCCCATGTGACCCCACATGAACACCGTATGACACTGCGTAATACCGTGTGAATCCGCATGACCTCGCATGACCCATTCTGATGGATTCTGACCCTGGCTGACCCATTCTGACCCGCATGACCTTGTGTGACACCTTCTGACCCCTTCTGACCACACATGATCCTTTCTGCCCCCGTCTGACCCTCATGACCCCTTCTGACCCCATCTGACCCCGCATGACCCCGTCTGATCCCATCTGTACCGTCTGACCCCATCTAACCCATTCTGACCCTCATGACCCCATCTGACCCCGCATGACCGCGTCTGACCCCATCTGTACCATCTGACCCCTTCTGATCCCTTCTGACCCCTTCTGACCACTTCTGACCCTCATGACCCCTTCTGACCCCATCTGACCCCGCATTACCGCGTCTGATTCCATCTGTACCGTCTGACCCCATCTGACCTCTTCTGACCCCTTCTGACCCCTCATGACCCCTTCTGACCCCTTCTGACACCGTCTGACCCCGGCTCCACTACAGCTGCACGTGGCCTGCGTGAACGGCTACAAGGAGGTGGCCAAGTTCCTGATCGCCAGTGGCGCCGACCTGAACGCCGCCGACAACGAAGGCCTGACGCCCCTGCATGTCGCCGCCAAGTTCAACCAGGTAGGCGCCCCCTAGTGGCGACATGCTCCAGGCACCCCGACCCCACCCCGACCCACACTCCGATCCCACCCCGACCCCACCCCGGTGTGGCGTTTTCAGCCGTGTACCGTGTTCAGCTGTGTGCATAGACTCAAACTCAAGGCATTGTCAATGGTCGTGAGTCACTAACCTTATAAATTTAATATAATGTTTTTGGTAAAGATGTTTTCTATATGTGTACCAAGCGATTTGTTTCTAGGTGGTGTGGTTTTAGAGATATTTCACTTTTCCTGAATTTTCTGTATGAAGATTGCTCACCACTATTGACAATGCCTTGAGTTTGACGGTACGCACAGGGCAAAACATTAGTTTTAATCAAAATTAATAGAAATCAAGAAGCCTAACCTTATAAATTGAATATAAAATCTTTTTGGTGAAGATGTTTTCTATATGTGTACCAAGCGATTTGTTAATAGGTGGTGTGGTTTTAGAGATATTTCACTTGTTCTGTATTTTCTGTATGAAGATTGCTCATGACCATTGACAATGCCTTGAGTCTAATCACACGGCTGAACACGGGACACGGCTGAAAACGCCACACCGGCCTCAGTTAGGGGAAGAGGGAACCTCACACAGCATGGGGCTAAGTCGGCATTTAGGACTGGAATGTTGGTAAAGATAATGAAAATGATAATGATAGTAATAGTGATAATGATAGTGATAGCTATAGTGATAGTGATAATGATAATGGTGATGATATTGTTAAAGGTGTTGTTAGCGGTAATGATAAGGGTAATGATAATGATAATAATGTCTAAAATAATGATAATAGTATAAAATAGGCTACGACTCCGGAGGATAAAATAAAGAGACGAGACGAGGAGTGGTGGAAGCCTACCTTTATTTTCCGAGGCCCATATGGCCGGGCAATAAACAGCCTACCTAGAAAAAAAAGAAGGAAATGAATTCGGAGCTCAGGTCACTGTGACGCGCATTGGCTGGGCTATGGCTACATGGACGTGGCACCAGCCAGGCGGAGCGGGTTCCGACCTGCAGCTAATATATACAAATAAATAAGACGTACATAATAAATAGCGAGGAATTAATTAAAGTACGATAAAAAGGATGAGATATAAACTCCGCCCCTTTATATTCATATAATAAATTATATAGCACATTATTAGTAATGATGATGGCATCTATGTGGCGCCTTGCCTGAGAGGTCAGTGCAGACTACTACAGGCTTATCACAACAGAGGGGCCCAGCTGCCATATAACTTATAAGCAGGTACACAGCTGCATACCACCTGAGATTACAAATAAGAATTTGCATTATTTTTAACAGATCATGTTTTATAGCATTTTATTCCATCGTGCTTTATTCAAATGGTGTTTTATTCCATTAGCGTTCCATGTGAAAATCCCAAACTAGACCCCGGCAATACCCCTTCTATATGCAGTCAATGACCTGTTTATAAAGGCCCTATCACACCTCACCAATTGGGGGAAACGGACAAGAACCGGACACTGTCTGGTTGAGTATGGCAATGTTCGGGTACCATCTGGTAACCATCCGGCGGTGTCCGGTGGTGTCCGGCGGTGTCCAGTGCAAGTTTTGAACATGCACAAAACTTCTACCGGACACCGCCGGACTGAGGTGTCCGGTTTGTCCGGTACATGTATGGTACCCATCCGGTACCCATCCATACATGTCCGGTACCCATCCGTTGGTGTCCGGTTTGTCCGGTACCCATCCGTTACGTGTCCGGTTCTCGTCCGGTTTTCGTCCGGTACATGTACGGTACATGTACGGTACTTATCCAGTTGTCTGGCGGCAATTAACCCAATTTTACACTCCATTTCCATATTGGCCACTCGTGGCTAACACACGTTTTTCTGCTCAAGGGGGAGCCTCCCCCTGAATGTATTGGATGTCAGTCCCCACTGACATTAAAACACATTTTATTAAACTGTGTGGATTTCATGGCCCTGCGCCAACAATTTTACACTGCAAACAACATGCAAGACCTTTTTACTAAAGTAAAACAAGAGAAGATTTTAGCCTTTTTGAGGGCAGCTGGTTTGTACCAACTCATATAAGTTTTTAAACAAATTTCATCAGTGAATAATACTATCATTTAGACTTTTATTTAGCTATATGATTGTGAGTTTACAAAATTCATGGGTGTCCATTGACACAAAATTGATTGTATGCTTTTACATGTAAAAGCGATGGTTTGAACAAAAACAAACATTTCTCGCCGTGAATATGGCCTATGCTGCCGACACGGCGTAAAGCAACCACCAATCAATCAATCAAACCATTTCGATACATTTCGATAGATTTCTTCACCGGACAACACCGGACTAGAAAATTCTTTGTCCGGTGGTCTCTGGTGCTCAGTCCGGTGAGGTGTGACAATGACTTTAATGAGTGCACCGCTATCTAAATTCGCTATGTAGGATGAAATCAAGGTGGTGTGGAAGCTATTGTACTTCGATCGGATTGCGCTGCTTTACTGAGACTTGATGTGAGCTGCTCATTCTATGAGATACCTATGACCTAACATGACCTCTGACCCGCTCCCCGGAGCAGCTCAAGATGGTGCAGCTGCTCATCCGACACCAGGCCGACCCGACACTGCAGACCTACAACGGCCACTACGCCGGCGACCTCTCATCCGTGCAGTCTATCGTCGACAGACTCACCAATTATGTGCATGACTGGTGAGTCACGCATGCGCAGTGGTCAGACAATCGAGCATCAGCCTAGCCAGCTTTTCTCTCTCTTTCTCTCTCTCTCTTTCTCCCTCTCTCTCTCCCTCTCTCTCTCTCTTTCTTTCTTTCTTTCTCTTTATCTCTTTCTCCCTCTCTCTCTCCCTCTCTCTCCCTCTCTCCCCCTCTCTCTCTCCCTCTCTCTCCCTCTCTCTCCCTCTCTCTGTCCCTCTCTCTCTCTTTCTCCCTGTCTCTCTCCCTCTCTCTCTTTCTTTCTTTCTCTTTCTCTCTTTCTCCCTCTCTCTCCCTCTCTCTCTCCCTCTCTCTCCCCCTCTCTCTCCCTCTCTATCTCCCTCTCTCTCCCTCTCTCTCTTTCTGTCGCTCTCGCTCTCTATGTACTACACTAAATATTACCCAGCTCTCCTTCATTCTATCCAATTTTGTTCCCAACTCAATTTACCATGTACTTGTATCACTACTATACGTTAAATATTACATAATTCTTTAATTCTATTAAATCTTGTCCCCAAACTCAATTATCCATCTATACGTCTTGCTACACAGTGATTAAGTATTACATAGGTTCTCTACCGGGCGCAGTGGCCGAATCGGTAGAGCACGGGCCTCGCGTGTGGGAGATCGGGAGTTCGCTTCCCGGTCGAGTCAAACCAATGACTTATAAATTTGATACTTGTCGTTTCCTAGCCTGGCGCTCAGCATTAATAGGATAGGGAAAGCACTGGTTAGCTCAGTCTCAGGATAATGTAACTGAGTGGGATATCGGGTCATGATGGCAGCGCTCTGATTTCCCAGTTGGGCAGCACTATAAAATCGCCAGGAGTGCGGAATGTCACAAGTCGGTACTCGTCCTGACGGGACCTTAGATGTTGTCAGGAGGTAAAACTCCAACAACCAACCAACCTCCTCAATTCTATCCAATCTTGTCCCCCAACTGATGAATTTACCATGTAGATTCTTGCTGTTCATTAAGTACTATATAGTTCCCTAATGCTATCTAGTCATGTCTCCCATTTCAATTTACCATGTAGATGCCTTGTTACAGACACAACTCTTTAATTCTTGTCAACCTTGTCCTCAACTGAATTTAACAGGTAGATGTTTTGTTCTGCACTAAGTATTAAATAGCTCTTTAATTCTATCCAATCTTGTCCCCCAACTGAATTTACCATGTAGATAGATGTCTTGCGACTCATTAAGTATTAATTATCTCCTGATTTCTACCAATCTTGTCGCCAATATTAATTTGTATTATTATCATTGTTGGTACTGAAACAAACTGAGCCCTATGACATAGTTACCGATCCACTTCTCTTCCAGGAGCCCAGGATTACTACGTGAGAACCCCGACATTGAGATAGAAGAAGGCATCTACGACTTTGAACTCGAGTCGCCAAAAGTCCCCAGCAAGACTGTGTAAGTTCAGTTCCTTGGCTGTGTACTGGTCTGCACTGACCTATCAGGCAAAGCGTCACATAGACAGGTAGACGTGGATAGGGTAGTGATATCAGGGAGCCTAGGTGGTGTAACGTTTAGCATACTATCCCAGAATGCAAGTGATGTCGGTTGGATTCCCGCTATAGACGCAATATTTCCCATTTTCATCACCCCCAAGCTGCTCAATTTACCATGTACATGTCTTGCTACACAATGATTAAGTATTACATAGCTCCTTCATTCCTTAATACCGAATGTATAGAACACCACAAGTACAACGCCTAAGCATTGCTAGTCATGTTGATTGGATGTAATAAAGTACCATGAGTGGACTAAATTAATCCTATTTTCGCTATCACTACATGGTGGATGAATTTTGCACTAAAATCTTAGTTTTTTGGTGTTTTCTTTTTGGTACATTAGTTGTTTAAGCAGGGGAACTTTCAATCGTGGACGATTGGTCTTCCTCATTCCACTGCTCCTTGCCCTATCCTAATAATGCCGAGCACCTGGCTAGGAAGTGATAAGTATCAATTTTTAAGTCATTGGTTTAACTCGACCAGGGTTTGATCCCACGATCTACCAGCACAGGAGACGGATGCTCAAACTCATTCGGCCATCCCGTCTGGTACATTAGTTGGTTAAGCAGGAGAATTTTCAATCGCGGACAATTTGTTTTCCTCATTCTACTGCTCCTCGTGCTATCCTAGTGATGCCAAATGCCAGGCTAGGTAATGACAAGTTTAGGTCATTGGTTTGACTCGATCAGGGTTTGAATCTGGATGTTCGAATCGCACGACCTACCACATCAGGAAGCGAGTGCTCAACTCATTCAGCCACCCCATCTTGTTAGAAGTCGCGAAGTACTCTCTGCCTATGTGTGCTCACATTGGATAATCAGACATTAACTGGTTTTGTTTTCAGAAAATATTTTATATTAGGCAGTTTTATTTTACTTAAATGTCTTCAGAAGCGAGAGGTTGTTCTTGGTATCACTGGTGAAGCAGGGGAGTGTTTAATACTCACACAAACAGACGGTTTACAGCTAACATGTGTATCATTGTGTACAAATCCTCTATTCTCTGACCTAGATCCAGAGCAAGGGTGAATTCTGGAACGAGTCTGTAAACCTTACATTACTCCTCTGCCACTCTCCCGCAACTCATCTGTAACTTTCCCGCAACTTGAAGCTGCATATTCCGATGAAAACATAAAATTTTCAAAACCGAAACAATTATCTAGATTTGATTCTACATATCTAACTCAGATACTGGTGCACTTAGTAAACATTTGTCGCCATATAGAAGGGAATACTGAGCCAATTTATTAGAACCAGTTACTACAGAAGCTTCTGGTGTCAGAGTGTTGGTGTGCTTGCCAAAAGTAATTTGATAATTAGATACACAAATACAGCAAATATAGTTATGCCTCTTTATTACAATTTTAGTTCTTTCATCAGTACAGTCTCTTAGGTAGTTATGTGCTGTCGATGAGGCTTAGGCACGCATATAACCCTGTATCCCTTTCACAATCTAAGGCAGTTGTTGTCCATGTGGCTCCCATGTTGAAAGTGAAATATCTACAGCTAGCAGTCGCTTTTATAGCCGAACGGCGGTGTAATTTAGTTCAGAAATATGACACTGGTGGAACCGCAGTCGCCTTTTTACTGGGCGATGTATGGTGGAAGTGCCGAAAACCCGCTAGTCGGCGTTAATGGTATAGTTCAGGTTAGTTCAGCAAGGAGCCGCCAGTCGGCGACATATCGGAGCAGCCTTAGTTACTGGCGCTTGGCTGTATTCGTGCATCCAATTACCCGCGATGCCTTAGCATCACCAACAATGAAGAGTTCAGGCACAAATCCCCATGAATAGCAATTCAAAAATTGACTTTAAATATTTGTAATTTTGTCATTTTAATTCTCACTAATTCTACGTTGGTTGTGAAGAATTGGTTATGGAGCAATGAATTAAAACATAGGAATGTAAAAAAATTAACCTTTTGAAGGTTTTACTCCAATGTTTATCTCAATATTCGAATTGGCATTTACACGGTTTTGTGTCTGACCTCTTCAGTCATGCTTACACTTCAAGCATCTGCAAATTTAGCCATTTAAATGATAAATTACTTCAAACTAAAGTAAGGTAGATTATATCAATCAATTCAATCTATTTATCTCAGAAAAATTACAGAAACTCAAAACCATCAGACTTTGCAACTTTAAGCAAAAGCACAAATCTAGTAACAGAGGTGTTTGCGGGGAGGTGGTTGGCTGCTGGAACGGTGGCGGCACCCTCTGGGGCCCGGGAAATATGGGCCTGACCCACAGGTGGCAGCAGTTCCGGTTAGTAAATACTCACGGAATTAACCAGGCAGTTCCACTCCAATTATACTAATATTTGTAAAGAACAAGATGTGGACACCGCGAGGACTGATTCACAACTGTTTATTAATAGTTCCGGGCTTTGCCACTTCGACTACCCTGACCTCATTCCGGCCAGGTAGTCTCGTACTGTGTTACTAACTAACTCACCGACTATCGTATTTACATATATTACATCTCCCTTTTCTCTTTCTTTTTTTTTCTTTTTTATATATATATATATATATATATATAGTTATTAACTGTATCTTAATGCTCTAATTATGAAATTATATCTGGACACCTTGGACATCTGTGTCTGGAATGTGAATGTGTAGCTCGTCACCAATGGTATGTTATTATTTTGGTCAGTCTACACACGTTCATATCAACATTTGTTTAACATATTCATGATCAGCAATGAAAATATCTTACGTTTCTAACAAAATCTTTAATTCAATAACAACTCTTCATTATTACCTCATTACATTTTACAAACAATATGTTGAAGTTTGTTTCTTAACTAGAAGCGAGATTGAAATCAACAGACCACCAGTTCAGTCATGATAGAACTTACATTTGAGTCTATCTATATCATTTGTGATTTGACTGTAACTTTTGTACTGGTTATGGTCATCAAATGCAAGTACATTTTAACATTTCCCGTTGCTATATTACTCTTGTAGTACATAATGCTTTATGTGCTCACCCAAATAATCCGACATTCATGTTATATAGTCATATCTTCTCTAGCATTTATGTGGTTGCTTTTGCATGATGTGTCATGTTTGCAAAATGGTCGTTGTCTTTCAGTTTGCTAGATCGCACCGCACGTGTTCCTGCCACTCGGCAGGCCAGTTTAGAATTAGGTCGATTTTAGGTTCGCAGTAATCTATTTTGGTATTGAGCTAGGTCTGTGCTGTGCCGAATCGCTGTGGCTTACATGTGTTACGACCATATCTAGTCACGTAGGCAGACTTGTTTGTCTCGCCTGCAATTACCCTGTGTGGTGCGCTAGTGCCCTGTGCTAATTGCTGTTGTTCTTGTTCTTTGTTCGGTATTTGGAATATGTGTGTGCGGTTCCACTTCAGTCTGTAAAGGGGCTGTCACATTAGGTTTTTTTGTGGGAGCGTATGGCGGCGTAAGCACGTTACGTCATATACGTCGGCACATGCCGTATACGCTACTCATACGCTATGCATACGCTACTCATACTCTACTCATACGCCGCCAGATGCCGCCAGATGCCGGCGTATGTGAAGCGTATGAGGCATACGCCGCCATACGCTTTCATAAATCCGTCCGTCCAAATTGGTTTGTGCATGCTAAAAAAAAACCGACCTATGAGGGCGTATGGCCCATACTGTCAAAAAATGTCACAGCACGCTCCCATACGCTCCCATACGCTCCACATACGCTCCTCGTACGCTCCTCGTAGGTTCCACATACGCTCAAAACCACCCGAAAGGTCACCAAATGTCATCATAGGCCGGCACGCGCAGGACCTACGTAGGTTTTCAATACGCTCCCGCCATACGCCGTAATGTGACAGGGCCTTTACCTGCATAGTTAACTATCTCGTAGTCACGTGGTCCTGGGTCGTTTGCTTTAGTAATCATGCCATGTGTTTCTGTAATTTAGTAGCGCCAGATTGAAATCCACCTTGTCGGCGTTTGCTTTAACTATCAACTTTTTTACGGTTTGAGCATATCGTTCGGCCTGGCCGTTGCTTTTCGGATAGTGTGGGTTAGAAAATTGATGTTCAAAACCATATTGTGAAGCGAATTTCTTAAACTCGTGGCAAGCAAATTGTGGACCGTTGTCCGTTATCATAACAGTCAGAATGCCATGTGTGCAAAATATTTCGGCTAATGCTTTGATTATATCTTTGCTTGTTGTTTTATTTAGTTCTTGCACTTCGGGGAATTTTGAAAAATAATCAATGACTATGATATATATTTTATTTTCAATTTGAAATAAATCCGCCCCTATTTTGTTGAATGGCTTGTTGGGTATGTCGTGTGATATTAGAGGTTCAGTGTGCAGTGTGTTTCTGTGTTGCTGACATATTGTACAGCACCCTACCTTGTCTTCTATTTGGGCATTCATCCCAGGCCAGAACATGTGATCTCTTGCCAGCTGTTTGCACTTGATGATGCCCATGTGTGTTTCGTGTATGAGATTTATCATTTCGCTTTTCAATGAGTGTGGCACAACTATCTGACTACCTCTAAATACGATATTCTTATCAACAGTAATTTCATCTTTGCATTTAAAGAAGGGTTTAACATTTATATGCATGTGTTTGTTGTTGTCCGGCCACCCATTTCGAGCCAACTGTATGACTTCTTGCAGTGTTGCATCACTGGCTGTTTTGTGTTGTATTCGTTGATTCATATCAATGCTGGCTATGGATATTGTGTTGTCGAATAAGTCATGGGGTTTGGTGCTAGCGGTGTGCACCCGGGAGAGAGTATCTGCAAAATACATGTTGCAACCGTTAATGTGTATTACAGACAAATTATAATTTTGTAAATGCATACGCATTCTTTGCATGCGCGCAGATAATACATGTAATGGTTTCGACATAATATTAACCAATGGTTTGTGGTCAGTTTCAACTGTTATTTTTTTTCCGTACACATATTCGTGAAACTTCACACACCCGAAACAAATTGCTAGCAGCTCTTTTTCTATTACGGCATAGTTGGCTTGTGTGTCATTTAATGCTTTGGAAGCCATCGTTACCGGTTTATCTTTCTGAAACAGTGTTGCTCCCAATCCTGACTGAGATGCATCCACTTGAATTGTCACCTTCTCATTTACATCGTAATATTGTAACACGGGGGGGGGCTGTTATCAATAAATGTTTCAGTTGATCAAAAGCTGCTTGCTGCTCATGTTGCCAATGCCATGCCGTTTCTTTACCTAACACGTTTTGAAGAGGTTTGGTTAATTCAGAAAATTTCGCAATAAATTTACTAACATAGCCTACCATCCCTAGGAAGCGTTGGATAGCTGCTTTATCACTTGGTTGAGGCATATCAACTATGGCTTGTATACGTTCAGGATTCGGTTTAAGACCGTGCTGAGTTAACACGTGGCCGACATATTGTACATTCCTATGACAGATTTTAGATTTTTCCAGGTTCAATTTTAGGTTGGCTTCTCTAGCTCTAATAAACACCTGTTCTAGGTTTGCATTGTGCTCAGCTATTCTTGCTCCATAAACTAAAATGTCATCCATGACAACATTAACACCCTCTAAGTTACCTAAAATGTTGTTCATCTCATTAATGAAAATATCGCCGGCAGTTTTTATGCCAAACGGCAGTCTTGTATAACGGAACCTCCCCCATGGGGTATTAAAGGTACATAGCTCCAAACTTTTCTTGTTCAACTCTATCTGCCAATAACCACTTCTAGCATCCAGGACAGAAAAATATCTAGCATTTGCAGTTTTTGCTATGACCTCTTCGATCGTTCTAGTTGGATAGGGCATGCGCAAAATTGCTTTGTTTAACTTTGTCGGGTCTAGACACACCCTAATTTTTTTTTTAAATTTTACTATGGTTATTGAGTTAACCCATGGAGTAGGTTCCACCTGCGGCACTATAACGCCCAACTTTAACATTTTATCAATTTCATCTTTAACTTTGCCCACCACCGCATGCGGAATGCGGCGTGGCGGGTCAATGGACGGTCTCACAGATTTATCAATATAAATGTTAGCGTTCGATTTTATGTTCCCTAACCCTTCAAAAACGTCATAGTATTTATTTACCAGAATGTTCGCCTCTTTTTGGAAAGCCTCGTGCTCTTTCGCAGGCTTGCGCTTTCCGTCTGTCGCAGTCGCTCGGCATCTGCGATTGTCGTTCTGGGCCCTGACTGGCGTCGTGTTGACTGCATCGACACGCTTGACCAACTTTAGCTGTACACACGCCTCCCGGCCCAGGATTGGGCTTCCGTCGGTTGTGACTTGGAAACACATCGGGATTCCTTTCACGTCGATGTGAATCTCCCCTTCTGGCTTGATACGCTGCCCTGAATATGTCACCAGGCAGCATTTGGACGGTTGTAGTACTATGTTGTGCATCTTGCGATATATGGCCATTGGTATGATGTTTGCTTGTGACCCGGTGTCCAGCTTGAAAGACACGTTTTCATCTTGCAACACTTGACTCTCATACCACAAGTCTTGTTTATTTCCTGCAAGTGTCAACTCGCCTATGAAGAGTTCGTCATCCTCCATGTTGTGTTCGTTACTTTCTTCCTCCACGTCTTGCCTTGTAATTTCATTTACCGTCACACGACTATTGTTTTTCGACCTACACACTTTTTGGAAATTTCCAATGCGTTTGCAATATAGACATTGTTTGTCCTTAGCAGGACATTGATTTGACGGATGGCTGTACCCACACCTTGGGCAGGTGGTGCGCGTTGAACCAAACTGGCTGCGGCGGTCAGACCACGTGCGCGCATGTGGTGGCCACCCTGCCTGTGGGGCGCGGCGCGCCTGGCTTGCGTTGCTGCATGTACTGAGTGTATCGACACACTCACTTGTGACTTCTGTGCTACTACGTAGTTGATCATGGCAATTTTCGCTCAATCTGCACATGTCTTTGCACTGATTTAGCGTTAAATTTGGCGTCTGGAGCAGTCTGTCTCTGAGTCTATTGTTTTTTTACGCCACACACCAGCCTGTCGCACAGCATAGAGTCTTCAATATACAAATAAGCAAGTGGGTATGTAATACTCCCACACATAGAAAGTTGTGAATCATTGTGTAAAAATCCTGTGTTCTATGACCTAGATCCCCCCATGAGAATCTGTCCAAGACCGACGCCATCTCTGAAGCTAAGTTGCGTCTTGGGGTCACATCACCGGAAGTGGATGAAATGGATGGAACTCTCCAGTTTGGAAGAAATATGCCCATCCATGAGACACAGAATGTGAAGGTACGTACTGATGCCAAGTGTGTTAGTCTGTTACCAACACGAACACTCCATGATTTAATGTGTGCCTTTGATTTTAGACTTTTGTGCATTTTATCGTGAATCCTGTCTGATGTATTTGATTGTGAATCCTTGTATACACCAATTGGAAATCCTCGTGCACTTGATTGTGAATCGTCGTGCACTACCCGACGGGATGACCGAATGAGTTGAGCGTCCGTCCTCTGCTTTGTGAGATTGGGGGATCCGAACCCATGAGTTTGTGGGTTCGAACCCTGGTCGAGTCAAACCATTGACTTAAAAATGTATACTTGTCGCTTCGTAGCCTGGCGCTTGGCATTAATAGAATATGGCAAGGACTGGTTCGCTCAGTGTCAGGATAATGTGACTGAGTGGGATATCAGGTCATGGTGCTGGCGGCCTGATTTCCCAGTGGGGCAGCACTATAAAGTCGCCATGAGTGCGCACTGTCAAAAGTCGGTACCCGTCCTGATATGACCTTAGATGTTGCTAGGACGTAAAGCAACAATAAACAAACAAATCCTAGTGCACTTGATTGTGAATCCTAGTGCACTTGATTGTGAAGGTAGGCGTACTTGATTGTGAAGCTTGGCACATTTGAATGCAAAACCTGCTACATTTGATTGTGAAACCTGATGAAGCGCCGGAAATGTTTCTCAACAGACGAGCGCTGACACAACCCCGAGGAGTTGCTCTGTAAGCCCTTGCTTTAATTATCATCTCACATGCCTCAACTGGCTTGGAACTTTGTGCTTGGGAAACTGTCGCCATCATGACTCAGCAATTTGTTAGCATACATACTGTGTATCACTGCTCACGCAGGTGGCACATTAGACAACTTGGATTTCATCAGCTTCACTGCGGAACTGTTATCTATATACCTATGATATTTGAACTTGTAGGCTCCAACTGTGATATATGTGTAATAGACGTACAGGTGTGTGGTTAATATATGTTAACGAGATGCAGAGGTTGAGACAGAGAGTTATGCAAATGAGATGACGTCATGGAAAGTTTAGCCGGCGGGTCAAGCGTGCCCTAGGCAGTGAATAAACCATTCAGTATCCAGAACTCAAAGTGTTCAGACGTCGTACTTTCACATACCCCACATCTGACACCATGTGAAAGTACGATGTCTGAACACTTTGAGTTCTGGATACTGAATGGTTTATTCATGGCCTAGGGCACGCTTGACCCCCCCGGCTAAACTTTCCATGACGTCATCTCATTTGCATAACTCTTTGTCTCAACCTCTGCATCTCGTTAACATATATTAACCACACACCTGTACGTCTATTACGCATATATCACACCAACCACTCACCCAGAGGCCTATGCACTGCAGTAAATCAGTATACAGTAAAACCTCTCTAAATCGACCGACCATGGGACCGACTTTAAATGATCTATTTAGGGAGGTGGTCGGCTTGGGAGTTTTCTTTTATCGTTACAATGGTATTGTTTGGGAAATCGTTTGGGACCCAAATAAAGCGATCGATATAGAGGAGCGATCGATCTGTGGAGGTGGTCGGTTAGAGAGGTTTTACTGTATGTTGGTATTTATGTGGTATATTTCTCACACATGCACATTGTTTAGTTGGCACAAGTAACCAGTAAACATAACCGCTAGTACTAGTACCTGGTTTTTTATATTTCTTTCTTTAGTTATGTATTTATGGGTTCTGTTGTTTTCAAAACATAGGATGGCACCAAGGATACTATAATGTAGTAGTATCTTAAATGGTGTTTTTAAAAGTTTGGTTGTGTGTTGTCCAAAGCTTCCAAAGCTTCCAAAGCAACTTGTAATATGTCGGGACTCAGCCGTTTGAACCCCAAACATTACTAGTCTCCACAGGTGTGTTCTGACAACTGTCTGTCAGTTCCCACCCATCGTTACTCTCAACAACTCATAAGGAATAAAGGAAGACAAGTCATGCAAGATTGACAGTGAAGAGGTTGTGCTTTATTGGCATCAACCACCGTTCAGCTACTGGCGACCTGTCACCCTCACTCCTTACCAACTGCTCACACAGATCCACATGACTCTTGCTTGTGTATATCAGAATCAGTGCCTACAGCCCATTGAACCTGGGTCCAATGGTTGGTGCACATAGCTCACTGTCTTTGGAATAGAAGTTGCTTGTTTGAGTGTAGAAAGTGGAGTGTCTCTTGGTAGAGAGTCTAGCCAAGGGTGCCTAGAGTGGGGTCTGTGTGTCAGGTATAAGGAATGCAGGTGACTGGGCTCACACAGCCAGCCAATCAGACACCCTCTACAGCCTGGGTGGGTGACGCCCTAATAGGGGGCAACTGTCACTCGACCCCAGCTGCAGGTGGTGTCCATAATGTATGCAGGATGGCTGGGTGTGCTTGTCCATCGGTCCCATTGTATCAGGTAGTTCCAGACAGTTACAACAAACATATATCAATGGTTCTCTCCCTCAATGCACTCTTTCTGGAGCAGGAAGGGAACATTTCCATATTAACCGTCTCTTAAGTATGAACATCACATCACAATCTCGGTCGCTATGTGTTATCACATTTCCACATAGGCACTTATCCCACAAAGTGAGTGGGGCACCCATTGCTTCTCTGTTACATAATCCTGGTCCCTACTCGATCGCCTGAGAATAATAATGTTCTTTGCCAATATATAAATCTGAACCGAAAATCTGTATATTTTTACAAACTGTTGCAGTTACTTCTGAAGTGTCTTGACGAAGCAAACAAGTCCTTATTTCCCAGTCTTCTCCTGAAATGACTGAATTCAAAGTTGTGCGGAATCTACATCTGGGAGGCTGATGAAAGGCTTTAAATTATGCAAACACAACACAGCAGCGTGAATACGCATAGCCATTTCATTGAAACTTTCCATCTATTTCTATGGTCAATACTTCTAGGAAATCAATAAATATTAACCTCACTGCTTTGCAAAATGATTAATGCAACTTGGGGCAGGCCATTTCATTAACACTGTTATTAAAATGATCTATTCAATTGAAATATTGCTCTATTGATTTTACTTGATTTTAGTTGTAAATATGTCATATCATGGTTTTATTGTATATCCCCTAAGAATGGCTTATACTCCTGAGGGTGATCTTTTAAATTTACATTATTGTGACCACTCTGGGCTTGACAACCAGAGTCTTCAGAGATGGTCTGGTGAACACTGTAGGGGAGTGCAGAGTCACTAGTTAGTGCAATTACTAGCTGCTGATCTGTCCAACATAGTGGAATCTGGTTTTGAATGCACGCAGGATTGGTTTATAGGGTTTTATGTCCTAGTAACATTCTAAGGTCACATCAAGTCAGACCTGAGCATAGGTACCCATGTATTTGCAGGATTCAGTTAGGTAAATATCGCATTAATAGAATGTTTGTGTACTGGAGTTTTACCTCCTGCCAACATGTAGGGTCATATCATGATGCGTGGGTACCGACGTGTAGCAGTTCACACTCATGGTGACTTCATAGTGCTAACCCCACCAGGAGACCAGGCCGCCAGCAATATGATGTTCCAATATCCCACTTAGTCAGATTCCGACACTAACCCAACCAGTCCTTGCCGTATCCTAGTATTAGTAGTAATGGTGAGTGCAAGTCTAGGTAGCGATAAGTATAAATTGTGTAAGTCATTGGTTTGACTTGACTTAGTTGGGGTCCAGACAGGATGGCCGGATGAGTTAGAGCGTTCGTCTCCTGTGTTGGTAGATCGTGGGATCGAATCCTGGTCGAGTCAAACCAATGACTTAAAAATTGATACTTGTCGTTTCTTAGCCAGGTGCCCAGCATTATTAGGATAGGGCAAGGAGCAGTGGAATGAGGAAGACCAATCGTCCACGATTGAAATTTCCCCTGATTAAACAACTAATGTACCTAAAAAAAACAACCATGACTGTTTGTTTGTTCGTGTTTTGCATCTGTTTAGTTGTGTTTAGAGCAGAGAGACATTTCTTATTACATTTCTTGTTACACTTCGTCCAGATTTCAGTGCCTCCAGTGTCCAGTACAGATGACCTCACCAAGCTGTCCGAACTGTCCGAGTCCATCATCACAGCAGCTTTGCAGAAGAGATACGCAGAAGACCGCATATATGTCAGTATTCGCTTTATGCTATTTGAGTTTTAGTCATTTAGTTTAGATAATTATATTAAGTTTGATTGTCATGATCTTTACTTCAGCTTCAATGTAACTTTATTTTTAACTGCTTAAAGCTGCATAGTCCGCTTTCACTTCAAATTTCTCTAATGGCCCTGTCACACTATGATGTAATGACGTCAGCATAGGGAGAACGTGAAAAACGTTGAACTTCTCGGCGTAGTATGCAAATTTGGGCACAAGTTGAACGTGGATGCAGCGTAGTTGACGAGAGCGTAACATTGGTAAAGCGTAGTGATAGCGTCATTCAACGAGAGAGGACAATGTCATTACGCTCACAGAACGTTATGTACGTTATTCCATCGCCAGAACTATGTTATGTGACGTTACATGCATCATGACACGGTGGCGAAACTTTGAATGTACATTGGACGTACGTTCTGCGTACGTTCTCCTGACGTTCCCATTATGCCGCATGGACGTTTCCACCGGCTTTAATGTGGGTCAATGTAGTGGAACATAGTGGAACGTGGTGGAACATAGTGGCACGTAGTGGAACGTAGTGAGCAGCGTTTGACTAACGTCCGTCTAATGTCAGTGATGTTCGCCGAACGTGTACAGAATGTATGGCGAACGTAAACCCTTACGTTCCAGTTACGTCGAAAGTTTTGAACAGGTCCAAAACCTTGACGCGCGCCGACGTAACACGACATAACGTGATGTAGCTCGACGTCAGTCTAATGTCATTCTGACGTAATCATAACGTAACCCAATGTACGTCAACGTAATGACAAAACGTGAGCATGTCAGACTTACGTTGGCTCGTTACGTCGTCGTGTGACAGGAGTATTAAGTTAGCCATTTAAAATGAAAGTTACTTCAAACTTTAGTAAGGTCGATTATACCAATCAACCTAATATTCTTATATCAACGGTTGCAGAAGTTCAAAACCATCAGAAAGTGCATATTTTAAGCAATGGAAATCCTAGATCTAGTGCTGCCGTTTCACATCGTATCATCCATGATTGGAAATTGCGTGGAATTAATGACTTTGTGTTTGTTTGTGTATTTAGAATATTGATTAGTTTTATGTAAACTCAGTACACAATTACAGTATTATGTGAATATTAATTTTTGTGTGATGGTTTTCTTATACTGGCCATACCGGTCAAGTCTAATGACTTCTTTCTGCCGCTAGACAGGAATAGTCTCATGGTTCCGATTGTTTTATTACTTTCACTTGTTTTGTAGCTATTTACTGCATGCATTCTTTCTCTGTTTGTAAGCATTCTCCCACATCTCCATACACACTGTGAGTCTGTTAGTTCTACAATTGGTTAGTTGTTTGGTTACCAATAATAGTTAATTTCCCTGACTGCCTTCACCTCGTTGTGTTAGTCATTAGTTTTTGGTTTGAAGTTTAATGTTTACCTCCTGGGTGTATCATCCCTGGCATGTATATGTCTACCTTCTAAGAGTTTGCTTGAATTATCAGTGTTTACAAAATTCTTTTTATTCATTATTATTTTTTATATTTGATTTGATATTTTATCTAGCATTGTATTGAGCTCCCTTTTGGCGCATAACTGATTGTCTGCTTTTACATGTAAAAGCGATGGTTTGAACAAAAAACAAACATTTCTCACCGTGAATATGGCCTATGCTGCCGACAGCGCGTAAAGCAACCACCAATCAATCAATCAATCAATCCCTTTTGATTAATTTGCTATATGTTTCTAAGAGGCCAATTACAAATGTGAATTCAAAGCAGCTGTAACACTACCACCCGTCAGAATAACTGCGTCATCTTCAGACCTGCCTCAACTTTTGCTTATAATCTCCTTTCAGACTTACATAGGAGATATTCTAATCGTGGTCAACCCATTCAAGCCGCTGTCACACCATCATCGCTCGGTAAGATTTATGGTTGGTTGATCGTTCTAGGTTCATGTCCTGGCAACATCTAAGGTCACATCAGGACGGATACCGACTTGTGACAGTGTGCACTCATGACGACTTTATAGTGCTGCCTCACTGGGAGACCCGACCATCAGCAACACCGAGCTAACCAGTCCTTGCAGTACCCTATTAATGTCGAGGACCAGGCTAGGAAGCGACAAGTATTAATTTTGGGCCGTATTCGATTAACACGACCCGGGTGACTCGGGTCACCCGAGTTGTGCATGTTGCGGCGGCAACATGGGTAATTTGGGACGCGGGACCGAAAGCCCTTCAACCTTAAACTCTATGGACAACCGTGGCGCCACCTATACTCAACGAGACACACTATCGAACCGATGCGCTACCTGGCGGGTCCTTCACAGACTCGCCACCGGAGGAGCCGGAGCAGCTCACACCGACCAGTGCGCCCGAACCTGCCGCGTGGCCACTGAAGCTTTGCTGTCTTTTCTAGGCATTCATCATGCCTGCCACCCACACTAAGCGCACCAGGGATCCAACTCCCGACTCGCCCACCGCGGTCGAACCCACGCCCGCACGGAAACCTCGTGGTAGGCCGAAATCCGTCGTCTCACACGAGGATGTGACAAAGAAAACACGCACTCGTTCAAGTCGCACCGAGGAGCGACGCGAGAGCACCACCACTGCCGACACACCGACACACAGCACTAGCCGTCGTAGCTCTGAGCACGGTAGCGGCGCCTTGATCATTGCACTCAATGGCTTCCAATCAAAAATGGACGAGAGGCTCGACCGTATAGCACGCAGTATGACTGAACGGATGGACGAGTTTGAGCGCACGGCAGAGAAACGCCGCCGAACCGGCTCACCACGCGGGAACCAAGATGGCCGCTCCCCCACCCGGGCACGCTCGCCTCGCCGGAGCCGGGCCAAGGAGCACCGCACTGGCACGGGCGGCGTGGCCCCCCCGCGGCACCGCAGCCGTAGCATTGACCGCCAACGTGACACTGGCGCCAATACGACGCGCCCTGATCAGTACTACTACGCCTCGCAGGTGGACGGACACAAAAACCGTGAGTTTGTTCCTTTTGACAACCCTTTCCGCACCCCCGCTGCCCTGGCACGCGACCGTGTCACATCCCGCACACTCTTCTGCGAGCTAATCTCGCACACTGACCACGAGGAAACGGATCGCGCAGATGTGGTTAACGAGTTGCTCGCCGCGGCCGGCACGGCCCTTCGGCGACAAAAGAGGTAATAGCATCATTGCACCGCATAGATATGTCATTCGGGGCCACCGTAGCACTAAAGTTGGTCTTGATCAGGCGACGTGGGCGGAATACTTTGCCGCGCTGTGCCGTATGATACACGACAAAGCCATGCCGACGAGCTGGGCCGAGCCGTTACTGCATCACATGCAACAACTCGCCACAATGGCCACGCTGTACGACTGGCAAACGTGCAGACGCTGGTCTGAGAACGAATTCATCATGATAAGCGACGGACGCTTGCAGCACGGGTGGGCTGACCAATACGCAATTAAGGATATCCAGCACGACGCCTGCGTCGAAGGCACCAGACTGGACGGAAAAAAATCCGGCCGTACGACCGTAGACGAAACACCGACGAGGAAAGCGGAGAGCGCTGCCCCACGTAATGACAGAACCGACTATGTCCGCCCAGTCTATAGCAAAGACACCGACGGAAAGCCGTGCTCTAAATGGAACTGGGGCAATGAATGCGGGTTCACAACCTCGCACGGAATGCACCCCGACCGTAAATGCCACCTGTGCGCCTGGTGTGCATCTAAGTATGCAAAGGCGAACCCACACCCTGAGAAAGACTGCCAGAACAAGCGTCGCTTTAACGAGAGGAAGAACGGTGGAGAGAAATCCGACCAAAAAGCGGATTTTCGCTAAGCGGCCGCCCATACGACTCGGTTTATGGAACGGATACTGCCGCCCCACCAGTTGACGGCCCGCTCGACGGCGAGCGGATCGCATGCACTGCCGTGACCAGCCGGCCTGGCGGCCTTTCGCCCGCCGTCAGCACGCCGCTAACCACACACCCCCTACCACAGCCCGCCCCCCACCCTTACCGTGAAGCCATTGTTGTTGTACGTGACCTACATAACGAAGCCAGCCCCGGCGCCGCATGCGCCCACCACACACAAGGTGGCGCCACCCACGTCCCACGCACAGGCGGCCGGCCGCCTTCTTGCCGCTCTGCACTGTTGGCAGGTGGCAGCACTGATGGCGGCCATGACAGTTCACCCCGCCACAACAACAACACCCAGGCCACGCCCACCATAACACACACCCCTGACACATGTAGCGGCCCCGCCCCCACCACCCCCCCTCACCCCCGCCACCACCGACACACACCACAACCCGACATCTCACCGCTACCAGCAGGGCACTCCCACCGCCCACACGGCCACGCCCACCCCGCCCGCCCACCGACGGTCGCTCACAACCACCGCCACGACCACATCCCCGCAGCGGACGCACATCCCCGCCAACACACAGGCCCTGGGCCGCCCACGGCGCCACTCGAGGAGCTCGACGGTGACCAATACGACCTCGACACCGACGAGCAGTTGCGCCACAGGCAGCCTAACGACATAGACACCGTTCTTGACGACTACGGTGCGGCGGCCGCCTCGCCCTACAACCCACCGCTCACCCCACCGAGTATAGGACGACACTACACTCCATATGGCCCCGCACGATACCCAGACTCTGGAAGAACAACTCGACATACATGAAGTTATACGACCGGGTACGACAATGCGCCCTCCCCAACTACATGGGCGCAAGAATACCGGTCCCATCTGGCTTGAATATACCGGCTTGGAGGCACATGCTACGTGACTATCACGACAAACAGGTGGTCAAATTTCTTGAGTTTGGTTGGCCGGCCGACTACACGGGCGCCCTCCCGCCTGTGCCGGCCACCGCGAACCACTCGGAGGACCCCGCTCACGACGTTCACATCCAGAAGTTTGTGTTCAAGGAGGTGGAACTCGGGGCACTGCTGGGCCCCTTCGAACAACCCCCATTCAAACCCTGGACTCAGATCAGCCCGATGATGACGCGGCCGAAGAGGGTCTCCTCCGACCGGCGCGTCATCGTCGACCTCTCATACCCAGGAAAGGCGAGCGTGAACGCGGGGATACGCCGAGCGCAATACCAGGGTGTCCCCGCAACCTACACCTTACCTAGCATGATCGACCTGGCCGACGAGGTAGCCCGACTCGGCACCGGCTCGTACATCTGGAGCGCCGACCTCGCAAGAGCATACCGCCAACTACGCACCTGTCCGCTTTCGACCCCGCTACTCGGTATCACATACGGGGGTCGGTACTACATCGACGCCGCGCCACCGTACGGGTGCAGAACGTCCTCGATGGCCTGCGCCAGAACCACAAACGCGGTGGTGTACCTCATGCGGAAGAGAGGGCACTTCGCGTTGTGCTACCTCGATGACTTTGTGGGCGCAGCCGCCACCCACCAGAAGGCCGAGGAGGCGTACACCGACTTCCTGCGACTCGCCCGTGACCTCGGCTTGGACCTTGCCCCCTCCAAGTGCGTCCCCCCGGCGAAGAAGATACACTGGCTGGGCTTCGAGATCTCGTCGGCCACCATGAGGCTCGAGATCCCCCGCGACAGGCTGGCCAACGTCCTCACAGAGTGCGGCCTCTGGGTCGTCGGGAGGAAGGCCTCACGACGCGACATACAGAGGCTCATCGGCAGGCTCCAACACGTGGCGAAGTGCATACGCCCGGCCGGCCGATTCATGTCCAGAATACTTGCCGCCCTCAGGAATGCCCCGCTGCACGGGAAGCACACCATACCGGAGGACCTCGTCGACGACATCCGTTGGTTCGACAGGTTTGCCGAGTCATTTAACGGGTATGTCCTCCTGCAGTCGGCACCCAGGATTGGCTGGACCATCGAGTGTGACTCTTCACTAACCGAGGCGGGCGCGCATTCACCTACCCACTTCTACGCAGAGCGCTACCCCGACGAGGTCCAGGAGAAGGACATGACAATAGCCCAGCTAGAGGCCATAAACCTCGTAGCGGCTGTCAGGGCTCTCCTCCCCAAGCACCCCCACCTACACACCATCCGGGTCAACACCGACAACTCCGCTTCCCAGCAGGTCCTTTCGATGGGATGCGGCCGGGATCCCATCCTAACCGCCTGCGCGAGGGAGATCTGGCTCATAGCGGCCAACCTGAGCACGGAAATCCAGATACAACATAAGGCCGGCAAGGACCTCGTCCTGGCCGACGCGCTCAGCAGGCGGCACGACGACACCCAAGCTCGACGCACGGCTGAGGCCCTGGTCGCACAGCGCGGCCTCGTACAAGTCCACGTCGACCTGATCAATGTGCTCACCCCAAGATTATAACCTGCGAATGCACCTAATTTTTGCCTTCATCCGCAGGTTTCACGCCGCGACACCACCAACGCTTGACCAACATGATAGCTGCCGGGCTGGCCCCGGTGTAGCAGGAAATCGCAAACCCTGTAAATCACAAACCCCCACTTGTGATTTCCTAGGAAATCGCAAACCCCCATGCCATATATGGGCATGGGGGGTTTGCGATTTCCTAGGAAATCGCATATCCCCCCTGGAGATCGCAAACCCCCCATTCGGCGGCGGCGGCGATTTGTTTACTTTACGTTCGTCGATTCGAAAATATAACTGTTAATATCTCCGCCGTTACGGCGGTAGTCTGAACTGAGAGTAGTAATTATGTGTGGTCTCTGTGGCCTAGTGGTTAGAGTGTAGGACTTGTGATCAGAAGTTGTTTGGTTGTGTTGGTTCAAACCCCATCCACAGCAGAACTTTTTTTTATATTCAACAAAAAAAAAACGTTTTTCATCTATATCTGTTTCTCATTGAACTATGCAATGTAATTGTACTAACATATATTTCACATTACACAAATATATTTCCTCATTGCACTTCTCTAAAGAAGATTGAAAATACCTCAGTATTACCCCCAACTACTAACTAGGTCACTCTCCTGTACACCACCAAGTGGAAAAGTTCAGTACTAAGCATGCACCACCCCTGTGCCGTGGCACACATCTGAACTATTTCCGAGTTCGTTTGTTTTCCACACGGCGGATATCTGGCCACTAATATCTCCGCCGTTACGGCGGTAGCGACGTCGATGCGGCGGCGATTTGTTTACATTACGTTCGGCGATTAATATCGCCGCCAATGCAGCGGTAGCCTTAATAACGCTTCGAATTTAGGGTTAATTTAATGAAATTTCACAATTTGAGTATGTAATTCTGTTAAATATGGTCGCATTGAATAGATTTGGCCCGAATCGGTCCCAAAACACAGGGGGGTTTGCGATTTCCAGGGGGGGTTTGTGATTTCCTAGTAAATCGCAAACCCCAGGGTGTGCAATTTCCAGGGGTTTGCGATTTACTGCCACACCGGGAACCTGGAGGAACAAGAACAGACAGGCGGCCAGGTACGTCACCTACATGCGACAACACGGGTCCGACCCGGCGACGCCCACACACTACGTGATACTATCATAGTTACTACAGCTCGCGGATGACCTCGCCTCCCCCGGGGCCGCTCTCAACTACTTCAGCGGCGCACGCACCTGGATAGGGGCGATTGGGGGGAATACCGCCGCGTTTGACACCTACCCCGTTGCCCTGCTAAAAAGGGGCATACAGCGCGCATCCACACACGAGACGACCCGAGCCCCAGCCCTCACCCCTGACGACATAAAGAAAGTCGTCAGGCTCTTCGAGACCGCGGGCCCCAACGGCAAGGTCCTCACGGCGGCTCTGCTCCTCGCCTACTTCACCATACTACGACAGTCCAACCTACTCCAATCGACCGACCCCACGACCCGCGGGTACGCCATACGCGCCAAGGACATCTCCATCACGGCGACAGGCATGAATGTCCACGTGTCCTCCACCAAGACCCGCTGGAGGGTGGGGCATCACCTCGACATAGCCGTCCCGGCGATACCCGGGTCACCATACTGCCCGGTCTCCGCCTGGCGCGGGTACGCGACTCGTACCCCGCCGCCGCTCAACGGCCCCGCGCTCATCACCACATCGGGCACGCCCCTTCGCCCCTCCGCCCTTCTCGCCACCCTGCGGCTCGCACTGGCGGCCACGGGCCACCCGGCCCCCCGCGCAGTCACCCTACACAGTCTGCGTCGAGGCGGCGCGCAAGCCTGCGCCGCCCTCGGCTCGACACTGGACGACATCCAGAACTTTGGGACGTGGACATCGACCGCCGTCCACCTCTACGTCCCGCGCGACGCCATCCGCGCATGCCCCACCGCGCTCTCCACTACTTTTGGCTGAGCGCATGTGGGACAAAACTAACTATACTGAACTGTAACTACTCGAAACCTAAGAATTCCATCATAAGAAAAAAGATCAATAAACTACCACTTTATACCACTTTCGTGTCCTGTGTCTGAATTGTGCATGTTGCGGCGGCAACATGGGTAATTTGGGACGCGGGACCGAAAGCCCTTCAACCTTAAACTCTATGGACAACCGTGGCGCCACCTATACTCAACGAGACACACTATCGAACCGATGCGCTACCTGGCGGGTCCTTCACAGACTCGCCACCGGAGGAGCCGGAGCAGCTCACACCGACCAGTGCCCACGAACCTGCCGCGTGGCCACTGAAGCTTTGCTGTCTTTTCTAGCCGTCCCACCCACCCATCTGGCACGCAAGGCTGAGCGCACGTGGGACAAAACTAACTATACCGAACTGTAACTACTCGAAACCTAAGAATTCCATCATAAGAAAAAAGATCAATAAACTACGACTTTATACCACTTTCGTGTCCTGTGTCTGAATTGTCAGAATTTCAAATCGAACACCGCGAATGGAGTTGACAAAAACACGTGCCATGTGCAAAAGGTCCCGACCCCAGTAACCCACCTCTTGGCTGGGGTTTGCTAGGAGCGGTGACATCACATTCGTTAACGACCGCACCGGCGCACCTGTTCGACAAAGACGTGACTGTGGCTGAAATCAGCGTGGCGAGAGGGCACATACAACAAATTAAACAAGAAACCAGCAACGATACAGTCTTACAACAAATATTAAAATTGACAAAAAATCGATGGCCGGACAACAAAAGTAGCATAAGTAATGAGGTGAAGCCGTATTACACGTTCAGAAATGAAATTACGGTACAACACGGTATATTATTAAAAGATGATAGAATAGTAATTCCTAAGTCAATGCAGAAGCAAATGCTGGCGATTATCCATGAGTCTCACATGGGCATAGTGAAAAGTAAACAGGTAGCAAGAGACAGTGTGTTTTGGCCTGGAATTAATAAACAGATTGAAGATTTAGTAAGTAGATGTACAACATGCCAGCAATTTCAAAATGCACAGCAGGCAGAACCTTTAATTCCGCATCCGGTTCCAGAGCTGCCGTTCCAGAAGGTTGGAGTAGATTTTTTGCATGTACAACAACGCACGTTCTTATTAGCAGTAGATTATTACAGCAAGTTCCCTGAAATAACTGAAATGAAGTCAACTACTAGTAGAGAGACAATTCAGGAGTTAAAAAAGATATTCAGTAGGCATGGGATTCCGGAGGTGGTGGTGTCCGATAATGGGCCACAGTTCAGCAGTGCAGATTACCGGGTGTTTGCGAACGAGTATGGGTTTGTGCCGCAGTTTAGTAGCCCAATGTACGCGCAAAGTAATGGCCAGGCAGAGAGATGCGTGCAAACAATAAAGAAGATGTTAAAGAAATGTATAATAGAGAATGGGGATGTACACATAGCACTGTTGAACTATCGAAACGCGCACGTGCAGGGATTGGACGCGTCCCCGGCTCAGTTATTAATGGCGCGAGAATTGAGAACGAAGTTGCCAAAATTGAGAATAAAGTTGAGGCCACGAGTGCAGAGTCAGGTAAAAAGAAAGCTAGAGGAGCGCCAGAGTAAGCAGAAGGTCAGGTTTGATGAGCGTGGAACAAAAGTGCACTCGGCGTTGCAGGAGGGGGATGAAGTCAGGTACCGAGACCAACACGAGAATTGGGAAAAAGGGGTAGTGCTGAGAAAGTCAGGTACATATCCTCGTAGTTACAGTATAAAAACAACAAATGACAAAACCGTAAGGCGAAACCGGAGGCATATAATTAAGGTGCCGAGCCGAGTGGATGACCGAAACAGCGGAAAACAAAATCAAAACAGTAGCACGTGCGAACAAAGCGACCAGGGTCGGGCCGATCGAAACATGAACAAACATACAGAGCCAGGCGTATATATATCGAAGTATGGTAGAAAAAGTAAGAAGGTGGAACGGTATACATCGGGAAAATAAAGAATGAAGATGTTAACCGGACATGCATAGGAAATAGGGTTGTTAACATTTTGGCTGAGGTGGTTGTGTATGACATGTAGAATTAAGAGAGTTACAGCACTTTCAACATTGTTGTGAAAAAAGGGAAAAAAGGAGATGTAAGATATGAGTTTACGAATGCCCGGCGGAGGGGCTTTACGAACGTGCCCAGTAGGGGAAGGTGTCATGGGACGGAAACCGAGTTGTAGTGGTGAACCCAAAGACATAATAAAACACTTCTGTACTAGAGCTTGTCGTGTCCACTCTTCAGTACCTTACACCGTCCTGTAGCAGTACAAGTCCTATGTGTGGGGTTTTTTGGGTTTGTTTAAAAAAAAAATAATCAGATTAATGAAATGGAAATGTAACTAAACTATGCACTCAAAAACATACTTTAAAATCCTATTTTGCTATAGCTGTATCGGTTATTTAAAAAAAAGAGCAAGTTTTGGATTAAGCCACCACTTTTTCCACCCCGAGCGTGGAGAAGCGCATTCGTTTATTCAACCCGAGTCTGTAGGATGTGCGCATGCGCCAAAAAGTCGCTCGGGTGACCCGAATTGATTATTTGAATACGCCCTTAAGGTCATTGGTTGGACTCAACCGGAAACCGAACTACCGACCTTCCGCACTGGAGGCCGGTGCTCTACGGATTAGGCCATCGCGCCCGGTGGTCGGTTATAGAGGTTTCACTGTATATATATATATATAAATAACGAAACCAACAGCTTGTAATATGTAATAAACTAATATATTATATGGATATAAATAATAATGAAACTAACAGAATATAATAACCATGTAGCATTCTTTGGTACTACGAAATAGCCAGCCATTAAGGCCCAGTCACATCTCACCGGATTGAGCAACCGACAGAATTGTCTAGTCCGGTGGTGATAAGTACCAAAATGTATTAAAATGTGCCAAAGTGTTGCGAAGGCCGCCGGACAAACGGACATGAAACGGACATGAAATGGACATGAACCGGACATGAAACGGACATGAACGGATAGCCAATGGATGAAACAAACTCAAACCGGACAAGAACCGTAGACGTCAGTCCGGCGGTATCCGTTCTTAGTTTTGTGCATGTTCAAAACTTGTACGGACACAAAACGGACTTTGTTCAGTTTCTGTCCGCTTCCCCCAATCCGGTGAGGTGTGACTGGGGCTTTATGCATCGCTGACTCGCATTGTCTTGGTTCCGCATGACTGACTCCTCTGTTATAAGTAATCATCACGCTCGCTCAGGCAATCGGAGGCGAGTAGTGAGGTGGGGAGCCGAGTGGGGGCGCCACCAGTCTATCCATAGTAGTATGACGAAAGTATCCAATTTTCTAAATCAAAGCACTTTTTTTTTTATGCGCACACCACATTTATTGAGATTATTAATGCCGAAAATTCCAACCGGGTCAAGCCAATGGCTTACCAAATTGATACTTGTCGCCACTTAGGCTGGTGCTCAGTATTAATAGGATGGGGCAAGGACTGGCTAATTCAGTATCTGGATAATGTGACTGAGTGGGATATCAGGTCATGGATCACATACTGGATGTGTTTAGTTCAAAGGGAAGCACTGTGGATTAATCTGAAATGGTTTAATGAGGGGGCGTGATACACATCAAAGACCCTATAATACTAAGACGGCTTACTCAGCCTGTACTGTGTAATCAAAATGATCAAACCCACCACTTGGTGCGCTGGCGGTTCTCTTGGTTAAACAGGTGCTAAATTATATCTATAAATGTATATATGAATGTGAAGGATGTCTGATGATGGCGATGCTGATGATGATGCTGATGATGATGTGTATTTGTTCATAGCAATTTCATATTGATGTGTATTCATACTTACCTATCTCATGTATAATATAATTGTATGTGTTTACATGTGAAACACCAACCAGCAGCCGGGCTGATCAAAGCCACCACAAGGTGGCACTGCAAAATTTACATGGGAGAGATAGGGAGTGAGCCGTCTTAGTATTATAGGGTCTTTGTACACATGCTGCTAAACAGTATCAGAGAGGGGGGTCATGACTCTCAACGGTCGGGCTGTCACTGGGAAAACCAGACGGGATGGCCGAATGAGTTAGAGCGTCCGTCTCCCGTGTTGGTAGACCATGGGATCGTGGGTTCGAACCCTGGTCGAGTCAATCCAATGACTTACAAATTGATACCTGTCACTTCCTAGCCAGGCGCTTGGCATTATTAGGATAGGGCCAGGACTGGTTGGCTCAGTGTCAGGATAATGTGACTGAGTGGGATATCAGATCATGGTGCTGGCGGCCTGATCTCCCAGTGGAGCAGCACTATACAGTTGCCACGAGTGTGCACTGTCACAAGTCGGTATCCGTCCTGATATGACCTTAGATGTTGCTAGGACGTAAAACTACAACAAACAAACAAACTGTCACTGGGCTTGATTCCAAACTGGGCAGCACTATAACGCTGTCATAAGTCGGTTGTCGTCCTGATATGATCTTGTATGTTGTTAGGGTGTAAAGCCACAACAAACAAACAGTAATGTCGAGTACCAGGCTAAGTACCGACAAGTATCAATTTTGTAAGTTATTATTTGTTTACTCGGCCGGGACTCGAACCCCCTACCTTCGGCGTAAAGCCGATGCTCTTACCGATTAGGCCACTTTGTCAGGTAACAACAATAGTTCATGTAGTTCGCACATGCAACTTCTGGTGAAGAAGCTTTAGCCATATTCAATTTCAATTCAATTCAATACTTTATTTCAGACTCGCATTATGGCAGTTATAGCCCTGTCACACTACGGCGTATGGCATTAGTGTATGCCGGCGTATGCGGTTTTCGACCCATACACCGTCATACGCTACACATAGGCTAGACATAGGTTGGGCATACGCCATATATGCTTGTCATATGCCGTCTTACGCCGATCCGTCCAACAATTTTTGTGCATGCTCAAAATTTTCAGCTTATGGCAGTGTATGGCTCATACGCTGCTCATACGCTAGATGTACGCTATGCATACGCTGGCATAGGTTACGCATAGGTTGGGGGTAGGTAGGCATAGGTTAGCCGTATGTTGAACTGACACCCTCCGGGTGTCTCTGGCATACTCACAACGTACTGTAATGGGGCTGTCACACTACGGTGTATGGCATTAGCGTATGCCGGTGTATGCAGTTTTCAACCCATATGCCATCATACATCATCATACGCTCTGCATAGGTTAGACATAGGTTGGGCATATGCCGTATACACTCGTCATACACTGTCATACGCTGTCTTATGCCGATCCGTCCAAAGAAATGTTGTGCATGCTCAAATTTTCAGCGTATGGCAGCGTATGGCTCATACGCTGCTCATATGCTGCTCATATGCTAGACGTACGCTATGCATATGCTGGCATAGGTTACGCATAGGTTAGGGGTACATCGGCATAGGTTAGGGGTACGCTGAACTTGTCAATCACAACCGTCAAACCACATCACAGTACGCTGCGCATAGATCGGGTTACGCTTTGAATAAGCTGCCATAGGCTAGGGGTAGGTTACGTATAGGTTACGTATAGGTTACGCATATGCTCCAAAAGATACCGCAGTGCACAAAGGTCACCATATGACGACCCGCAACGAAAACCGCATACAGCGGCATACGCTAACGCAATACGCCGTAGTGTAACAGCCCCATTACATAAAGTGGTCCGTAGTGGGTACATATACGAATAAATGGGAATAACATATATGTAATAGCATGAACCCTACAATACCAACCATTATCAAAATGTAGGCCTACATACAGGAGTTTGGGTCAATGGCAATGCCTCCAGATGGCAGCTTATTGAATTATTCATCAACGAGTGTAATTAATGTAGGTTTACCTATTATTATTGTTGCTAAATTGACGCAGTGAATATTCACTATTTGCTCTTCACTTTCTTTTCTGTGTTTTGCTTTTGTTTAGATTTTTTTACATGTTTTCCTTTTGTCTTTGGTTTGTTTACCTGGATGTTTCTTCCGACTGCCACCAGGTGTCAGGCCTGTACGCGAAGAACCCCGACCGACAGAACATGTCCCCGCACATCTTCGGCACGGCCGAGGCCGCCTACCGACTCATGAAGGTCAGTACAGATTGGGGTTTGACGTCCTAGTAACATCATTTTGCGGCCAAATCAAAACCTAGACTGGTACTCGGTGTTACTGGGATAGGACAATGTTGGTTGGTTGTTGGAGTTTTGCGTCCTAGCACCTTCTGCGCGAGTGAGGCAGATAGTGTGGGGGGGGGGGGGAGGCGCGCACGTGACCCCCCTGAGTCGGTAGCTCCCCCGTATTGGGAGCATTGAGCTGGTAGCCAAGGCGCTCCAGCCCAGTTCAATGAGCAGTTGTCAAAGCAAGTAAATACAAACATAAGGAGTACCCTTACCGGAGTGCATGTTGGCCTGCTGGCTCGAAGTACAAAGTTACACAATAATAGCACTCAGTCGTATATGGTCTTATTAGTCGGGTGGCTCGCAGGCACCGTTGTAATATAAAGACACTGAGTCGCGTATTGCCCATTCTGGCCTGCAGACACATTAATTAACTGCGTTGAACAGATAGCAACATGAAGACATATATATCGGTTAATAGCAGACAAGCAATGCAGGTGGACTCCATTCTAAATAATATTCGCAAAACAAGTTGTACAACACATCAGGATGGGGGATAGGACAAGGAGCAGTGGGGTGAGGAAGACGATTTTCAATTAGTGAAATATACCTGCTTAATCAATGAATATGACAATGTATGTGTATATAATAGATATATATATATATATATATACATGTGTATATTTATATATATTATATACATATGTATACAAATATATATATATATTTATATATATTTTTATATATTTATATATATTTATATATATATATATATATATATATATATATATGTGTGTATCAGTATGGGTACTGACTTGTGACACCCGGTCTTCAGGGCAAGTTTATAGTGCTGCCTCGCTGTGGTGCCAGGTCTCCAGTATCATGACCTGATATCCCATTCAGTCACATTATCCTGACACTGAGTCATTCAATCCTTGCCCTATTCTTGTAATGCCGAATACCAGGCTAGATGCTGGAAAGTACCAATTTGGCAAGTTGTTGACTTAATTGAGCTGGGGATTGACAGCATAATCTCCCGCGCGGGAACTGGATGCTCTACTCACTCAACTATCCCGCCCGGTAACATGAGTATAACGAGCTTAAAGCTGCGTAGTCCGATGAAGCATCACATTTTCAAAATCAAAACAATTATCTAGATTTGGTTCTACATATCTAACTTAGATACTGATGCACTTATTAAGTATTTGTTGCCACATAGAAGGGAATACCAAACCAATTTAATAGAACCTGTTACTGCAGAAGCCTATGATATCAGAGTTTTGGCGTGCTTGCCAAAATTATCTTCACATGTTTGAATTTCAAATATCTCAAAAGATAGCCATTTCAATTAAAAGTTACTTCAAACTAAAGTAAGGTATATTATAATGATCAATTTAATATATTTATCTCAGAAAAATATCAGAAACTCAAAACCATCGGACTGTGCAACTTTAACTAATACAGGACATCGAGTTATAAGCTTAAAGTTGCATAATCTGATGAAAACGTAGCATTTTCGAAACCAAATAATTTGGCTAGGTTTGATCCTGTGGACCTAATGTAGATATTAGCGCACTTATTAAAGTTGCATAGTCCGATGGTTTTGAGTTTCTGAAATTTTCTGAGATAAATATATTAGGTTGATCATTATTATGTACCTTATTTTAGCTTAATAACTTTTATTTTAAATGGCGAACTATTGAGATATTTGAAGTGGAAACGTGCTAAATTAATTTTGGCAAGCTTGTCAAAACTCTGACCCCATAGGCTTCTGCAGAAACAGGTTCTATTCAATTGCCTCAGTATTCCCTTCTGCTAACAATTTGATGCGAACGTAGGATCACAATTCAAATCTAGGTAAGATAACTATTTGACGCATATGTAGGATCACAATTCAAATCTAGGTAAGATAACTATTTGATGCATATGTAGAATCAAATCTAGGTAAGATAACTATTTGATGCATATGTAGGATCACAATTCAAATCTAGGTAAGATAACAATTTGATGCATATGTGGGATCAACGATAGCAATTTGATGTGTATGTGCCATTACATTTAGTAGAGGTAGCACGTTGATGCATATGCAGGATCAAATCTATGTCAGGTAACACTTTGATGCTTTCATCGGATTATGCAGCTTTAAAACTGCTACCAATATTGGTGGCACACTGAGTCTGCATCTCCCCGGAGGTTCAACCCACTCTCCCTCCCTTCTGCTCCACTTACTGCAGTTAATGCAGCAATCGGTACCTAGTCACACAATCAATCACACCGAGAAGGGTCCAGAGCGACGAAAGGAGCAAAAACGGCTGACCACTGGGTCATATTGAGCATATCCTTGCAGGATGAGTTTCCCATTCTTTAAGTCCTGATATTGTGTGATTTAAACACAAGTCGATGTTGATAAATTAAAAATATACTTCAAGCACTTTAATCTGTGCAAAAGATACATATATATGTGTAAATATGTCTGAACACGAAACTACTAAAATAATAATGTGATCTTTCCATAATTTTACCCAATCAGAGCTGTTCTTTTCGATTGCAAATGGCAGCCCCTTATGGGGGCCGCCATTTGCAATATGTTATATGACCATGGTTTCGGTGGAATAAAGTAATAATAAAGTAATAATATTGCATTTGTGCACCATGTTTATGCTAAATTGTTCTTTATTTCTTTTAATTTTGAGTAAAAATTCTATGGCAGCGAGCATTTGTTTTGATATATTATTAACCAATCGCTGACCCCGAATACCTTTGTTGCGGAAACAGGTTCAAACGAGTTCAACCGTGGCTGGTTGGGTCGCAGCCGTGGCTGGTTGGGTTGCAGCCGTGGCTGGTTGGGTCGCTCTGTCGAGCGCTGAATATGCTTATGATCACACCCTGTGCAGCAATGAACACCCTGCGGAACCGGAAATGTAATTGAATAATTGAACGATGACTGTGCAATAATGTTTCTTCCTACCGGTAGATGGAGAAGGAGTCGCACTGCTTCGTGATCAGTGGGGAGAGCGGTGCCGGGAAGACAGAGGCTGCTAAATACGTCATACAACACCTGCTGACTGTGGCCAAGAGCAGTGAGACGAACCTCACTGCGCGCATAGAGCAGGTCAGTGTCCACACCGCAGCGCCACTCCACTAGCCAAAGTTCTGTAACACGACTGACTCACTGATTGCGGAGTCTGTGGTCCCCCTTGAGGGGTGGCTGCTGGTTGAAAAGCTCTTCAACATTAGGATAGTCACTCCTGACTGAGTCCTATTTAGGTAATCAGTGTCAGACGGGATGGCCGAATGAATTAGAGCGTCGGTCTCCCGTGTTGGTAGATCGTGGGGTCGTGGGTTCAAGTCCTAGTCAAGTCAAACCGATGACCTAAAAATTGATACTTGTCGCTTCCTAGCCTAGCCTTCACGGGGCTCCCTGTTGGAACCCCACGGGGCTTCCTGTTGGGACCTCACACGGCTCCCCGATGGGACCACACGGGGCTCCCTGCCGGGACCTAACGGGGCTCCGTGCCGGGACCTCATGGGGCTGTCTGCTGGGACCTCACGGGGCTCCCTGACGAGACCTCACGGGGCTCCCAGCTGGTACCACACGGTGTTCCCCGACCCCGGGACCGCGCAGGGCTCCCGGGGATATCGGGGGGGGGGGGGGGGGGGGGGCGGGGGGGGGGGGGCGGGCGCAGCTCAGTGCAGCCTGGCGGGTTGGTGGTCGCTAGTTACCGTTGTCACTGTCGGGTTCGAGGTCGTCGACGATGGGTTCAGGCACGCCGACCATCTCGAAGATGTGGTAATTCTGTCTATAATCTGCGAGCAGTAGTAGCTGGTGGGGAAAGGCGCTCATGTAAAGAAGGCTTGTTGGCTAATTTAGTTCTGCAAAGGACAACAGGTGGCGCCAGGATATAGCGTCATAGAGACGGATGGAGGATGAAAGGCCCCAGTCACACTACAGCCAGCGTTTGCTTGCGACCCCTTTGTGACCATTTTGCGACCAAAAGCCGGCGACCTTCTTGCGACCAAAGCAATAAAAACAATGGTTGGCGACCGGTCGCTGTATCAGTGTTATGGTCGGCGAGTGGTCGGCGAGTGGTCGGTGACTGGTCGACGACCAAAATGCCTTCCACTAATACCCCAGTCACACGAGAGCCTGCGTTCCCCGCCAACCTTGTTATGCCCAAAAGGTCGCCAACCACCCAGTGTCCCACTCAATACATTGATTCAAAAACATGGTTGCCGCCGGGGCGCGGGGTCGGCGCCGATCTGCCGCCATGGCAGCGCCATGTCAGTGCTGGGGCGGAGCCACGTTGGCGCGGCATTGCATATGTTGGTGCTGTCAGGCCTTCTGAACACTCTTTAGTCAGTCGTAAGGCTCTGATTTTTCAAGCACGCATTATAACTCGTATAGCTCGTATACAAGACTGTATACGTCAGTCCTATTACTCTCAGACTTTCAGTTTTTCTCTTGGGGCATGTTAGTGTCTGTAAGAAGGTCGAAGACTATACAATTTGCTCAGTGGCAACTATTAATCCCTATAGCGGTGATGAACAATGCTGAGTTATGTGCGGTACACTGGACAAAATTACATTTTGCACAGACTCCTGTGTCTGCTGACGCACCGGCGTTTCAGGTGCCTTCTCCTGCCGGTGGGTACATGCCTTTAACTTATCCAGTTCTCCAAGCTACTATACAATTTGTGTGTGCCTTATCAGGACTAGATCCTCATGATTTTTCGTGTCACTCCCTCAGAAGAGGTGGTTGCACCTTTTTACGCATGCAAGGTGCGTCAATAGAGGAGCTGAAGGCTCAGGGGATTGGCGGTCAGAATGCGTATTTAAATACATTGCCTTGCCTTTGGCAGACCGCATTTTGAATGACATGTGGGCAGTTAATGCAATTGATAGCTGTACGTTGCTAGACGGTTAGTCGTCTTACGCACTGTTTTTTTTTCTTCTTTTCTCTTTCTTCTTTCTTCTTGGCTGGTTGTGCGTGCGCCCTTGGCAGTGGCCAGCCAGATGTCAGTTGACGGTCATAGGACCCAGTTACAATGATTGATAATATTGAATTATTATGGAGCTGTTGCTCAACTACTGTTATTATGAATTATGCGATATTGCCTTACACGGCTTCACCATGCATTGTGTCTAAGCATGAATAAACTGATGTCGCCCTTCTATTCTAGCCTCTGCTTCTTACAACTCGTATACAAGACTGTATACGGCTGTAAGGCCAAAGCAGGCTCCGGCTATACTACTTTCTGATACTACTCTAGTTCCCGGGTTTGGCACCAGGGGACTATTGGCGCTTGCCTGCACTGCTGGGCTGCCGCTGCCTGCAGAGCTGCCACTCGCTCCCCCGGCTCCACCCGAACAACTACTGTGCGTTGTTTTTTTTGCGGTAGGCAGTGGCCAGCCAGATGTCAGTTGACGGTCATAGGACCAGTTACAATGATTGATAATATTGATAATTAATTATGGAGCTGTTGCTCAACTACTGTTATTATGAATTATGCGATATTGCCTTACACGGCTTCACCATGCATTGTGTCTAAGCATGAATAAACTGATGTCGCCCTTCTATTCTAGCCTCTGCTTCTTACCAAGGTTATTTACATTTTCTTTACCTACACAGTGAAGGTGCGTAGTTCGATGAAAGGAAGATTTAGACAAATAAATCCTTATATATTTTATTCTACATCATTTTAAATTTGATTTTTTTAATATTTATTTTTGAAAAAGACATAATTACTATTTCCTCGATCTCCGAAACCCCTATTGAGGTTGTGAAGGTTGAAAGACTGTCATTAGAAATCTAAGCTGGATTCGATGCTAGATGTACAACTTAGATACTATCACATTCATTAAGCACCTATTCCAGATTGGTGGTCCTGTGCTATCCTTTATGCTGAAAAAATGAGTGAACACAATCTAATCTCCAACATTTCGGTGTGCATGCCAAATCTAATTCAACATGTTTTAATTTCAGCCTCAGTGTGAGCATTGTTGGCGTATACTGATAGTGCATCACATTTTGTTGAGATCTCACCAACAGCCAGTTAGAGATGATGTGTTCGAAACTGAAGGTGTGATGAAGACATTTCGGCTCCATCCGCAACTCATTATTGAATTCTTTAGGGAAAGTGTTTTTTACCAAGTGTTATTTTCCATTTTTAACTTGGAAAAGGTTTGTATTGTTGGTCTTATTTCTGAGTTACCTCATGTATTTTTACCGCAGTTGTATGCCCTTTTGGCGTACATTTCTGTGCTCCATTTTACCTGTTTTAAATGTAATATTTTAGTCAGTTATGTTTAACCACTGTCTGACCCCCCAATAGTTGATGTTTACTTTTTGTGCTGGGGGTCGTTAAACAAAGTTTCTATTTCAAATATCTCCAAAGGTAATAAATACCCAGTAAAATGAAGGTACTTCACTCTAACGTAAATAAAATATATATCGACCAACCTAATATATTTATTTAATGCGCACAGCAGAAACTTATCGCCATCAGATTATCTTATTATACGGTTTTAACCTCAGAGCCTTGCTCACCAATATGTGGACATTTAAGACTAGACTGTAAATGGGATGTCGTGGGTGCGAACCCCGACCGAGTCAAACCAATGACGCACAAAATGTATACTTGTCACTACCTAGCCTGACATGTGGTATTGCTAGGATAGAACAATGACCGGTTTGTGTGGTATCAGGATAATATGACTGAGTATGATATCAGGTCATGGTGCCCTCGGCCCTATCCTCCAATGGGGCAGCACTATAATGTCACCATGAATGTGCACTGTCACAACTCGGTACCCATCCTGATATGACCTGAGATGTTGGTAGGGTGTAAAACAACAAATAAGAACTGTGCATTCCTGTAAACTTTACTCCAGGTGAACCCACTACTGGAGGCGTTCGGAAACGCACAGACGATAATAAACGACAACTCAAGCAGGTTCGGCAAATACCTGGACCTCATGTGCAATGATGCCGGAATAGTCCTGGGAGGTGAGAATTAACTACTACTAAATAGGATATGACCTTGGTTGTCTTTGGAAATGGAGGCTAGGTGTAGTAGTAGCATTTTAAATACTCTTTCATAAATTATTTCACAAAGTAACACTTATCAAAATATATTCGATAATAATAAGCCTAGTACATTGATACTTGTCGCTTCCTAGACAGGCGCTCGGCATTATTAGGACATGGCAAGGACTGGTGTGCTCAGTGTCAGGATAATGTGACTGAGTGGGATATCAGGTCATGGTGCTGGTGGCCTGGTGTCCCAGTGGGGAAGCACTATAAGGTTGGATAAGTGCGCATTGTCACAAGTCGGTACCCGTCCTGATATGACGTTAAATGTTGCTAGGACATAAAATAACAAACAAACAAACCTATGCAGTCATCTCATCATATGGAATGTACATTTCCTTCGCAGCTAAGATCCATGAATATTTGCTGGAGAAATCTCGGGTTGTGTACCAAGCAGAAGGCGAGACAAACTTCCACATCTTCTACCTCATGTTTGCTGGTCTCTCACCTGATGAACGCGCCAAATACAAGCTGGGTACAGCCCTCTCACACAGGTCAGTGGTTGCCCAGCAACGCCTTAGTTATTCTTAGCACGATTCAGCTGAGAACTGGTGTGTACATAGTTATTTATTACTCATCTGCACATTTATTATTCAGTATTCAAAAATATTATATAATTTGCATAGACCATTAAGCGCCTGTCACACCTTACCGGATTGAGTACCGGACACAAACGGACAAAGAATTGTCTAGTCCGGTGAGGTTCGGTATCAAAATGTACCGAAATGTGACGAAATGTTGTGCTTTCAATGGAAAAGGAATGTACATTAACGAATAGCTACTGGACGATAACCGGACAACACCGGATAACAACGGATAAGCAACGGTCAACCGATGGGTGAAAACCGAATGTCAAACGGACGGACCGACCGAACATCAAACAGACACATACCGGACTCTTAACGGACATGCCGAAAACATATAAAAAACCGACGAACCGAATTCCTGCAACACCATCAACGGACTCTGCAGGAAGCAAACCGGAGATGTAATGGATGGGTACCGGACATGAACTGGACAAGACGGACTTAAAATGGACACCAACCTTACATGTCAGTCCGGCGGTGTCCAGTACAAGTTTTGTGCATGTTCAAAACTTGACACCGTACACAACGGACACGCTGGATGTGTACCGTATATAAAATGGACATTGACATATGTCACCGGACAGTGTCCGTTTTCTGTGCGGTACCCCAATCCGGTGATGTGTGACAGGGCCTTTAGTTTTGAGTTTCTGCCACATTTATTAGCTTCGTGTACCAGATTGATTATTAGAATCTACTTTATTTTAGCTTGAAATATGTTTTAAAATGTTAAATCTCGGATATATTTTATGCGAGAACATGCACGATTAATTTTCGTATGTCAGAGTCAAACCAACGACTTAAAAATGTATCCTTGTCACTACTTAAAGCTGCATAGTCCGATGAAAACATCAAATTTTCAAAACCAAAACAATTATCTAGATTTGATTCTACATATCTAACTTAGATACTGCTGCACTTATTAAGCATTTGTTGTCACATAGAAGGGAATACTGAGTCAATTTAATAGAATATGTTACTGCAGAAGCCTTTGGTGTTAGAGTTTTGGCAAGCATCCCAACATTAATTTTGCATGTTTGCACTTCAAATATCTCAAAAGTTAACTATTTAAAGTAAAAGTTACTTCAAACTAATGTAAGGTAGATTATAACCACCAACCTAACATTTATCTCAGAAAATGACAGAAACTCAAAACCATCAGACTATGCAACTTTAACCTGGCGTTCGGCATTGCTAGGATAGGGCAAGGAGGAGACGAATGAGGAAGACCAATTGTACGCAATTGAAATTTCCCTTGTTTAATCAAATAATGCAATAAAACACATTAAGAAGTAACTATGTACATTTGAATTCTTTCCACTAATACTTTCAGAGGTTATTGTCCCTTCTCTCATCTGATATTTTTCATTGCTTTATTTTGTTCCTTCTTCTAGATATCTGAATTCACTTGGAGAAAAGATTAAATCCCTTTTGGGTAACCGGTGCCTGGAGAAATTTGTTGAATTGCGTGACTGTCTCAAGTTCATAGGCTTCACAAAAGACGTGAGTGTAATTTTCTTTTAGCTATTTATTTAGACCATGTGACCAAACCGCGTGCATGGTGGTGAGATTCTCATTCTCGTCCAATTCCATCCCCATCGTGCCACCTGTCACTGCTGTGTATTTGTCTCTCCATGGAGCAGGACATAGCTCAGGCGGTAGCGTGTCCACCTGTGACGGTGTTGGTCATCCGTCGATCCTGCTCACTGGACCCATTTGCAGTTTGGACTATTTTTCATTCCAACCAGTGGTCCACAACTGGTTCATCAAAGGCTGTGTGGTATGTGCTGTCCTGTCTGTGGGAAGGTGCATATAAAAGACCCCTTGCTGCTTATCGGAAAGAGACCAGACGGGATGGCCGAATGAGTTAGACCGTCCATCTCCCGTGCTGGTAGATCGTGGGTTCGAACCCTGGTCGAGTCAAACCAATGACTTAAAAATTGATACTTGTCACTTCCTAGCCAGGCGCTTGGCATTAATACGATAGTGTAAGGACTGGTTTGGTCAGTGTCAGGATAATGTGACTGAGTGGGAAACCAGGTCATGGTGCCGGCGGCCTGGTTTCCCAGTGGGATAGCACTATAAAGTCACCATGGGTGCGCACTGTCACAAGTCGGTACCCGTCCTGATATGACCTTAGATGTTGCTAGGATGTAAAACAACAACAAACTTATCAGAAAGAGTAGCCTATGTGGCGGCAGCCGGTTTCCTCTAAAGAAATATGTGAGAATGACCATAAGTTTGACATCCAATAGCCGGAAGACCAGTGCTCTGGCGCTGACAAAAGACATTATTAGCTGAATAAAATACATTTAGTAAAAAAAAAAAAGATAAAAATCAATGTGCTCTAGAGGCGTCGTTAAATAAAACAAACTTTACTTTTTTGTCTTTCCGTCCCCAGGACATTGACAACTTGTTCACCTCCCTGTCAGCTGTCCTGAACCTGGGCGATATTAGCTTCATACCCGAGGGCAACAATGATTCAGCGCGAATCAAAAACCAGGAGACGGTCGAGAAAGGTGAGCTGCTGGTTTTGTGATTTGTCTACCAGATGACATGAGGCTGGATGACATGGCCAAGTCTTGGGAGGTTAGCAGTCCTCCTGTAAAGTCCACGGCTCGAATCTGTGGTTGTGTAGGCAGGCTATAGTGAAATCAATACAGGCAAATTGAAAGAAAGAGTATAAAGGGTGAAAGAAGAGAGAGAGAGTCAAGCCCTTAGGTTTATTATTTATAGGGTACATGGATCCAGTATAGTGTATCACCTGACTACATTCTCCCAATGAGAAACAAGAATTTCTAGCTCTACCAATGAGAAACAAGCATTTCCGCTCCCCATAGTTACAGTGATATTCCCATCACCACCAAGCTGTGTGGCTCCCTTGGCCACCACCTGCCCTAAGCTGAGTGTGTGGTGATCCATGACTAGCAGAGGGGGGCGGGGGTAGTGGGTAGAGCTCTGAGTGCCCCTTACACACTATCTTACTAGCACCACAATGTCTATTTACCTATTGTAGTAGTCTGAACATGAGCTCTACTATCACGCGGTAGCAGCGGAGACTACGACGCCACCAGCGCAGTTCCACTACACTGCGCTAGGTGGCGGCACGGGTCACCACCGGTCAGACCCTAGCCGGGCTGACCTCTACTGCGTGTGGTTGACCCACCCCCCCACACACACCTATGGAGTCGATGTGGGATCTGGCAAGTCAGGGGGCGGGTCAGACAACTACTGACGCCGCGGAGAGCAGAGGGTTCAATAAACCAGGTGAAGCGTACACTGAATTGAATCTTGGTGTTCTTTCGTGAGAGAAAGGGTGAGTCGGAGGGCCGTGGGCCATTACATTGGTGCCGTGACCAGGATCCTGTACAAGCTTTGCGCTGTATGGTTGTTGAACCTACCCTGTGTATGTATGTGTTAGTGCATTGCCTGTATGTATGTAATTGTAAGCATTACAAGACTTACAATTCCAGGGGGACGAGTGTAGTGGTCTGCACTGACCTCTCAGGCAAGTAACCACATAGACAGGTAGGCGTGGGGAGTGTATTGATATCAGGGAGCCTAGGTGGTGTAATGGTTAGCACACTGGCCCGGAATGCAAAGAGATGTGGGTTCGAGTCCCGCTCTAGGCGCAGTATTTCCCATTTTCATCACCCCCACGACACTATCAATCAAGCACCACAAGCAACTACATAAACACATATATCCACCTGGCCATGTATACCGGTTTCACAAATAGAACATTTGCATTCCCCTACCAATGCATCATTAAAGGAATATTTTACACTCCTACAGATGGTCGAGATGGGACGAGGTTATCCTCTGTCACTTCCGGATTGGTCATATGTTCTTTACACATAGTTTTATTTTGGCTGGGGACCATCCACCTCAGTGTGAGTACTGCTGGTGCATATTGACAGTGCGTCACATTTTGGTGAGATGTCCTCACCGACAGCCGGTTAGAGATGATGTGCTTGAAAATTAGGGTGTGATGGAGTTATTCCAACACCATCCACAACTTATTATTAAATCTGTTAGGGAAACTGTTGGGGTTTCTTAATCAAAGATTTGTTTTCTATTTTTAACTTGGAAAAGCTTTTTATTGTTGGTTTTTATTTCTCAAATAGTATTTGT
This sequence comes from Branchipolynoe longqiensis, assembly GCA_030323885.1. Taxonomy (NCBI): domain Eukaryota; kingdom Metazoa; phylum Annelida; class Polychaeta; order Phyllodocida; family Polynoidae; genus Branchipolynoe; species Branchipolynoe longqiensis. The sequence continues at coordinate 46,724,010 of CM059197.1, forward strand.
GATTTAACCCCGGTACAAACTACGCACTGTATGGTTGTTGAAAACACCCTGTGTATGTACATGTAAATGCATTGCCTGTGTGTATGTAATTGTAAGTATTAAAACGACTTATGAACATAAAGCATTTAAAAGACTTACAATTTCAGGGGGGGTGGGGGGTGGGGGGGGAGTGTAGTAGTCTGCACTGACATATCAGGCAAAGACCCACATAGACAGGTAGGCGTGGGTAGGACAGTGAGGTGTGGAGAGGAGTGTGACATCAGGAAGCCTAAGTGGTGTAATGGTTAGCATACTGGCCCGGAATGCAAGACTGTTTTTGTTTTAAAATGTAGTTTATTCAATGAATACTACCTTTTGTCAGCGCCAGAGCACTGGTCTTCCAGCCGTTCAGTACAACTTGTTGGGACATGAATGAAACTATCAGTTGCAATAATAACCACATGCAAATCCTATTTGATAAATAAAAATATTATATATAGTATAAATATGCAAATCAGTGGATCCAATCACCAATACCAAATGCGAGAAACGCACCCATTGTTGGATCCTGTCACATGTGCTTTGCATTGTGTGGCCTAATGAATGGATCGGAAGTCAGAAATTGCAGTGGGGACTTACATCTGACGGGTTTTATGTCAATTTTAAGGAAAATGTTGTGTGGGTTCGATTCCCGCTCTAGGCGCAATATTTCCCATTTTCATCACCCCATGACATATAAATATATGTGATGTATAACGAATTATGCGAGTATAAAGATACGTAAGGGTTAATTTTTTTTAATTTTTTTTATACTCCGTAAGACCAACACTGTACCAGTGGCTCCACCTTCCCTCCTCGCCTCCACTGGATGTAGACCAGTGTCAGTTGCACTGGAGGATTTTTTTTGTTAAGGGGCAAGGGTCTATAATCCTTGCCAGAGATTAAAACTACTCAACCCGCTACCTGTTTGTTTCTCCCTCATTTGTACTGGAGCTATGTTTATATATATATATTGATAACCTGTCGGTACCCTGGGGTTCGTCCAGCTGCTATCATGCTGCAGGTACCAGCGGAAGACCTCAGCTCGTGCTTGGAGGCAGAGATCTCGGTGACGCGCGGAGAGTACATCCGGAAGGAGCGTTCCGTGTCGCAGGCGGCTGACTGTCGAGACGCCCTCGCCAAGTCGCTGTACGCCCGCCTCTTCAGCTGGATCGTCAACAGCATCAATCAACTCATCCAGCCCCTCAACGTCAGGTAGGCCGCGACCCGGAAATAACAGTGATATATTCATCTTGAGATCAAGCAAACTAATGTAGCCCATCGATGTTAGGTAGGCCACGACCCGGAAATAACAGTAATATATTCATCCTGAAATCAAGCAACTCATGTAGCCTATCGGTGTTAGGTAGGGCGCAACCCGGTAAGAACAGTAATATATTCATCTTGAAATCAAGCAACTCATGTAGCCTGTCGATGTTAGGTAGGCTGCAACCCGAAAAGAACAGTACTATATTCATCTCGAAATCAAGCAACTCATGTAGCCTGTCGATGTTAGGTAGGCCATGACCCGGAAAGAAAAGTAATATGTTCATCTCGAAATCAACCAACTCATGTAGCCCATTGATGTCAGGTAGGCCGCAACCCAGAAAGAACAGTAATATATATATTCATCTCAAAATCAAGCAACTCATGTAGGATGTCGATGCTAGGTAGGCCACGGACCAGAAACAACAGTAATATATTCATCTCGAAATCAACCAACTCATGTAGCCTGTTGATGTCAGGTAGGCCGCAACCCATAAAGAAAAATAATATATTCATCTCGAAATCAAACAACTCATGCAACCAGTCGATATCAGGTAGGTCACGACCCAGAACAAAAATTATATCTATCGTGAAATCCAACTACTCATGCAGCTGCTCAGTCAGATGGACTGTGACCCGGAAAGAAAAGTAATATATTTATCTCGAAATTAACCAACTCATGTAGCCCTTGAAGTCAGGTAGGCCGGGACCTGGAAAAAAAGTAACATATTCAACTCAAAATCAATTAACTCATGTAGCCTCTTATAATGTCTGGTAGGTCATGACCCAGAAAAAAAAGTAATGTAGTTAGTTTCACGTGGAATTCTTTGATTACATGTATGGGTTTTGTCCACCTGATATCAATTTGATATACATAGTATATTATTTTTGATTATATATAGCATAAAATAAAATTCGATTTTAGGTGAAAAAATCTGATGCACACCTATACATAATGCCACGCGTAACTGTGATGATCTGTAGTATTAGCACACACACAAAGCAATGGCTGGCTGGTAGTAAGTAGCAAAACACAGACGAGGTTACACTTAATCTTTGCGAGTTAGGGTTGGAAACTATAACTGGCATAAGTCTACGGACAGCTGGCGTCAAGTGTCGATTTTGTTTTATTCGATCTGAGTTTTATTTAACCACAAACATTTTGGGAGGTACCTGAATGATGAATTGTGAATGACTTAATTTTCACAGTGCAGTGAATAACAATACGCACATAGACAAATTAAGTAACATACGTCTAACCGAGTAAGCTGGTGGTTGTTGTCAGTCCGGCGGCTGGAGGCGATGTGTAGAAATCCAGGACCAGGGCCGCGTTCAGGGTCCGTCTCGGAGGCGCCTCAGGGATGGCCCTGACGTCACTCTAGTCTGAGCGCATTTAGCTGTTGGCCTCCTTGAAAATGGCGTCCTCCATAGGCAGCGGCCATTTACAATGGAAAAGCTGTGCTGTGATTGGCTGAAACCACTGAATACGGCAGCCACTTTCGAGGCACTTTTTGTCTCCTATCTGAAAAGGCATCTCCGAGACGTCTCCGAGACGCACCCTGAACGCAAATAGGCCAAGAACCGTCGCGGAGACATCTCCGCGGCGCCTCCGAAACGCACCCTGAACGCGGCCCTGGCGGTCCGTCGTCGACCGGATCCGACAGGGGTCGTATGGGCGCTGGGTTCGAGTCCAGGTGGCGCCACCACAGGAGCAATCCCCTGTTCGCGCGCAAATTACCCATGTTGACGAACAACATGAACAATGTGGTTTGTTTGTTACAGTGAGAACTCCCTACAGATGGGCATTCTGGACATCTTTGGCTTTGAAAACTTCCCCGTGAACAGTTTTGAGCAGGTATGCATTTTCCCATTTGTTTGTAAGTTGCATCGCCCTATGGGTTTGAGTTCATTTCACTTGTTGAGATACATATATGAAGTTCATTGCGGCTACGGCACACAGGACAAGGAGGCATGAGTGGGATAACATGTCTTTATTCCGGGCGGCCCCCGGGGGCATTACATGAATGGTTTTACTGTGTTGCGGCCGTCCGAGAGCTGCAAGGAATCAGGGTCATGTGGTGATCAGAGTGGGGGATGAGAATGGTATGAATGAGGTGGGACAGACTATCAAGGTGAGGCGAGGTGAGATGTCAACCAGCGGGTAGCAGTAGTTGAGTAAAGTAATATATTATATAGTAACAATTGATGGTTAATTAATTAATAAATGGTTAATTACATAAATGGTCCTGACCTTTGGTTAATTGATGTAATAGAATTAATTGATGATTATTGTTATTGTTTATATTTCTTCGCAGTTCAGGTGGGTGGGTAAAATTGAGTAGTGGTCAGTCCGGATGGGTGAAGCGGAGTGACCAGCGTAGAAGCGTGAGTAGTGGTTATGAGCAGGGTAGGCTGTGATTGGCCGGAGGAGCCATGAGTGAGTTGGGGGGGCGAGGGAGTGGGGATGGAGGGCCGGTAGGAGCGGGCGGCAGTGTGTGTGTGCCCCCCTCCCCACCACCCGGCGATGGTGGGGAAGGGGGGGTGTTCCGCCTCGCAGCCCCGCATGCCCTGCAATGACCCCGAATGAGCACTTGCTCATTCCCCACCATTGTTATAATCTACCTTACTTTATATTTTGAGTTCATCTCACTTATTGAGATAAATATATTAGCTTGATTGTTGTAATCAACCTTACTTTAGCTTGAAGTAACTTTGATATTAGATGGTTAACGTAGGAGATATTTTGAAGTGCACACATGTGAAATTAATGTTGGCACGTGTTTCAAAACTCTGACACCATACGCATTGGCAGTATTGGATTATAGGAAATTGACTTTGTATAGCATTAGAAAACTGAATGTAGCATTTAATGACATTATGAGGTTATTACTCCATCTACCTAGGTGTCACAGTGCTAGTCAGCTGTTTGCCAATAATGATGTGCCAGCCTTCCAGGCTATTATCAGGAATCTAATATTCAAATTTATTACTAAACTTGATGAGGCAGAAAATGCTATAATACAGGGACTTGTGAAAATAGAAGAGAGTGATCTCAAATTTACGTCTGTAGACAAACATTTTGATATTGGTTAATATGGTAGTATTCATACTATTACTTATATCATATTCACATTAATTTTTATATCTACCTACTATGGACCAAATTACGTAACCACCTTAATCCTGAGTCTGAAATAAACAATTGAATTGAATTGAATTAATTTGTCAGTAGTCAAGTTAGTCAGTAATGTATTACTCAAGGTTCGAATGGATGTTATGGTTTTGAAAGTTCAGGTGAAGTGAGAAGGTCTCGGGTATAGACTACATCACGGTTCCAGCGGCGCGGTGCATTGTGGGATGCTTCAGAGCAAAGCATACCCATGAGAAGCACTTGGCTAATGCTAATACACTGGGTGCAGCTATGAAATGTGCTAGTTTCAGCTCATCTCAGCTCTTGTTTGAAACATAGAATACCAACTAAAAAAATATATATAATAAATTAAGATAATCTATTATCCAGCATTGCATTTACATCAATATAATCAGCACATCTTATGCCATGTGCATTTAGATTTAGACAAATCTAGGCACTCAGACTAGTGTTAGAGCCATAGCCAGAGTCAGTTTTATTTATTTTATTTATGTTTTTATTTAGAAATAGAAAATGAGTAGGGTTAATCAGATATTGGTTATATATTTCTGTGAAACAATTTTTTGTTGACACATTTGACATTTTTATATTTAGAAGAAGAATTACTTCTGGCTAATCAATGATGATGTAAACATCAGCCTGTAAAGTGACTGAAATTGTATGTTTCTTAGCTCAAAATGCTTAATTATGGACAGTTCTGTCTTAAACATATTCATTATATTATTATATTGCATCCTTCCGTCCATGTTTATGCCAAATTGTTATGTATTTCTAGTTATTTTGAATAACATGCCAGTTTTGCCCTACGCGTATTGGCAAACTCAATGGGCGTGTACGCCTTTGCTCTTCTCCCAACGCCGTTTTCAGCGCATGCACAGTCGGAACCGTGATGTAGTCTATTCGATTAGATATTTTCAATGTATTTAAAGGTAGGTGGCGCGTCGATCGGCCGATCAGCCGATTTAAATTGTTCTGCTATAACACTATAGGTAGCGCCTTATGCGTCATTAGTAACGAATGCCGTCTTCTTCTTCGCACGTTAAATTACCCATGTTTTAAAACATGAACAATGCAGGCTAGACAAACCTTTCTCTTTTATTATACTGCTCTATGGAATACATTTGCGCAAATTGATATGTCCGTGATGCCTTGGGGTATAACCAGATCTGGTCTGTACTTAAATAGTGTAGATAACATATGTCCTATGGTGATATCCATTCAACAACAAAGCAATATATTGCTAAACAAACAAGCAATAGATATTGCAAGAACAAGAATTGACTAAAGGTATTTAGACAGACTTTTTCTTTTGTTTCCAGTTGTGCATCAACATTGCCAATGAGCAGCTGCAGTATCACTTCAACAAGCAGATCTTTGAGCTGGAACTGCGTGACTGTGTGGCCGATGACATTGACGTCAGCAATGTTGACTTTGTCAACAATGTTGACATAATAGAGCTCTTCCTTGGGGTAAGTTTTCAATCACATATATCTGTCAGCATCAGGCAAGGCAGAGAGCCTGTCCATTCACCTGAGTTGTTAAGTGTCAATAGTTGTGAGGTGTCAAGACAAGGTGCCAAGCAGAGGCACAGTTCAAGGGTAATCAGTTTATGGGTAATTATACTTGTATAATGCTTATACAGCACATATATATATGTATATTTACATAGCACGGGGCGTGGTGGCCTAATCGGTAGAGTGCGGGCCTCGCGTGCAGAAGGTTGAGAGTTCGGTCGAGCTTGGTCCCCGGTCGAGTCAAACCAATGACTTTAAGCTTGATACTTGTCGCTTCCTAGCCTAGGGCAAGGACTGGTTAGCTCAGTGTCAGGATAATGTGACTGAGTGGGATATCGGGTCATGGTGCCTGCAGCCTATTTTCCCAAGTGGGGCAGCATTATAAAATCGCCATGTGTGCGCACTGTCACAAGTCGGTAGGTACCAGTCTTGATATGACCTTAGATGTTGCCATGACATAAAACTCCAACAACCAACTAACCTATTAAAAAATGTCAATGCCATAGATGGTTATTGTTCACTAACCAAATCTAATTAACTCCACACACACACAACAGAAACCAGCAGGCATCCTGGCCATCCTGGATGAGCAGAGCTGCTTCCCCAAGGCCACTGACGAGTCGCTGGCGACCAAGCTGCACTGCGGCTGCAGGAAGCTGCACCCGAAGCGCTACTTCGCCCCCAAGGACAATGGCACCACGTTCAGCGTGCTGCATTACGCCGGTAGGGTGCAGTACCAGTTGGAGGGAGTGCTGGAGAAGAACAGGGAGACTCTACCCGCCTCCATGATCTTCACAATGAAGAGTATGTCATCTCGTGACCCTACTATAAAAAGGTTCTATCTGACAAAGTGACCGAATTGGCTTATGGATGTAAAAAGAATGTTCTATCTACAAAAGGTTATCATCCAAGTTACACAACTGTTTCTCAGCTGGTATTTTTCACTGAGATATATTAGAAATAATATTGTTCTATCTGCTTTGCTATCATGCAGTTACACAGCTTCAGTCCTCATTATCTCGAAAGCACCATTTTGTCAGATAGAACCTTTTTATAGTACGGTTGCGATCTTTAATGTGATTAATCGATAGTGATTTTTAGAGAGTGTCAGCAACTAAGGGGCATTATTCACTTTGAAAAGAGGGTAGAATTTATATTGTTGGTCTATTCTTTTTTCTTTTCTAGAAATTAACGTGTCAAAATATGGTAGAATCTATGTCAAAGGTCATGGGTAGCAACAGTCAAATTTGAATGAATTAAATTTAAACTTGTTTTCTAAAAAGTGAAATAATCTCGACAGCTGTGCTAATCATGAAAACAGTTGATCAATGAATCTCAGCAAGTGGCAGCACCAAACATGGTTTGGGTTGCTCTTTTACATACGTTGATTAAGTGGGAGAAACTTCAACCATTGTCAAAGTGTTCTAATGGTTTTCTATGTGCGTCCTTTGGCAGGTCTAATAGCGTCCATTATTTGCCCCTTTGCAGCAACATTTACATCGTATAATAATGTGACTGGTCTAAGTTACTTAAACAACATACATTGTGTGCCCCTTTGTAGTGACATTTACATTGTTTAATAATGTGACTGGTCTAACTTACTTAAACAACATCCATTGTGTGCCCCTTTGTAGTGACATTTACATTATATAATAATGTGACTGGTCTAACAGCATCCTATGTTTGCCCCTTTGCAGTGACATTTACATTATATAATAATATGACTGGTCTAACAGCGTCCTATGTTTGCCCCTTTGCAGTGACATTTACATTGTATTATTTAGCAAATTTTGTGCCGACTGGAGGCAGATTCAGTTGCGTGGACACGCACACGGCCCCGGCTTGTTGCAGAAGCCGGATGCCGGCTGCCTGGTAGTGGTAGGCAGCTCGAGGCTTCAAAGCAGCTCACTGCTGCATAAACAAGTCGGATGCACAACTCCCTCTGACTCTATTATTAACAAATAAACAATACAATACTTTGCTTCACATATTATTCGCGTAACTAGTTACACAACACATAATACCATGACTGGTCTAATAGTGTCCTATGTTTGCCCCTTTGCAGTGACGTTTACATCGTATAATAATATGACTGGTCTAACAGCGTCTATTGTGTGCCCCTTTGCAGTGACGTTTACATCGTATAATAATATGACTGGTCTAACAGCGTCTATTGCGTGCCCCTTTGCAGTGACGTTTACATCGTATACTAATGTGACCGGTCTAACAGCGTCTATTGTGTGCCCCTTTGCAGTGACGTTTACATCGTATAATAATGTGACCGGTCTAACAGCGTCTATTGTGTGCCCCTTTGCAGTGACGTTTACATCGTATAATAATGTGACTGGTCTAACAGCATCCATGGTGTGCCCCGTTACAATGATATTTACATCATACAACACTGTGCGTGGTCTAACATCATTGTGCATCTCATTACAGCGAGTACCAGCCCAGTGATTAAAGAGATCTTCCGGTCACGCTTGACTCGCACCGGTTCACTGGCGCCTTGCTCCAGGCAGCGCCGGTCCAGGACGGGTTCCAAGTTTGATTCCTTGAACTTCTTACTGCCACCGAAGTCCACTGAAGAAACAAAGGTAGGAAGCTAGCCCCGGAATGGCATCAAGTGTGGGTTCGAATCCTGCCCTAGGCGGACTATTTCTCATTGTCATCACCCCCACGTATATGTATGCATATGTATATATTATATATACATATATAGTTACTATATTCCTATTATGGGGATAATACTGAACCGTAGACCATAACACACCACTTCCATATTCGCTTAGGACTAAAGGAGTTAGTCCATATTTTCCCGCCAGATGGCAGTTAAGTACTGGCGACCTGGATCGTTCCACCCCCACTAGAAGGCGTTTGGGAGAAATGAAGAGTAAATCTACCAGGAATTGTATTTTGTTAGTTCAAGGCCTGCCATCTTTTCGCTGCCAGCACCAAAGAATTTAGTTAATTGTATCTACTTATATTGCTGTTCCTCCTTTTGTTCGCATGGGAAGTCCCCCCCCCCCCCCACCCTGCATATATATATATATTATATATATATATAATATATATAAAATTCAGTGGCATCAGGCGTCTCACTGCTGTGTGGGGCTGGCTTATAAACCCCTACACAGCACCCACTAGCCTACTTACATGCACACACAAGTGCTAACCATACAGCTCAAGCCACTTCTTCTAGAACTTTCCACATGCCTTCATACAGATAACCTACTCCAGTTCCATTACTATAATATTTAGGTAAAACTCCATTTTATATTTCACATAATTTATGTGATGAATAACGCATTATGCGAGTATAAATGCTAAGGGAACATTATACTTTGCTACTTCCTCCATCGGCGCATTGGTGGAGGGCCCCACAGCTGTTGGGGAGTTGCATACGGGTGCCCCCCCCCCCTCCCGTCGCGCCACACACACTGGAGGAATTTAATTATTTAAAGGTGGCGCCCCCACGGGAGAACAAGTAACCAACAACCATAGTAGGCCTATATAATGTACAGGTGAGCTAACCAGGAGTAACTGAGGAGGGGGAGTGTGCCAGTTTATATTCCCATAATATATTATACTACACCTATATTGATATATAATATATGTGCTACATAATATATTATCTGAATATAAAAAGGCGACTGTTGTACACTATTTCCAGCACTACTATTACTGCTACCAAGTCACCTGTCATGCACCGGCGACCCTCGCGGTTACGGGATTGATGATGATGATGATGATTATTATTATTATTATTATTATACCACCCACATCATCTAGGCTAGTTCATTCCTCTACGGCTTGGCGCCACCTGCATGTGGCGTCTACTGTTGTGAGAACCTGATTGGAATATTAATACATTTCATTCTGCCTACAATATGATTCTAACACATTCACCTATTGCTTTTCAGGGTCCATTAAGTACTTGGGTAAAAAGAGTATTAATTATATTACAGATCATCCATTTTGCTTCGCTTAGGGCATTGAGTTTTGTTAAATTTTGTGCTATTATGGGTTCAGCATTAGTTGTGACGGTATTGCTTGCTGTTTTACTCTTGATAAAGGTTGCTGGTTCTTTGCATGTTTTAATATGCTAAGTTTGGCTTGAAGAGTACTTGTAGACAATAGGCTAAGTTTCTCCCAGCACATACAACAAACCGTATCCAAAGCTAATAAGATTGTGTGAGTGATTAGCAGAACCTTCAAATACTTGGACGAAAAGATGCTGATCACTTTGTACAAGAGCCAAGTATGGCCAATGCTAGAGTATGGAGTCAATATATGGCACCCAACATTGAAGAAGGATATTAAATCCATTGAATCTGTTCAGAGAAGGTTAACTAAGCTAGTGCCACATCTGAAGGACCTTAGTTATCCAGATAGACTCAGGAGACTCAAGTTGTCAAGCCTTACGTACAGAAGATTTCGTGGGGACATGATCAATAAGTGGAAGTTCCTGAATGCTGAGTATAATGTGGATGAGGCCTTGCTATTCAGACGCATACAGGAAAGCAGTACCAGAGGTCACTCCAAGAAGCTTTTCAAGCCAAGGTACAACAGCTCACTCAGAGGTGCCTTCTTTTCACAGCGAGTGATAAACATGTGGAATGAGCTACTGGAAGAAGCGGTGGAAGCAGCTATGATAAATCAATTCAAGAATGCGCTGGACAGGGCCTGGGCTAGAGAAACATTCCTGTACGATTTTGAGGCTGCATACCACTAGAGCTGAGAGCTACAAGCTTTGCATAGGCTACCACAAGCCTGCATCAAAGAAGAGGATAATAATAATAATATAATAATAATAAGAGTATGGGTGGTTGACAGCTAATTTCGAGGTTGTATATCCTCCATTAATAGCAGCGTTGGTTTTGAATAATCCCCTCCCTCAAATTGGAAGTCCTGCTGTGGACAGACTGGCGCAGACAACAATAAGTGTCTTCATCTAATAATCAATCTATCACCTGCCTTAGTGTATAAAGGCCCTGTCACACTACGACGTAACGACGTCAGCATAGGGAGAACGTGAAAAACGTCGAACTTCTTGGCATAGTATGCAAAGTTGGGCACAAGTTGAACGTGTATGCAGCATAGTTGACGAGAGCGTAACGTCGGTAAAGCATAGTGATAGCGTCATTCAACGAGAGAGGAAAACATAATGATGCTCACGGAACGTTATGTACGTTATTCCATCGCCAGAACTATGTTGCGTTACGTTACGTTACATACGTCATGACACGGTGGCGAAAGGCTGAACGTACGTTGGATGTACGTTCCGCATACGTTCAGCATATGTTCTCCTGACGTTCCCATTACGCCGTGTGGATGTTTCCACCGGCTTTAATGTGGGTCAACGTAGTGGAACGTAGTGGAACATAGTGGAACGTAGTGAGCAGCATTTGACTAACATCCGTCTAACATCATTGACGTTCACCAAACGTGTACAGAACGTACAGCAAACGTAAACCCTTACGTTCGAGTTACGTCAAAAGTTTTGAACAGGTTCAAAGCCTTGACGCGCGCCGACGTAACACAACGTAATGTGATGTAGTTCGACGTCAGTCTAACGTCATTCTGACGTCATCATAATGTAACCCAACATACGTCAACGTAATGACGAAACGTGAGCACGTCAGGCTTATGTTGGCTCATTACGTCGTAGTGTGACAGGGGTATAAAGCAGCATAGTCAGATGAAAACATAAATTATTTTAAACCGATCCTACCTATATTCATCTAAGATATTGGTGCACTTATTAAGCATTTGTTGGTGAATAGAGGGTACATTAAGTCAAATTAATAGAACCTGTTATTGCAGAAACATTTTGATGTGCATGCCTTCAAATATTCCCAAAGTTGGCCATTTATAATAAACGTTTCTTCAGGGGTCATGTCTTAACAATCAAGCTAATATATATAAACAGAAATTGCAGATACTCAGAATCATTGAATTATGCAACTTTAATGAACTGAAAGTGTTGTGTTGATTAATATAATCATCAAGTTACACCAGGCAATGGAAGACTACTAACTAGATATGAAAGTGACTGAGTGAGGCAGATTCATCTCCATGACTACAAGAGCTGTCATTGATTTCGGGAACCAGATATGACAAAGTGAAGTCCCCTTTTTTCTTTTTTTGGTCCATTAGTTGTTTAAGCAGGGGAAATTTCAGTCATAGACGACTGGTCTTCCTCATTCCACTGCTGGTCGATAGAAAGCCTGAGCCTACACTTTTACCGACCCAAGGGATTTTTAACCTCCCACACCACATAGACATGGTATGAGAGCAACCGGCCTTTGATGACGCTGTAAGTTATACCAGAGAGCGTGTATATAAACAGATGAGAGGGACAACTCCCGCGAAAAACGGTAACACAGGCTACAGTGGCGTTCCTGGCGGTTAGTGTTGAACAAGCCTTGAGTTTGCCGGTACGCTCAGTGTAAAACATTTGTTTTTATTCAAAATTAATAGAAATCCAGAACCCTCACCTTATAAATTCAATATAATCTTGTTGGTAAACATGTTTTCTATATGTGTACTAAGCGGCTTGTTTCTATTTGGTGTAGTTTTAGAGATATTTCACTTTTTCTGTAGGAAGATTGCACACGACCATTGACAATGCCTTGAGTTTGCCGTACGCGTAGTGAAAAACGTCAGTTTTATTCCAAATTAATAGAAATCCAGAACCCTAACCATATCAATTTAATATAATCTTGTTGGTAAACATGTTTTCTATATGTATTCCAATCAGTTTGTTTCTAGGTGGTGTAGTTTTAGAGATATTTCACTTTTTCTGTAGGAAGATTGCACACGACCATTGACAATGCCTTGAGTTTGACAACTGTGTCATATACTGTTCAACAACCACCACTTGGAGCGCCACAGTCGGCAGATGTTACATGCTCTAGTATGGGAGTTGTCCCTCTCATCTGTTTATATACACGCTCTCTGGTTATACACAGCGGTGGAAACCCAAATTGGCAGAGCTGGGGGCACGGGGAATCGAACTGCCGACCCTCAGATTAGGAGTCTGACCTAGAAAAAAGTCAGACACTATAACCACTCTGCCACAGAGAACGCCACAACCTTCATGGTTTATTGGAGTTTTCCGTCCTACGAACAGCAAAGGTCACGTTGGTTTGACACAATATATTATATGTATGGTTGATGGAATACATTAATCACACTTTTATTGAAGTTGTATAATCCAATGAAGGCATGTTATTTTCAATGCCAAAACATTTATCTAGATGTGATCCTTAATAGCCAATTTAAATATTATTGTGTATTCATTAATTATATCTTTGGAGTTCTGCCACCGAGGAACATCATCATATAGACGCCTTTAGGGCGATATGATAGAGACAGATAAGATGTTTAACAGTTATAATCCAGATGTCGCAGTAAATCATCACTGTAGAGTCAGCCGTACACGAGGCCATAAGTACAAATTGCATATGAGTAGGTCAAATAGAGACGTAGGTAAATACTCGTTCAGTAGCCGTATAGTACAACCGTTGAACAGTTTAAATGAGCACACTGTGTGCTCACCAAATTTCACAACATTTGAAGCTTGACTAGACAGCCAGTGGAAGACTGAAAAGCTCTATTTCAACTACTGCACTTCTCCACCGAGAGGATGTAGGAAGAAGGAGTCGACTATAGGCCTAGGCCTGTGATCGGAAATATATCCTGAGGTATCAATATCAAATATTGCTAGCTTTGACTGGTGGTGGGTGATGTGTCAGAATTATTGTGGTAATGACATTTCACACTTGGCTTCAACTGGTGTGCCTACTGGAGATTTCTTTTGCACGCTTTCCTCTTTGACATAAAGCAATTTGTATCAAGTTATTCCAATGTACAGGTTTGTTTGTTGTGATTTTGCGTCCTAGCAACATCTAAGGTCCTATCAGGACTGATACTTAACAAGACGGGATGGCTGAATGAGTTAGAGCGTCCTGTGCTGGTAGATCGTGGGGTCATGGGTTCGAATCCTTGTCGAGTCAAACCAATGACTTAACAATTGATACTTGTCACTTCCTAGTCAGACGCTCAGCATTACTAGGATAGGGCAAGGAGCAGTGGAATGAGGAAGACCAGTCGTCTGCGACTGAAATTTCCCCTGCTTAAACAACTAATGTACCCCAAAAAAAAGAAATACTGACTTGTGACAGTCACACTGGTGATGACTTTTCGAATAGTTGCCACACTCGATCTAAATAATATTTAAGACATTCATAAATTTGATTTATATCGAGTGTGGCATAATTTTGAAATCATTAAAAATTATGTGACACTCGATCTAAATAATATTTAGACAGTAATTTTAGTATCAAATTATGTCAGTTTTATTCCAGAGTGATTTGTTTCGGTATATATCGCCCTCCAAGGGAGGGGGTGATACCCAAAGTAACTCAAGTTCTATCAGTTTAATCTCTAATCCTTTCAGCATTATTGAATAAACAAAATTAAAAAAACATAGCTAGAGAGCAGCACCATGGCCCTTTAATATAAAACATGCACACTTAAATTTGCTCAGACAATTTTGTGCTATTTTGGTTGATTTCTTTATTGTTTTTATTAATATATTCGTTTATCATCAAGGGAGGTAATAATTTAAATATTAGATTTTCATCCTTTTGTAGTAGTCCGCACTGACCTCTCAGGAAAGTAACCACATAGACAGGTAGGCGTGGATAGTGTGTTGATATCAGGGAGCCTAGGTGGTGTAATGGTTAGCACACTGGCCCGGAATGCAAAGAGATGTGGGTTCGAGTCCCACTCTAGGCGCAATATTTCCCATTTTCACCCCCCCATGACACTGGTCCCGTGACCAGCATCCTGTAGAAGATATGTGCTGTATGGTTGTTGAACCTACCCTGTGTATGTATGTATAAGTGCATTGCCTGTATGTATGTAATTGTAAGCATTAAATGATCATTTAAAAGACTTACAATTCCAGGGGGACGAGTGTAGTAGTCTGCACTGACCTCTCAGGCAAGTAACCACATAGACATCTAGGCATGGGTAGTGTGTTGATATCAGGGAGCCTAGGTGGTGTAATGGTTAGCACACTGGCCCGGAATGCAAAGAGATGTGGGTTCGAGTCCCGCTCTAGGTGCAATATTTCCCATTTTTACCACCCCCATGACACTTTTCTGAAACTTAAATATTAGGTTTTGGGGTTGGCGGGAGTGGGGGGGGGGGGCGCTGTACAATTACAGGTAAGACTTTATTATGGTTATATTTTCTTTGGCATTTTCTTCAACGAATAGAATAATGAGACTTTTCGTTGATTTATGTTTAAAAAATGAGTAATTTGAAGAGGAGCAAGTTGGCTTACTTACTGTTTCTGATAAACCAAAGAGTGGTTTGTAAAGGTGCGCTTCCATTTCCCTTTTTACATTGTTTCTTGCCAGCCGCGCAACTCCCGACCTGACAACTCCGGCTCGCTTACAGGGTCAGACAGAAAGGGTCGCTCTACAGCAGCCTTTCACTTCAAGGTGGGTCACGTGGTCACCGCGGGGTCACTGCGGGGTCATCAGACTATGCAGCTTTAATGTGAATACCATTAAGCATTCTGTGTTCTCTGTGGCGGAGTGGTTAGAGTGTCTGACTTTTTTCTAGTTCAGACTCCTAATCTGAAGGTCGGTGGTTCGATTCCCCATGCCCCCCCACCTCAACCAATTTGGATTTCCACCGCTGTGTATAACTTACAGCGTCATCAAAGGCCAGTTGCTCTCATACCATGTCTATGTGGTATGGGAGGTTAAAAATCCCTTGGGTCAGTAAAAGTGTAGGCTCGGGCTTTCTTTCAACAAACTGTCTCATGGTGAAAACAAGTCTATCCAGACTTATCCATAACAGGCAGTATAAATCTTCAAGAAAAAAGAAGCATGACCAAAGTAGTTAAAGTTGTATAGTTCGATGGTTTGGAATGTCTGCTTTATATTTTTGTTTCCTGTGACATCTATACTACATTGATAACTGTATTTTACTTTAGGTTGAATTAACTTATATTATAAGTCGCTACTTTTGGAGATATTTTATGTGAAAATGTACTTAGCACTATTTACTTTTGTGATTTTCTGGCAAAAAGAGTTAGTATCGCGTACGTTTGTGTTTAGACCCACTAGTTCAGTGGCGATGCCAACGGCAGGCACTTGAACTAACATATCGTATCTCCCCCATTACTTTTAGTGTGCACATCAAAAATCCTGGCGCCATAAGCTTCAGTAGTGACAGGTTCTATTCAAATAAAGTTGCATAGTCCGATGGTTTTGAATTTCTGAATTTTTCCGAGATAAATATATTAGATCAATCATTAGTATCTACTTTACATTAGTTCAAAGTTACTTTTATTTTAAATGGTAAACTTTTAAAATATTTTGAGTGCAAACATGGAAAATTACTTTTGGCAAGCTTGCCAAAACTCTGACACCATAGACTTCTGCAGTAACGGGTTCTGTTATAATGACTCTGTATTGCCTTCTGTGTAGGAACAAATGCTTAATAAGTGCATCAGTATCTAAGTTAGATATGTAAAATCAAATCTAGATGATTGGTTTGGTTTTGTAAATTTGATATTTCATCGGACTATGCAGCTTTAACTAAGCATTTCGTTCTATGCGGTAACAATTGCTTAATAATTGAGTATCTAAGCTGGATCAGTGTGGTCAAATCTAGATGAGTGTTTTGGTTTAAAAAATGTGATGCTTTCATTGGACTATAATTGATATACCCTGTTCGCAGAACTCGTTGGCGGATCTCATGTGCAAGATGTCGGGCTCCACGCCCTACTTCATCAGATGTATAAAGCCCAACAATAACAAGGTAACCCACCTTCGCAGTGTGTCGGTTTCCGAGGCACACCAGTTTGCCAGGGACACATCGCTTCTGCGCATGCGTCAAAATAGAACAGCATCGTCACTAACCTTATGAATTTAATATAATGTTTTTGATAAGATGTTTTCTATATGTGTACCAAACGATTTGTTTCTAGGTGGTGTGGTTTTAGAGATATTTGACTTTTTCTGTATTTTCTGTATGAACATTGCTCACGACCATTGACAATGCCTTGAGTTTGACGGTACGTGCAGTGCAAAACGTTAGTTTTATTCAAAATTAATAGAAATCCAGAACCCCAACCTTATCAATTTCATAGAGACTTTTTGGTAAACATGTATTTTATATGTGTACCAAGCGATTTGTTTCTAGGTGGTGTAATTTGAGAGATATTTGACTTTTTCTGTATGAAGATTTGCTCACGACTGTTGACAAATCATTTGAATGAGTGTATCCCTGGCAAACTGGTGTCCCTTGGAAACCGCAACACTGGCTCGCTAATCCTTCACTGGGCGTGCTGGCCTAATCGGTACACCGCAGGCCTCGCGTGCGGAAGGTCGGGAGTTCAGTTCACGGTCGAGTCAAACCAATGACTTTAAAATTGATACTTGTCGCTTCCTAGCCTCGCGTTCTGCATTAATTGGATAAGGCAAGGACTGGTTAGCTCAGTGTCAGGATAATGTGACTGAGTGGGATATCGGGTCATGATGCCAGCGGCCTGATTTCCCAGTGCCAGGGCAGCACTATAGAGTTGCCATGAGTGCTCACTGTGACAAGCCGGTGCCCGTCCTGATATGCCCTTAGATGTTGCAAGGGCGTAAAACTCCAACAACCAACCAACCAAGCTGTAATCCTTCATTCGCCTTCTGCCGCATTTCTCTGGATAGCTATGTTTTCATACATCGATGTACATTCACATGGTTCTGTCAATCTCCAAGCCACCCCGTCCTGATATGACCTGTTATATTGCTAGGACGTAAAACAACAACAAACAAACACCAGCTCTATTCTTGATGGCTATCGTTCTCTTGATTCCACTTGATCCTTCTGTCTTGTAGTTACAGCTGTTTCTCTCAGATCTATCTCCCTGCTTTCTGTCAGTCACTGTTTCTTTCATTTACATCGCTTATTTTCTATCATTCTCTTCGTTCTCTCCCTTCAATGTTTTTATATTACTCTATTTCTCTTACTTCTATCTCTTGCGTTCGATCACTCTGCCCCTTTCTCTCAGATCTACCTTTTTCTTTCTTTCCCTTTCTTGTTCTCGCTTCTATTTCTTACTTTCTACCATGCTCTCTTTCTATTTCTTCTATCTTTTTCTTTCTATCATGCTCTCTTTCTGTTCGTTGTATTTCTTACTTTCTATCAAGCTCTCTTTTTCGTGCTCCTATCTCTTATTTTCTTCTATCACTTACTCTTTCTTTCTCGCACTTCTACATTTGTCTGTCCATTACTGTCTTCCTATCGCTTTTATCTCTTACTTTCTATCACTTACTCTTTCTTTCTCACACTTCTACATGTTTCTGTCTATTACTGTCTTCCTATCCCTTTTATCTCTTACTTTCTATCACTCACTCTGTCTTTCTTTCACTTCTACATGTTTCTGTCTATTACTGTCTTCCTATCGCTTTTATATCTTACTTTCTATCACTCACTCTGTCTTTCTTTCACTTCTACATGTTTCTGTCTATTATTGTCTTCCTATCGCTTTTCTCTCTTACTTTCTATTACTCACTCTGTCTTTCTTTCTCGCACTTCTACATGTTTCTGTCCATTAATGACTTCCAATCGCTTTTATCTCTTACTTTCTATCACTCACTCTTTCTTTCTCGCACATCTACATGTTTCTGTCCATTACTGTCTTCCTATCGCTTTTATCTCTTACTTTCTATCACTCACTCTGTCTTTCTTTCTCGCACTTCTACATGTTTCTGTATATTGCTGTCTTCCTATCGCTTTTATCTCTTACTTTCTATCACTCACTCTGTCTTTCTTTCACTTCTACATGTTTCTGTCCATTACTGTCTTCCTATTGCTTTTATCTCTTACTTTCTATCACTCACTCTTTCTTTCTCGCACTTCTACATGTTTCTGTCCATTACTGTCTTCCTATCGCTTTTATCTCTTACTTTCTATCACTCACTCTGTCTTTCTTTCTCGCACTTCTACATGTTTCTGTATATTACTGTCTTCCTATCGCTTTTATCTCTTACTTTCTATCACTCACTCTGTATTTCTTTCACTTCTACATGTTTCTGTCCATTACTGTCTTCCTATTGCTTTTATCTCTTACTTTCTATCACTCACTCTTTCTTTCTCGCACTTCTACATGTTTCTGTCCATTACTGTCTTCCTATCGCTTTTATCTCTTACTTTCTATCACTCACTCTGTCTTTCTTTCTCGCACTTCTACATGTTTCTGTATATTACTGTCTTCCTATCGCTTTTATCTCTTACTTTCTATCACTCACTCTGTCTTTCTTTCACTTCTACATGTTTCTGTCCATTACTGTCTTCCTATTGCTTTTATCTCTTACTTTCTATCACTCACTCTTTCTTTCTCGCACTTCTACATGTTTCTGTCCATTAATGTCTTCCTATCGCTTTTATCTCTTACTTTCTATTACTCACTCTATGTTTCTTTCTTTCACTTCTACATGTTTCTGCCCATTACTGTCTTCCTATCGCTTTTATCTCTCACTTTATATCGCTCACTCTGTCTTTCTTACACTTTTCCTTTTTCTTTATATCCTTCTTTCTTTCTCCTGCCTCTTTCTTTTACTTTCTGTCACTTGCTCTTTCTTTCTCTTCCTTGTATATTGCTTTCTCGCATTCTTTATTTCTCTCATTTCGAAATCTTAACCCGGTCATGACAATGCTGACAACATATACGTCAGCGATACTTACAATGTTAACATTTCAGTCTGCTGGTGAGTTCATCGCTGATTACGTGGAGGCCCAGCTCCGGTACACAGGCGTCCTGCAGATGGTGAAGATCAGAAAGCAGGGCTACCCTCTCAGACTCACCTTCCAGGACTTCAGGGCCAGGTGAGACGTGAGACCAGGGCCCGTGTCACCAAATATAATCGCCCCCTAATACATAGTCTCACCCCCCCCCCCCCGCCCCCCAGCGAATCTATTTAAAAATATAACTTCCCCGCTTTAAAATAGAATCGTCCTGACCCTTGAAAACCAGTTTCACATAAGACTATATCTATCTCTCTCTCCCTCTCTCTCTCTCTCTATATATATATATGCTGTATATGAATTATACGAGTATAATAACCCAGAATATACCTGCTTTCCCTCATCACTCACTCAGCTCCATGGACTGATGGAGTCTGGCCTAGTCATCTACTACTCCAGCCTACCCAACTCCAGCTCCGATGGTGGCACTGTAACTGCCACTCACTACAGCGCTATATATATATATATATATATATATATATATATATCTATGCTGTCCTTTTTGTTTGTTTGTTGTTGTTTTACGTCCTAGCAACATCTAAGGTCATATCAGGACGGATGCTGTCCTGTTAGGACCTTAGATGTTGCTAGGATGTAAAACTACAACAAAGAACAACTGTATATATATATGTATACAAATATACATATATTTATATATATATACACATTTTATAATAAAGGGAGGTGGACGAGTGGGGTGGAGTTGGGAGGGACGGGGCAGGAGGGTGGTGGAGAGAGAGAAGGAGGTGGCAGGGGGAGGGGAAGGGGTGGGGGAGGGAGGGAATGAGGGGGTGGAAGGTGAGGAGGAGGGAGGTGAGGTGATGGGAGGAGTGGGATGGGGATGGGAAGGGAAGGGAGGGGGAGTTTTATTTCAAAATAAAATCTCCGGGGATGATTTTATTTCGAAATAGAATAACCCAGGGGGAGACAATTTTGAGGGAGGGCTCTAGGATTGCTAGGTGAACTTTGGTGACCTTACAAGTATAATCGGTACAAATTTAGCACTGATGTGGCGCCCCCTAGCGTGTGGCGTTAAAGGGGCGGTAGCATTACCAACACAACTTTACTTATTCCAAAATATCATGATTGAGTAAGACTATTTATAAGTGGAATTACCTATTTTCTGGAGTAAATTTAGGCTAATAGTTTGTATACCCAAATAATGACTATTAGAGTCATTGAGCCCTAATAACCAGTCTTAGTTGTTAGAACCAAAGACCCTATAATACTAAGACGGCTCACTCAGCCTGTACTGTGTAATCAAAATGATCAAACCCACCACTTGATGCGCTGGCTGTTCTCTTGGTTAAACAGTTGCTATATTATATGTATAAATGTATATATGAATGTGAAAGATGTGTGATGATGGCGATGCTGATGATGATTCTGATGATGATGTGTATTTGTTCATAGCAATTTCATATTGATGTGTATTCATACTTACCTATCTCATGTATAATATAATTGTATGTGTTTACATGTGAAACACCAACCAGCGGCTGGGCTGATCAAACCCACCACAAGGTGGCACTGCAAAATTTACATTACCATGGGAGAGATAGGGACTGAGCTGTCTTAGTATTATAGGGTCTTTGTTAGAACTTAGAATTATATAGGTACAAAAAACCCGACAAATGCCATCTGGGCTGAATTGAAACCATGACTACTACGTTTGAGCTGAAGCTGCCATCTTTCTGATAGTAAAATCTGTTTGTTCGCAGAAGCTGCCCTGTACACTATATAATTTCTGTGCAGTACGACATTGATGGGTTTTAACAGGAAAGAACAATAATGAATTCTAGTTTACAGAAAACAACTAAAGTGCATTTGTTGGTTTTTGTACCTAACCCCTTCATATGTGATGTGATATTATGTGAGTATAAAGGCGCGGAAAGGAAGATTCCATATATTGATCACCCATATGGGCCGTAATCGATTAACATGACCCGAGCGACTCGGGTCACCCGAGTTGTCAGAATTTCAAATCGAACACTGCGAGTAGAGTTGACAAATACACGTGCCGTGTGCAAAACGATCCGACCCATGTAGCCCACCTCCTAGCTGGGGTTGGCTACGAGTGATGACGTCACATTTGCGCTGGTATTGTACTGCAGGATAAGAGCAACCATTACCAGTCATATATGTTTTTTTTTAACAATAACTTAGATTAATGAAATGGAAATATAGCTAAACTAGGCCATCATAAAATACTTTAAATCCTATTTTGCTGTAGTTTTATCGGTTATTAAAAAAAAAGAAAATATTGTCCACCCAAGCGCGGAGAAGCGTATTCGATTATTCAACCCGAGTTTGTAGGATGTGCGCATGCACCAATAAGTGGCTTGGGTGACCCGAGTTGATTAATCGATTACGCCCATGTTGTGTACTACTTTATGGGTGACCCCTTTTTCACAGTTGGCACAGGTGGCGCCACCACCCACAACCCCTAACAGTGCCGCGCATACTGTCACTCACACACTGGAATGTATATGAGACTGTCTCAAAAGGTGCTAAGCAATATGGAACAAAATTTTGTCCATTGTAACGATCAACATACAATCTGCTTCTGCATTTGCTCAGGATAAACTGATTTGTTTTTTACATGGTGTTTCATAATCCCAATAGAATACATATTGATTTGAAGCAAATGTCCTTGTGTTTTCAGTGTAACCATTTCTGTGCTGTTTTGTGTCAATCGTTACAATGGACCAACAAAAGAAGAGTTATTACCTTTTGAGACAGGCTCATATATGTATATATACATATAAATGTATAGTTTTTTGTTGTTGAATAGAACTGAAAGCTGCTTAGGCTCATGGGTCACTAGTTGTAGAGAAAGGCTATAAAGAAGCATTTCGCTGCAATAGAATTCCACAAGGAAAGTAGCTCAAACTTTACTTTAAATAATAATGACTGACGCGATTTGACTCTGCATTATAACCTATATAATTCCCCATCCTGATATGACTGTAGTAGTCTGCTCTAACCTCTCAGGCAAGGAGCCGCATAGACAGGTAGGCGTGGGTAGTGTGGTGACATCAGGAAGCCTAGGTGGTGTAATCTGGTAATGGTTAGCACCACTGGCCGGAATGCAAAGAGATGTGGGTTCGAGTCCCGCTCTAGGCGCAATATTTCCCATTTTCATCACCCCCTACGACATGCCCATAGATATTTCCGGACATAAAACCCAATAAACAACAACATATACCATCCCACATATCCCTTCCCTGCATGACGTCACAATGGGCTGTCGGAGGTCTAACCGAGTAGTTACAGACTGCTCTGTCCCGGAGCATTAGACCGAGTATCCCATGGCTATTCTTAGTAGTTCCAAGTACACTCTTTTGACGCTACTCACGCTGCGGCCATGTTGAAACCAGACCGAGGCCAAGTACGCATCTGCGAAGCGCCACTGTATGAAATGTGCTGCAAATACTTTTTCGTTTACCAATACCTCTTGAAATCACTCAAATTCGAGGGTATTCATTTTTTAAACTACCATATTCATCTTTGCATACCTGTTTTCTATCTGTTGGCCAATTTTCATGAAGATTGGGTGACCCTTGCATGGTGATTTTCCGATTCTTTAACTACGATGTCAACTTTAAGTCTGGATAGTTATGATGGTATCATGTACCATGCAGCACTGTCAGCATAGTTTTCTGCGTAACATGGTTAAATAACTAGTCTTAGTAATTACAAATTAATAAAACGTTGAAAAGGGTTATATATATTGAAAAATATAGATCTATATATTATGAAAACTATGCAATTTAGAATTTTAACACAGACAGCCAATCAAACACCTCTGCAGCCTGGCAGGGATGGCGCCCAAGAAGGGGGCACCTGTCACTCAACCCCAGGGCAGTTGGTGTCCATAATGTATGAAGGATGGCTGGGTGTGCCTACCCAGTGGTAATGTGGAAACAAGTAGTCGTCATACAGTTACATTAAACAATAATACATGTCCCGCTCCATTTGCACTCTTCCTGGTGCATGGAGGGAACATTCCTGTAATTAGTAACTGTATCTTAATATCTGGACATCATACCGCAATCCCGGTCACTGCGTATCATAACATTTACACATAGTTATTTCCATGTCACACAGCGAGTGGGCACACATTGCATCACTATTACATAACAATGGTCCCCACCTCTGTCGCCCGAGATATTGATAAGATTCTAAGCTCGGCTATCACAACTGAAAGACCGTATATTTTTACACAATGGTTTTGAGCTTCTGTCATTTTATGAAATAAATATATTAGCTTGATTTTTATAATCTACCTCACTTTAGTTTGAAGTAACTTTTATTTTAAATGGCTAACCTTTGAGATATTTAAATTGTAAATGTGCAAAATTAATTTTAGCAAGCATGCCAAAACTCTAACATCATAGGCTTCTACTGTAACAGATTCTAGTAAAGTGCCTCAGTATTCCCTTCTATGCGGTGACAAGTGTTTAATAAGAGCACTGGTGTTTAATTTAGATATGTAGAATCAAATCTACATAATTGCTTTGGTTTTGACAATTTTATATTTTCATCGGACTGTGCAGCTTTAACGTGTAGCGAATATTCATAAGAAGAATCGATATTAAACTCAGGTGGCGAGACCTTAAAGTAGATGACACTGTATTAGGTCATAATAATAATAAAATATTTATTTCATCATCACCTAGTTATTGTATTACCCATCTAGGTATGAACTTCTGGATGGATTATATGCTCGAGCATCACCAGGAGTGAAGGATGCAGCCAAGTGTGAAGACGTCCTGAAACATTGCAAGATCACCGACTACCAGGTAGGAGACCGGACAAGATGGCTGAATCCGAAAGCGCGCTGGCTGGCTTCCCATGTGGAAGGTTGTGGTTTGGAACCTCGATCGAGTCAAACTAATGACTTACTAAATTTATACTTGTCATAACTTAGTCTAGCATTTGGTATTAATAGGATAGGGTAAAGCACTGGTTTGCTCAGTAAAAGAATAATGTGACTGAGTGGGATATCGTGTCATGGCATTGGTTTTCCAGTGGGGAAGAACTATGAATGTTTCCATGTATGTGCACTGTCACAAGTCGGTAATCAGCATGATATGACCTTAGATGTTGTTAGGATGCAAAGCCACTTCATAGTAACCTTTGGATGGTTGTGAAAATGTTGAAAACTTTCAATGACCACCTCATAATAAGATTTGTGTGAGTATGGAAATATTGACAACTTCCGATGACCACTTGATAATAAGCTTTGTAAAAGCGTGAAAATATTGGAAACTGTTGATGACCACTTCATACTAACCTTTGTATTACCATGAAAATGTAGAAAAATTTCGATGACGACTTCCTGATAAGCTTGTATGAGCATGAAAATGTTGAAACCTTCTATGTCCACTTCATAACAACTGTTGTATAGCCAGGAAGATGTTGAAAACCTTCGATGTCCTCTTCATAACAACTTTTGTATAGCTAGGAAGATGTTGAAAACCTTTGATGTCCACTTCATAACAACTTTTATATAGCCAGGAGGATGTTGAAAACCTTTGACGTTCACGTCATAACAACTTTTGTATCACCAGGAAGATGTTGAAAACCTTCGATGTCCACTTCATAACAACTTTTGTATCACCAGGGAAATGTTGAAAACCTTTGATGTCCACTGCCTAACAACTTTTGTATCACCAGGAAAATGTTGAAAACCTTTGATGTCCAATTCATAACAACTTTTGTATAGCCAGGAAGATGTTGAAAACCTCCGATGTCCAATTCATAACAATGTTTGTATCACCAGGAAGATGTTGAAAACCTCCAATGTCCAATTCATAACAACTTTTGTATAGCCAAGAAGATGTTGAAAACTTGCGATGTCCACTTCCTAACAACTTTTGTATCACCAGGAAGATGTTGAAAACCTTTGATGTCCACTTCATAACAACTTTTGTATCACCAGGGAAATGTTGAAAACCTTTGATGTCCACTGCCTAACAACTTTTGTATCACCAGGAAAATGTTGAAAACCTCCGATGTCCAATTCATAACAATGTTTGTATCACCAGGAAGATGTTGAAAACCTCCGATGTCCAATGCATAACAACTTTTGTATAGCCAGGAAGATGTTGAAAACTTGCTTTTCACTTGCTAACAACCTTTGTATCACCAGGAAGATGTTGAAAACTTGCGATGTCCACTTCCTAACAACTTTTGTATCACCAGGAAGATGTTGAAAACCTTTGATGTCCACTTCATAACAACTTTTGTATCACCAGGAAAATGTTGAAAACCTTTGATATCCACTTCCCAACAACTTTTGTATCACCAGGGAGATGTTAAAAACCTTCAATGTCCTCTTCATAACAACTTTTGTATAGCCAGGAAGATGTTGAACCCCTTCGATGTCCTCTTCATAATAACCCTTGTAAGACAGTGAAAATGAACAGCCCCAAGATCAACTGGCCAGGCTGTCACCCTACACCTCGGTGTGCGTCCTGTTTGTTTTCAGGTGGGCAGAAGCAAAGTGTTCCTCCGCGCAGGTCACGCTGAGCAACTAGCGAAACGCAGCGACGAGGTGGCCACGAAGTTGGCCACAGTACAGACAGGTGAGTGGACCGGTCACGTGACACCACGTGACACCACAAGGCGCGCAAACCGAGGTGCGCACTGCAGGGTTTGTACGGGTCCTTGAAAACCTGGAAAGTTGTGGAATTTGATAACTCGGGATTCCAGGCCTGGGAAGTCATGGAATTTGTTAACAGATCCTTGAAAATCCTTCTAGGTTTGTTATCATGCCTCTTGATTTTTTATATTAAGACGATACATATATTTGTTGTTCATTGTTGTGCGTGTTTACACTTCACATCTTACACTATGAGTATAGCTGTTGTTCAGAGTACTCTAATTTAATAAACATATTGTAAGTTTCTTAGAATTTTGCATTGAAAGAATTTTGTGTTGAAACTTCCTAGAATTTTGCATATACACATTTTGCATTGTAGAATTTTGCATTGAGAGAATTTTGTATTGAGAGAATTTTGCATTGAAAGAATTTTGCATTGAAAGAATTTGTCCTTGAAAGTCCTGGAAAGTCCTACAATTTGATATTTCCAAATGGGTATGAACCTCCCTCAGTGCGTGGTGGTATCCATTACACTGCATCTAACGGCCAGCTCGGCTAACCCTTGCACATTTTTCTTGCTGTTTTTGTCTTATTTGTGTCCGCTGTGAATATAACCTCTGCCAACCAATCAAGCAATCTGAAGCCGTGTGTGTGGAAGGTCAGGCATTCGAAAACCCGACCGAGTCAAACCGATGACTTACCAAATTGATACTTGTCGCTACCCAGCCTGGCGCTCGGCGTTAATAGGATAGGGCAAGGACTGGTTATATTAGCTTAGCATCAGGGTAATGTGATTGAGTATGAAATTGGGCCATGCTGTCGATCAGCACTATGAAGTCGCCATGAGTGTGCACTGACTGTCACAAGTCTGATATACCCATCCTGATGTGTCCTTAGATGTCGTGTCCTCTGTGGCAGACTGGTTAGAGGGACTTTTTACTAGGTCGGACTCCTAATCTGAAGGTCAGTGGTTCGATTCCCCATGCCATCACCTCTACCAATTTGGATTTCCACCGCTGTGTATAACTTACAGCGTCATCAAAGGCCAGTTGGTCTCATACCATGTCTATGTGGTATGGGAGATTAAAAATCCCTTGGGTCGGTAAAAGAGGTAAGCTCGGGCTTTATATCGACCAACAGTCTAATGTTGAAAACAAGGACGATTCAGACTTATCCATGATACTTGATAGGCAGTATAAATTCGCAGGGGAATGTTGCCAGGACATAAACTGATACAAAAAAAACAGCGACAACAAACCCTCACACTTAAATTGTGTTCTTCTTCGCAGTTGTCCGCTGCAGTCTGGCTCGCAGGCACCTCCACCACCTCCGCCGCGAATCGAGCGAACAGGCCGAGGCGGTGACAGGTCTGCTGGGGGACATCGCGTCCTGGTCGGCGCAGACGGAGGCGCTGATGGCGCAGGGCCGGACCCACGACGATGAGCGGCGGGAGGAGGCGGAGCGGCGGCGGGAGGAGGCGGACCGGCGGCGGGAGAGGGAGGCAGAAGAGGCACGGGAGGTGCTCAAGAGAATGGAGGAGCAGAAGAAGAGGGATGATGAAGAGCGAGATAAAATGGCCGAAGAGAAGAGGAGCGATGAAGGAGGATTTGACTGGATGGGCGTCGGCGGCCAGAGCGCGATGTTCCAGAGTGGCACCTCCCGCATGAGCATGGGTCTCAGGAGGTGAGTAGGCCTACTTTGCAAAGTTATTTTAATTCTTTTAAATATATTTTTTAATTTAATTTCTTTTAAATTTTAAATTAATATTTTGTTATTTGTGTAAAACAGGAATCTCTTTTCTTTATTTTCTTCTTTTTTTCTTTATTTCTTTATTTAATTAACACTTACAAAAATATATTCTTTTTCTATTTATTTTATTTGAATTAGTAGAGAAATCATTTCAGGTTGTAATGCAGAGTGTTGTACTAGTAGTTCGTACATGAGCGACACCACCACACAGTGGCAGCAGAGACTATTACACTGACCCCCGTTGTCCGTGCATGTATATGATATATATATCGCATATACATGATATATATGGCATATATATATATAGATAGGCCTACATTTGGTGGGTTGACTGTTATTCATATATATGATATATATCGCATATATTTATGATATATATCGCGTATATATGATATATATCGCATATATATGATATATATCGCATAAATATCACATATGTATCACATATATATAGATAGGCCTCCATATAATGGGTTGACTGTTATTCATATATAGAATATATATCGCATATATATGATATATATCACATATATATGATATATATCGCATAAATATCACATATGTATCACATATATATAGATGTGCCTATATATAGTGGGTTGACTGTTATTCATATATAGGATATATATCGCATATATATATGATATATATCGCATATATATGATATATATCGCATAAATATCACATATGTGTCACATATATATAGATAGGCCTACATATAGTGGGTTGACTTTTATTCATATATAGAATATATATCGTGTATATATAGATAGGCCTATATAGAGTGGGTTGACTTTAATTCATATATAGGATATATATCACATATATATAGGTAGGAATACATATAGTGGGTTGACTGTTATTCATGTTTAGGATATATATCGCATATATATAGATAGGCCTACATATAGTGGTTTGACTGTTATTCATATATAGGATATATATCGCATATATATAGATAGGCCTACATATAGTGGGTTGACCGTTATTCATATATAGGATATATATCGCATATATATGATATATATCGCATATATATGATATACATCGCATATATGTGATATATATCGCATATATGTGATATATATATCGCATATATATGCTATATATCGCATAGATATCACATATATATATAGATAGGCCTACATATAGCGGGTTGACTGTTATTATCTAGTTTAGTTTAATGTCATATTAATCTTATTAGCTTTGTGAAGATATTTAAAGTGCAGACACGTCAGCTTAATGCTGGACCGCAGTGGCTTCAGGTGAAGCAGGTTCTTTTAAGTTGATTTAGTATCCCATGTTATCCAACAACAAATGCTTAAAGCTGCATAGTCCGATGAAATATCAAATTTTCAAAACCAAACCAATTATCTAGATTTGATTTTACATATCTAACTTAGATACTGATGCACTTATTATGCATTTGTTTCTGCATAGAAGGCAATACTGAGTCAATTTAACTGTTACTGCAGAAGTCTATGGTGTCAGAGTTTTGGCAAGCTTGCCAAAACTAATTTTCCATCTCTGCACTCAAAATATCTCAAAAGTTTACCATTTAAAATAAAAGTAGGCTAACTTTGAACTAATGTAAAGTAGATTCTAGTAATCGATCTAATATATTTATCTCAGAAAAAATACAGAAATTCAAAACCATCGGACTATGCAACTTTAATGAAGGCACACGTAATAACGTTTGATCTATAAAACACATACATAGATTGGATCGTGCATATATATATATGGATAGTGATAAGACTGTTATCGCGTGTAATAATGTCTGTAGTGTCCTGCTCCCCCCCCCCCTACCTGGGTGGGGGGGGGGATACCGGCATCCTTCACCGCCATGTTCGGGGATTTTGTACGACACTCATTCGAAAGTTATGTTTTCTCTTGAAGATTTATACTGCCTATTGTGTATAAGTCTGAATAGACTTGTTTTCACCATTAGGCAGTTTGTCGATAGAAAGCCCGAGCCTACACGTTTAACGACCCAAGCGATTTTTAACCTCCCACACCACATAGACATGGTATGAGAGCAACCAGCCTTTGATGACGCTGTAAGTTAACCACAGCGGTGGAAATCCAAATTGGCAGAGGTGGGGGCATGGGGAAACGAACCACCAACCTTCAGATTAGGAGTCCGACCTAGAAATAAGTCAGACACTCTAACCACGCCACCACAGAAACACCACTATATATATTATAGATATGTTTTGGTTTTGAAAATATGATGCTTCCATCGGATTATTGAGCTTTAAGCAACCTTGAGCCTCGTCAGTACTTCCGTATGTGGGAGTATATTTTACCTAATCACTACTGCACAAGTGGTGTTCTCTGTGGCGGAGTGGTTAGAGTGTCTGACTTTTTTCTAGGTCAGACTCCTAATCTGAAGCTCGGTGGTTCAATTCCCCATGCCCCTACCTCTGCCAATTTGGATTTCCACCGCTGTGGTTAACTTACAACTTACAGCGTCATCAAAGGCCAGTTGCTCTCATACCATGTCTATGTGGTGTGGGAGGTTAAAAATCCCTTGGATCGGTAAAAGTGTAGGCTCGGGCTTTCTATTGACAAACTGTCTAATGGTGAAAACAAATCTATTCAGACTTATCCATAATAAGCAGTATAAATCTTAAACAAGAAGAAGTGAGTATGGGCACTGTGTTATAAAGGAGATGAAGCTGATATAGTCCTAATGTTGCCAGTGTTGTACTTATTGACAATAATAATCGTTAATAGTGTGTTGTGGGCTTTATTTAACTTTAAAATGAGCAATTAACTTTGACATTTGCAGCGCCTTTACTTTTGATTTAAGTAATATCTATTATATATATACATTGTATGTTATTTATGTTATATGTAATATAGAACAGGTACCGAACCTCTTTTCCGGCTTCCAGATATCTGGAATTACCAGAATAATTACTATTTTTTAAACTGACTAGTTTTACATTATACTGCCTACATGGTACAATGTCACGTATTTTAAGATTTTTAAGTGGATTATAAAAGCTCAAACAGACACTGCTATAGAAGTGTATTAATTTGTATCTGTTGAATACAATTTAGTTATTTACTTTTCAATATATTTAGACTGTTCCCAGAAAGCCGGAATATCCAGAAATCCAGGACACTTCCGGTCCCAAGCTTGCCGGATATTTGTTTCGGTACCTGTATTTAGTATATATATTTTATTGTTATTATTACTATTATTAATATGTTTTGTTGTGTGGTGTGATGCTTCATGTATAATACAATAACACTGTGTTGTGCACGCGTTGCCACGGTTACTAAGTGTGATGTAGCAAGGTGTCTCTTCTTGTTCCTGCTTGTGACTAGCTCCTGTGTCGACGGACTGGTGAATGGGAGGTAAATAAACATTGGCATTGTAAATCTGAACTCGCTTTGTTTTGGCTGTAGGTACCATCCAATTAGCTGGAGAATAGCATGCTGGTATCATCCAATTAGCTGGAGAACAGCATGCTGGTACCATCTAATTGGCTGGAGAACATAATGCTGGTACCATCCAATTAGCTGGAGAACAGCATGCTGGTATTATGCAATTAGCTGGAGAACAGCATGCTGGTACTATCCAATTAGCTGGAGAACAGCATGCTGGTATTATCCAATTAGCTGGAGAACAGCATGCTTGTACCATCTAATTGGCTGGATAACAACATGCTGGTATCATCCAATTAGCTGGAGAACAGCAGGCTGGTACCATCTAATTGGCTGGATAACAACATGCTGGTATCATCCAATTAGCTGGAGAACAGCATGTTGGTACCATCTAATTGGATGGATAACAACATGCTGGTATCATCCAATTAGCTGGAGAACAGCATGCTGGTATTATCCAATTAGCTGGAGAACAGGATGCTGGTACAATCCGATTAGCTGAATAACAGCATGTGGGTATTATCCAATTAGCTGGAGAACAGCATCCTGGTATTATCCAATTAGCTGGAGAACAGCATGCTGGTACTATCCAATTAGCTGGAGAACAGCCTGCTGGTATTATCCAATTAGCTGGAGAACAGCATGCTGGTACCATCCAATTAGCTGGAGAACAGCATGCTGGTATTATCCAATTAGCTGGAGAACAGCATCCTGGTACTATCCAATTAGCTGTAGAATAGCATGCTGGTACTATCCAATTAGCTGGATAACAGCATGCTGGTACTATCTAATTAGCTGGAGAACAGCATGCTTGTATTATCCAATTCGCTGAATAACAGCATGCTGGTATTATCTAATTAGATGGAGAACAGCATGCTGGTATTATCCAAGTAGCTGTAGAATAGCATGCTTATAGCATACTGGCTGGAGTCTGACTATCAGAAGAGCCCATGGCAATAGTCTGACCTCTCCCCATCACCCCTACTCTCCCTCCTCCTCCTCCTCCTCCGCTGCCTTCAAATCCAACTGCTCTTTGCCATGTCTCCCTATGTAGATCAGACGGGAGGGTCGAATGAATTGAGCGTCTGTCTCCCGTTTTGGTAGATCGTGTGATTCGAACCACTGGTCGATTCGAAAATTGATATTTGTCGTTTCCTAGCCAGGCGCTCTGCATTATTAGGATAGGGCAAGGACTGGTTGGCTCAGTGTCAAGATAATATGACTGAGTGGGATATCAGGTCATGGCGTTGGTGGCCTGGTCTCCCAGTGGGGCAGCACTATGTAGTCGCCATGATCCTAGAACCATCTGGTTATTCATTCTTGTCTTTATGAACATTCAGTATATATAGATAGTTTAGATAGGTGTGGGTTTAGATATAGAATGCTTCCTAATGACAACATTCTCTACAATTTCAATTAAAATTTAGCCTAGAACTATCTTGTTATTCATCCTTATATTAACCCCAGATCCTTATGAACGTTCAATCCCTGAACATAGGTATCGGTTTAGAAATAGTTTGCTGCCTAATGGTGATAAACAATTATTCTACACAATTTCAATTCAAGTAGCCAACAAAAAACAACTAGGTCTAGTATTTGAAAGGTCAGTCGCCATAGTAACTGTCCAGCCAGTGTTCATAAACAACCAGCATGTATTAGGACTGACCAGAAACCACATGGTGCCATTCTGTAAGTGTCCTGATTGGTGGGCAGAGGAGATGACCATAAACATCAACACCACGTGACCTCCTGAAATAGGACACCTGCCTACAACAAATTTGAAGGAGGGCCAGGGTCTTAATTGGCAACTGATTGTTTGTCCTGCTGCTGAGTGTCCGGCTTTTAAGGCTGTATAAGAAAGTTCCTTGTGGTTATAACACAATCATTGTTTTACAGAGTGTGGTTAAAGGCAACACTTGGAACTCTTATCGCTTGCTTGGGATGGTTTGTAACCTTACGATGGTTACTGGTTGCAGAACTGCAACATTATAGAGAGGCTCCGATAAATCGGCAACGGCCCAATCTTTGGTTGAAGAATAATCTTCAGTAGAGGCGGTTGTAGAAGCTGGGGACATCTTTACAATGTTGTAACGGTGAAGCGTTGGGGCGGCACCGAATCTCTTCGGTCCAGCGGTAGTTGAGCACTTGTATCCAGCAGACAGCAGCAAGGGTTTCGAGGAAGGGTGGGTAAAGATGGGTGCAGCGGTGGTTCCAGCAACGAGAACAAAGCGAGAGAAACTTAAAGGTACAGGGCCCCACCCAAGCACACAACTCCCCTAGTCAGGGGGAGAAGCAGGCCTGGGAGAAATAGAAAGGGTAGAGTCTAGGAAAGAGAAATGAGGAGAGTTGAGTCAAAGGACCATATCTATTTGTTCTATGGTGACCAACCAGCGAGCCATAGACACGGAGAGAGTAAGAGTAGAAAGTGAAATGCTGGCGGGCTGCCCCTCCTGGAACTCTTTTCAGGCATATCAAGGAGGAGCAAGACCAGTGGTAGGAGATAGAGAGAGGTGTGGACGAAGTGCGGTCCGGATAGCAAGTGAACTCTTATCTGTGAGACTGTCATTCTAATATGTGTGCTCCAAGTTCCACTGGTCCCTCAGGGAGGACTGAAGCTGCGAGCGAGCATGCCGGGTCACAGCGTCAGCTTACACACTGGACATTGGGGTTGGTGCCCCTCCCACCCGCTATCCTTAACGATACCCGTAAAACTTTACCTCCCTATAACCAAACTTGGTAGGGTCCTCACCATACGTTTGTTTCTAACGTAGATCGCATTGAAATTGTCCAAGCAAATATTTTACATTCACTAAAATACCACTTTGTGTGTGCATATTCACCACCTGCCAAACATTCAGCATGCAAGCTGAAGCTGTGATGTGGCATGCTGGGCTACGCAGCTTCGGTCCTTTCTGAGGGACCAGCGGAACGTGGAATACCTATATTGGTACTAGGTGAATGGCAGTCCTGAATGTCCTAAATAGGTGAATCATAAATGACCTTAGATGACCTCCACTTTGTGAGGATATTGTTCTGATTGCATAGCTCATTGCTTTGATTATTTTTAATGTATTAGTTTGATTAGAAATGCCTGGCTTAGTTTAGCATTGCATTGCTTGCAAATAGCTGCTTGCTGGTGGTGTGGATATGTTGTGCTTTTTATGATATGTGTTTTAATGACGTCTATGAATGTATCATACATATTTACATCAACGCTTTGCACTCTACACAAAACAGTTTGCAGTTTCAACATAGAAGGGCTGGACATTCTGAGCAACAAATCAGTTGCATCGAAAGCGCGTTTGCAAGTAGTTTAATGTAATCAGTAATGAATTGCTATCAGCCTTGCGCACATTAATTATATATCGGATATAGCTATTTATAATATAGTTGTATATATCGCCTATAAAGAAGAGTTCAGGCGCAAAACCACGTAAAACGCCAATGCAAAAATGTAGTTTAATAAAAGATTTTCCCTGAAAATAATTTTAATTCTCACTAATTCAACTTTTCATATGATCATATGGCTATGGAACAATGAACAAAAAAATAGGTTTGTAGGTTTGATTCCAATGTTTATCTCCATTTTTGGATTGGTGTTTACGTGGTTTTGCACCTGAACTCTTCATATAAATATCGCAAAAACAAAAATCAGGGGCCGATTGACTGAGTACCACAGACAAGATACAGCGTTTGCAGGCAGAGGGCGACACAATCGGCCCAGTTGCATAGTCGATGAACAACACTAATAGATCAGTACAGTAGATGACCTAGAATATAATAAAGAGTGAGAGCGTCCGATTATTTATACTTGTTTAATGCTTATGCATCACATATAGTGCATATATATCATTTATATATCACATATATGTCCCCGTCCTGATATGACCTTAGATGTTTCTAGGACGTAAAACAACAACAAACAAACAGATATATCACGGTGCATGTGGGTAGAAGAATTGCAGCATGATTAGGACGCTCGCTTCGGAATGGCAAAAACGTGGGTTCGAATCCCAATCTAGGCATAGTGTTTCCATTTGTTGCAACACCACCCCACCACCCGTATCAGTGGTGCCATTACCAGGATACTGTAGATGCCAGCGATGTATGACATTGAACCTGGTCTGTGTGTGTAATAGAAGTTCACTACCTAGATATTTCTAATCGAAGGTCCAAGACTTACAATTCCCCAAGGTACAAGTGTAGTGAACTGGACTCAGCTCCCGCGGTGAAATGCCACATACACAGGTAGGCGTGGGCAGATGGATTGCATCAGGAAAAGATGAGTGAAATAATGTGTTCGCACACTCGTCTTGGAATGGCAGAAAGTTGGGTTCGAGGCCCGTTACTACCATTTGTTACACTCCCCCATCCTCCACCTCACACGCGTACAGCTGATGTTGCAGCACCCCCCCCCCCACCCTCCACCTCACACACATACGGCTGATGTTGCAGCACCCCCCCCCACCCTCCACCTCACATGCGTACAGCTGATGTTGCAGCACGCCCCCCCCACCCTCCACCTCACACACATACAGCTGATGTTGCAGCACCCCCCACCCTCCACCTCACACACGTACAGCTGATGTTGCAGCACCACCCACCCTCCAGGTCACACACATACAGCTGATGTTGCAGCACCCCCCCACCCTCCACCTCACACACATACAGCTGATGTTGCAGCACCCCCCCACCCTCCACCTCACACACGTACAGCTGATGTTGCAGCACCCCCACCCTCCACCTCACACACATACAGCTGATGTTGCAGCACCCCCCCCGCCCTCCACCTCACACACATACAGCTGATGTTGCAGCAACCCCCCACCCTCCACCTCACACACATACAGCTGATGTTGCAGCACCCACCCCCACTCTCCACCTCACACACATACAGCTAATGTTGCAGCACCCCCCTACCCTCCACCTCACACACGTACAGCTGATGATGCAGCACCCACCACCACCCTCCACCTCACACATGTACAGCTGATGTTGCAGCACCCACCCTCCACCTCACACACATACAGCTGATGTTGCAGCACCCCCCCACCCTCCACCTCACACACGTAAAGCTGATGTTGCAGCACCTACCCCCATCCTCCACCTCACACACATACAGCTGATGTTGCAGCCCCCACCCTCCACTTCACACACATACAACTGATGTTGCAGCACCCCCACCCCCACCCTCCACCTCACACATGTACAGCTGATGTTGCAGCACTGCCCCACCCTCCACCTCACACACATACAGCTGATGTTGCAGCACCCATGCCCACCCTCCACCTCACACATGTGCAACTGATGTTGCAGCACCCACCCCCACCCTCCACCTCACACACATACATCTAATGTTGCAGCACCCACCCCACCCTCCACCTCACACAAGTACAGCTGATGTTGCAGCACCCCCCACGCTCCACCTCACACAAGTAGAGTTGATGTTGCAGCACCCCCACCCTCCATCTCAAACAAGTGCAACTGACGTTGCAGCACCCACCCCCACCCTCCACCTCACACAAATACAACTGATGTTGCAGCACCCCCCACCCTCCACCTCACACATACAACTTATATTGCAGCACCCCCCTATCCTCCACCTCACACACATACAGCTGATGTTGCAGCACCCACCCCCAACCTCCACATCACACACATACAACTTATATTGCAGCACTCCCCCACCCTCCACCTCACACACATACAACTGATGTTGCAGCACACCCACCCTCCACCTCACACACATACAACTGATGTTGCAGCACCCCCCACCCTCCACCTCACACACATACAACTGATGTTGCAGCATCCTCCACCCTCCACCTCACACACATACAGCTGATGTTGCAGCACCCCCCACCCTCCACCTCACACACGTACAACTGATCTTGCAGCACCCCCCCACCCTCCACCTCACACACATACAGCTGCTGTTGCAGCACCCACCCCCACCCTCCACCTCACACACATACAGCTGATGTTGCAGCACCCCCCACCCTCCACCTCACACACATACAGCTGATGTTGCAGCACCCCCCACCTTCCACCTCACACACGTACAGCTGATGTTGCATCACCCCCCACCCTCCACCTCACACACACATACAACTGATGTTGCAGCACCCCCCTACCCTCCACCTCACACACATACAGCTGATGTTGCAGCACCCCCCACCCTCCACCTCACACACATACAACTGATGTTGCAGCACCCCACACCCTCCACCTCACACACATACAGCTGATGTTGCAGCACCCACCCCCACCCTCCACCTCACACACATGCAACTGATGTTGCAGCACCCCCCACCCTCCACCTCACACACATACAGCTGATGTTGCAGCACCCCCCACCTTCCACCTCACACACATACAGCTGATGTTGCAACACCCCCCACCCTCCATCTCACACACATACAGCTGATGTTGCAGCACCCACCCCCACCCTCCACCTCAAACACGTACAGCTGATGTTGCAGCACCCCCACCCTCCACCTCACACACATACAGCTGATGTTGCAGCACCCCCCCCCTGCCCTCCACCTCACACACATACAGCTGATGTTGCAGCAACCCCCCCACCCTCCACCTCACACACATACAGCTGATGTTGCAGCACCCACCCCCACCCTCCGCCTCACACACATACAGCTGATGCTGCAGCAACCCCCACCCTCCACCTCACACACATACAGCTGATGTTGCAGCACCCACCCCCACCCTCCACCTCACACACATACAGCTAATGTTGCAGCACCCCCCACCCTCCACCTCACACATGTACAACTCATATTGCAGCACCCCCCACCCTCCACCTCACAGACGTACAGCTAATGTTGCAGCACCCCCCCACCCTCCACATCACACACATACAGCTGATGTTGCATCACCCCCCACCCTCCACCTCACACCCACATACAACTGATGTTGCAGCACCCCCCTACCCTCCACCTCACACACATACAGCTGATGTTGCAGCACCCCCCACCCTCCACCTCACACACATACAACTGATGTTGCAGCACCCCCCACCCTCCACCTCACACACATACAGCTGATGTTGCAGGACCCACCCCCACCCTCCACCTCACACACATACAACTGATGTTGCAGCACCCCCCCACCCTCCACCTCACACACATACAGCTGATGTTGCAGCACCCCCCACCTTCCACCTCACACACATACAGCTGATGTTGCAGCACCCCCCACCCTCCACCTCACAAAACATACAGCTGATGTTGCAGCACCCACCCCCACCCTCCGCCTCACACACATACAGCTGATGTTGCAGCACCCCCCACCTTCCACCTCACACACATACAGCTGATGTTGCAGCACCCCCCACCCTCCACCTCACACATGTACAACTCATATTGCACCACCCCCCCCTCCACCTCACAGACATACAGCTAATGTTGCAGCACCCCCCACCCTCCACCTCTCGGATGTACAACTCATATTGCAGCACCACCCCCTACCCTCCACCTCACACACGTACAACTAATGTTTGCAGCACCCCCCCACCCTCCACCTCACGCACGTACAACTCATATTGCAGCACCCCCCACCCTCCACCTCACACTTGTACAGCTAATGTTGCAGCACCCCCCACCCTCCACCTCTCGGATGTACAACTCATATTGCAGCACCCCCCTACCCTCCACCTCACACACGTACAGCTAATGTTGCAGCACCCCCCCACCCTCCACCTCACGCACGTACAACTCATATTGCAGCACCCCCCTACCCTCCACCTCACACACATACAGCTAATGTTGCAGCACCCCGCTACCCTCCACCTCACACACATACAGCTGATGTTGCAGCACCCACCCCCACCCTCCACCTCACACACATACAGCTGATGTTGCAGCACCCCCCACCCTCCACCTCACACACATACAGCTGATGTTGCAGCACCCCCCACCTTCCACCTCACACACATACAGCTGATGTTGCAGCACCCCCACCCTCCACCTGACACACATACATCTGATGTTGCAGCACCCCCCACCCTCCACCTCACACACATACAGCTGATGGTGCAGCACCCCCCACCTTCCACCTCACACACGTACAGCTGATGTTGCAGCACCCCCCCACCCTCCACCTCACACACATACATCTGATGTTGCAGCACCCCCCACCCTCCACCTCACACACGTACAACTCATATTGCAGCACCCCCCCACCCTCCACCTCACAGACGTACAGCTAATGTTGCAGCCCCCCCACCCTCCACCTCACACACGTACAGCTAATGTTGCAGCACCCCCCCCACCCTCCACCTCACGGACGTACAACTCATATTGCAGCACCCCCCCACCCTCCACGTCACACACGTACAGCTAATGTTGCAGCACCCCCCCCACCCTCCACCTCACGCATGTACAACTCATATTGCAGCACCCCCCCTACCCTCCACCTCACACACATACAGCTAATGTTGCAGCACCCCCGCTACCCTCCACCTCACACACATACAGCTGATGTTGCAGCACCCACCCCCCACCCTCCACCTCACACACATACAGCTGATGTTGCAGCACCCCCCACCCTCCACCTCACACACATACAGCTGATGTTGCAGCACCCCCCACCTTCCACCTCACACACGTACAGCTGATGTTGCAGCACCCCCCACCCTCCACCTCACACACGTACAACTCATATTGCAGCACCCCCCCCACCCTCCACCTCACAGACATACAGCTAATGTTGCAGCCCCCCCACCCTCCACCTCACACACGTACAGCTAATGTTGCAGCAGCCCCCCACCCTCCACCTCACGGACGGACAACTCATATTGCAGCACCCCCCCCACCCTCCACCTCACACACGTACAGCTAATGTTGCAGCACCCCCCCACCCTCCACCTCACGCATGTACAACTCATATTGCAGCACCCCCCTACCCTCCACCTCACACACATACAGCTAATGTTGCAGCACCCACCCACCCTCCACCTCACACATGTACAGCTAATGTTGCAGCACCCCCCCCCTCCACCTCACGCACGTACAACTCATATTGCAGCACACACACACCCTCCACCTCACACATGTACAGCTAATGTTGCAGCACCCACCCCCACCCTCCACCTCACACATGTACATCTAATGTTGCAGCACCCACCCCCACCCTCCACATCACACACATACAGCTGATGTTACAGCACCCCCCACCCCTCCACCTCACGCACGTACAACTCATATTGCAGCACCCCCCCCCACCCTCCACCTCACACACATACAGCTGATGTTGCAGCACCCACCCCCACCTTCCACCTCACACATGTACAGCTGATGTTGCACCCACCCCGCACCCTCCCCCTCACACACATACAGCTGAATCAGACTTCAATAGATTTGTGTGCTTGCTCCAGTACAATAATCAAACACACGCAAAGTGGGACAATCTCCTCCTTCACCGGACGGGCCCTTCCATGTGAATTTCACACCAAGCTTTGAGCTGTGTGACCTTGACCATGACCACGACCTTGACCTTGACCTATATATACCATTTGGCATAACACCACTAGATTAAAATTGCATAGTCCCGTGACTTTGAATTCCTCTAATTTTGTAGATATATATGTATGTATATATATATGTATACATATATATATATTAAGTTTATCATGAACCTTACTTTAGTGTGAAGTGACTTTTTTTTTTTCTTTTTTTTTTTGATGGGGTGTTTATGCTGTCATATAGCATATAAGCTCGGATGATCGAGCTTGTTTTCAATGCTGGGCAGTTATCGGTCTGTGTTTCTTAAGATTATGGTTTGTGGTTAGTGATCTATGTTAGTTTTTTTGGATTTTCTTGGTAAGAGTCTTCCTCTTTTTATTTGTTCCTACACTTAATTCTATACTAGTCTACTCTATTTACATATTATTGGCTTGTACATAATAGGTAGTTGGTTTATGTTTGGATTTGATGTTATCTGGCTGTTTTCTGGCAGGGGGTTACCTCTCATGGGCTGTCCAGCTGGTGGGCCGTGACATATCACATGCCCCCTTGTGGAATAGCTTAGAGGGGGTTTCCTGGTTTTATTTTGCACAGATATTTGTTGTATGTTTTTAAGTTAGGAGTTTGTCGTTCCTTTACCGTTTGTGCTTAAAACCTTTGGTTTAAAAATGCTAACATGGGATATATCTAAAGGTAAACATGCTAAATTAATATTGGCATGCTTTATCAAAGTGTCACATTATAGACTTCAGCACTAAGAAGAGGTTCTATTAAATTGACGTATTATTCTTTTTATGTACATCAATGCGGTGACAAATGCTTACTACATGCACCAGTATCTAAGTTGGATATGTAGAATCAAATCTAGATAAGTGTTTTGGTTTAGAAAATTGTATTATTTCATCGGGCTATGCAGTTCTAAGATGGAGATCTATCTAGGCTGGTTTCTCTCCAGATATACGACACAACAATATCCATTATTGCTTCCACTCTATTGGCTCAAGTTGTGCGTCCTAACCGAAGTCACCTCACAGGTCATACCAGGACGGGCACACACTTGTAACAGTGTGTAAAGTCTACGGCTCAAATATGTGGTTGTGTAGGCAGGATATGGTGACATCAATACAGACAAAGAGAAAGGAAGAATATAAAGTGTGAAAGAATAGAGAGAGTCAAGCGCTCTGGTTTATTATTTATATGGTACATGGGTTCATTGTAGAGTATCACCTCACCCTTTCCCCCCAATGGGAAACAAGCATTCTTAGCTCTACCAATAGGCATCCAGCATTCCTGGTCCCCATGGTTACCAGTGATCTGCCCACCACCACCAAGCTGTGTGGCTCCCCTGGCCATCACCTGCTTTGAGCCTGAGTGTGGTGATCCTACCTAGAAGAGGGGGGACGGGGTAGGCTCTGAGTGCCCCTTACACACAGTCCTGCCAGCACCACTATGTCTATTTACATCCCAATCAGGCACCACCAGCACCTATATATACACATACATGCACCTGGTCACATATACCCGATCAGTAATAGAACATTTGCATTCCCCCACCAATGCCGTAAATTGCACCTGTAACACATACTATGTGTAAATCGGAATATTTTACAAGTGTGCACCAATATGTGGCGACTTTATAGTGCTGCCCCAACTGGCATACGCGGCCATATTCTCGCCATTAGCGATAAGCGTTCCTTGCCCTATTCTGGTAATGCTGAGTGGCAAATCTCAATTTAGTACTTCTTTGCTTTGACTAGGCTGGTGATCAGACTCACGACCTGCCGGATATATATTAGGTGCCCTGCCTACTGGACCATCCCATCTGGTGATATATTTCAGTAAGGTGTTGTAGATCTACTCGTTGTATAGTCCGATATAATACCGTCGTAGTCTGCGCTGATATCCTCAGGCAAGGATCCACATAGACTGGTGCTTGTGGGTACACGATGATTGCCTCAAGGAGCCTACGTGCTGTAATGGTTAGCATGCTGGCCCTGAATTGAATAGATGTGTGTTCGATTCCTGCGCTATGTGCAATATTTCCCATTTTCATCACCCCCCCCCCATGACACTTGTGCTGTGACCAGGATCCTATACAAGTTAAGCGCTATATGATTGTTGAATCTGAATCATTGCTTGTACGTATGTAATTGTAAGCATTAAATGATTTATGGACATAAACTATCTAAGAGACTTGAAATTCTAGGGGGACGAATGTAGTAGTCTGCACTGATCTCTCAAGCCTGCCTGTCTACCCACAGAGACAGGCAGGCGTGGGTAGGGTGATGACATCAGAGAGCCTAGGTGGGGTAATGGTTAGCACACTGGCCTGGAATGCTAGAGATGTGGGTTCGATTCCTGCTCTAGGTGCAATGTATTCCCATTTTCACCCCCCCCCCTCTATGACAATGCTGTAGTAGTCTGCACTGACACCTCAACGCAAGGAGTCGCAGAGACAAGGTGTGCATGGATAAGGTGATTGCATCAGGGAGATGCAAAATAAAGCCCTTAAAATATGCCTCCAAGTACACAAAAGATATCCCACAATAGAACTACACAAAAAATGCAAAGCAACACTATTAACAAGCAGAAGAGAAACACACCTGAAAATACTAGTACACCACTACACCACACAGTAGCCCTCTGCAGGGACACTAGACACATGGCGGCCCCAATACTCCTAACGGAAAGAAGCAACACAAAAATACATGAGAGATTATGTTTATTTTAGGTTCAGAATGGGTTGTGCTGCACACAATGCAACACATTCCACTTCCACTATGTACAGATGAAATGCGACCACTCCGATGGCTGGAAGACCAGTGCCCCGGCGCTGACAAAATATGTATTCAGATTAGTAAAAATATTTACACAAAGAAAAGAAAAAAAGTGTACTAACCATGGCAGCACATGTCTGGAATAAACAAAATGTAAAATTACGGGCAATCCGTAACCCTGACCACTACAAAAAATTCCTAAAGAAAATAATTACTTACTGACACAACAAACCCACACCTGCCCCTAAGTGCAGTCAATGCTTGCTGTGTACTGGCACAGAAAGCAAAAGACAGGCCAGAAAAAGTGGTAGGCACTAAACAGAAAAAATTGGAAAATTAGCGCTCCTAAGTATAAAGGAAATCAGGAAAGCTATCACTACATGGCGCAGTCCACCTGGGTATGTGTAATGGCACAAACCAACACAGAAATGGACAGGCCACGGTCATGCAACTGATCTCCCCTGAAATACCAAATGGCTAGGCAAACAACACAGCCATCCCACCTGGCTGCAGTCCTAAAGGGTCCGAGTGTGTTCTAGTACATGACTGCACTATCTAGGGACAGGGTTTAGGTGAAAAGATGCTGTAACAAATAAAAAAATATAAAAATCTGAATGGAATGGGATCCTCTCCCGCAAGCCTGCATGTCACCCAAGTAGATGTACGTAGTAGGCTAAGGTATCATACTCAGACTAGACAAAAAAAAACTGGAAAATTAGAAAAATCTAAGATAGGCTATTGCTAACAACC
This sequence comes from Branchipolynoe longqiensis, assembly GCA_030323885.1. Lineage (NCBI taxonomy): Eukaryota > Metazoa > Annelida > Polychaeta > Phyllodocida > Polynoidae > Branchipolynoe > Branchipolynoe longqiensis. Next base: position 46,768,547 of record CM059197.1, read on the forward strand.
AAAATTGCAGAAGGCTGACCTGAGCAGACACAGGTAAACACTCCTGGGCAAAGCAACAGATCAAGACAGCGCCACAGCTATCCAGCATTGAAAACAAGCACCCTGATGGGAGCTTATAGATTATGGGCAGAGTAAATACCTCGTCAATAAAAAAGTAAAAGAAAAAAACCTAGATAGACTAATGGTGAGGATGTTAGACCCAGAATGGCAAGAAGTGTGGATTTAAGTCGCACTCTAGGCACAATGTTTCCTTTCTTGTCATCACCTCCATAAGACCGGCTCCATGACTAGGATCTTGTAAAGCTATGTGCTGCATGGTGGGTGAACCTACCCTCCACCTTCCCACACAGCCGCCATGTTATTTATGATGCTCCTGGCTCGCTGTGTGTATTGGTCCAGCTCACTTTGCTCACTGGACCATGACCTCTTCAACACTCCACTCTGTATAGGTTCACATTCCCGGTGTCGGTGGGGTGGGGACATTCTAATACCATATATGTGTATATACAGTAAAACCTCGCTAAATCGACTGACCTTGGGACCGACATTAAGTGGTCCATTTAGGGAGGTGGTCATTTTAGGGAGTTAAAATATGGTTACAATGGTATTGTTGGGACCCAAATAAAGCGATCGATATAGGGGAGTGGTCGATCTGTGGAGGTGGTTGGCTAGGGAGGTTTTACTGTATATATATATATATATATATATTGCATGTATATATATAGTATATGCATGTATATGTGTATATGTATATATACGTATATTATATATATATATATAATATATATGTATATGTATCCAGTAAAACCCCTCTAACTGACCACCTCCACAGATCGACCACTCCCCTATATCGATTGCATTATTTGGGTCTCAAATGATGGCCCATACAATACCATTGTAATGATTTAAAAATCTCCTTAAACCGACCACCTCCCTAGATGGACCATTACAAGTTAGCCCCATGGTCGGCCGATTTAGAGAGGGTTTACTATATATGTATATGTATACATGTGAATATGTGTATATATGTATATGTATATATATGTATATATGTATGTGTATATATGTATATATATGTATATATATGTAGATATATATATATATTATGTATATATTTGTATATATATGTATATATTTGTATATATATGTATATATATTTGTATATATGTGTATATATGTATATAATATGTACACATAGGTATATATGTATATATATATCTATATATGTGATGCATAAGCAATATGCGAGTATAAAGGCATGGAAGAGAAATATGTTTATTTGCTACTTTATTATTGATGGTGTGCTTTACTTGATGTATGTCCTCCTTACCCATGTGACCGGTGGCACCACCATCGGCACGATCCTGAAGCGGGACGCTGCACTGTTCATTCGGGCCTGAGAATTGGTATGCATGTATTACATGTGTATGTCTATGCACATGCATATTTATGTATATGTGTGTATATATAAATATATGCATATATGTATAAATATATGTGTATGCATATATATATATATATATATATATATATATATATATATATATATATATATTGGGAGAGGGGGGAAAATCAGGTTACCGGAAGTGGAGCCTCGTTTCGGTCTGGTGGCTTCGGTTTGCGGCTGTGGACACTCAGTGCAACTGAACTTGGTGCGGCTGCAGGTCCGAGAACTGGTCTTATTGCTGCGATAATTGGGGGTTATCGCTACATATAATATAGACTGGGATGAGTCGCTAAGCTAGGTTAGTGAGTCAAGTGCCATATAGGTGGCGCCAGTATTGGGTTTATCTGCAGTAATTGGGAAAATCAGGAAGGTGGTATGGGGTACACAAACTGTAACATGGAATGTTGATGCTAGTTATTTATTCATGCATGTATAATAAATTATATCACTTGTATTTTTTATATGTATACATGCAAGAGGAAAGAGGTTGAGTTGTGACAGCTGAATAGGCCAGGTGGCAGCACCAGGCAAGGCAGTGAGCCTGTCCATTCGCCTGAGTTGTTAAGTTTCAATAGTTGTGAGGCGTCTAGATAAGGTGCAACCAGAGGCACCATTAAAGGATAATCAGTTTACGGATAATTATACTCGTATAATGCTTATGCAGCACATATTAATGTATTTAATATACATATCTACATAAATATGTATATGCATATATATCCATGTATATATATACATTGGTATGTGTATATAAAGTATGTATACATATATAGTCTATGTCATTTATTATGCGTGTAGATAGCTGTATACAGTAAAACCTCCCTAACCGACCACCTCCACAGATCAGTAGACCACTCCCCTAAATCGATCGCTTTATTTGGGTCCCAACAATGCCTTTGTGACCACATTATTACTCTCCAAACCAACCACCTCCCGAAATGGACCACTTAAAGTCGGTCCCAAGGTCGGTGGATTTAGAGAGGTTTTTCTGTATATGTATAAATAGCGTGTCTACATATAGATCAAACATATACCTATAGACACCTTATGCTTGGCGATTTGCTCAGTTTTATCTTTGTTTTCTTCAATTCTCCATCGAGGTGGCCCCTCAAAAATAGTATCTTTTGTAAGACGAGTGTGTCAAACTAAGTTAATGTACACATTTATTTTACGCGTGCATAGTCAGTTTGCAGGTAATGCAGTCCCTATCTGCTAAAATACCTCAGGGAGTTTGACGCCCCTGCCTTGCAAAGTTATAAACCACTGACTTGTGGTACAGGTTCTTGATAGAACCAAAGGCTAAGGGAGCAAACCCTAACAGAAAACCATGCTTCCATGGCAGCATTAAGGGCGGTGATGAAGGGAACTCCCAACATTTCCCTGCCAGCTACTGCAGGGAAAAATAGTTTGCGCCTGTCTTGACATGTTCTTGATGGTGTGAGACCTCTATTTGCTCCCCGAGAGAGTGCTGCTAGTAACTTGCAAAAGCCAGCAGCACTTCAACACTTTGCAAGCAGCTTTTATGAAATGCACAACCGCACGAAATAGCGGCGGTTAAGAAATAAAAGCAGTCTTTGTCGCATTGCGTCTGACAGCATGATGATGATGATGATGATGATGCATAGTCAGTTATTTATGTTTGAATTGGGTTTATTTGAACTGTTCCATCGAAATATTACCCTCTAAGGTAGTTCTTTGTCCCCTCAATATTTGTTTCCCCATCCCCCCCCCCCCCTTCCCCTTTCTGGGCATTAATCAACCTCCTTCCCAGTCGTGAGGCGTCTACGGTCTTGACTCGTGAATGCAAACCCATTCACCTCCCATCGCCATCTCGGCGCTTAGTTCCGCCACTCTCCACCAGGGTAGAACGACACTCCCGCCGCGGGACACGGCGGTGCACAGGTCCGAGCGTGGTACCGCCGCCCCCGGTGGAGAGTGACGCTACGGCGCCTGGAGAGTGTCACTCACCGCATTGGGCGCAGTTAGTCTCTTCAGCCAGCACCTGCAGGCAAGCACTGGACAACTGGACAACGCAGACAGAGATAGCAGGTAGAGAGAGAGCAGGCAGAGAGAGAGCAGGCAGAGAGAGAGAGCAGACAGATATAACAGACAGAGAGCAGACCGAGTGGACAGAGAACAGACGAGTGGACAGAGAACAGACAGTGGACAGAGAGCAGACAGAGATATCAGGCAGAGAGCAGACAGGGTGGACAGAGAGCAGACCACGGACAGACAGCAGACAGAGATAGCAGGCAGAGAGCAGACAGAGCAAACAGGGAGAGCAGACAGAACATACAGAGAACAGACAGAGCAAACAGGGAAAACAGACAGAGCAGACAGAGAGCAAACGAGGCAGAGAGGGTGAACAGCGAGCAGAAAGAGATAGCAGACAGAGAGAGCAGGCAGAGAGCAGAAAGGGTGGACAAAGAGCAGACATACAGAGCAGATAGAGTGGACAGAGAGCAGGCAGAGAGAGAGAGCAGAGAACAGACAGAGATAACAGAGGGACAGTGAACAGAGAGCAGATAGAGCAGAGAGGGTGGATAGAGAGCAGGCAGATATAGCAGACAGAGAGAGCAGACAGAGAGCAGAAAGGGTGGACACAGAGTAGACAGAGAGAGCAGACAGAGTGGTCAGAGAGCAGACAGAGAGAGAGCAGAGAACAGACAAACAGGGAGAGCAGACATACAGCAGACAGAGTGGACAGAGAGCAGACAGAGAGCCGACAAAGAGCAGAGAGAGCAGACAGAGAGAGCAGAGAGCGGGAGCAGATACACAGAAAGCAGATACATATAGAGCATATACATATAGAGCAGATACAGAGAAAGCAGATACAGATAGAGCAGATACAGAGAGAGCAGATACAGAGAGAGCAAAGAGAGCGGAGAGAGAGCAGACATACTTCACAAACAGAGAGAGCAGACATAGAGACAGCATATACAAATTGAGCAGATACAGAGAGAACAGATACAGATAGAGCAGATACAGAGAGAGCAGATACAGAGAGAACATATACAGAGACAGCAAAGAGAGCGGAGAGAGAGCAGACAGACTTCACAAACAGAGAGAGCAGACACAGGGATCAGATAGAAAAAGCAGACACAGAGAGCAGAGAAAGACAACAAATGAGAGAGGCAGAGAGAGGGGAAGAGAGGCAAGGTGAGAGTAATCCCCTACACACAAGCACGGGGCGAGGACAGAGGGAAGACAGAACGAGAGCAGTAGAGACAGCGAGACAGGACAGCTAGAGAGCGAGTGAGACAGAAAGTCAGAGAAAGAGAAAGGGAGAGAGGGTTAAGAGACAGCCAGAGAGAGACAACCAGAGTGAGAGCGGGAGGGAGAGATGGGGAAAGCAAGCCCTTACGGATAATCATTGGATACATCAGAGGGATAGACAGAGAGACAAACAGCCAGTGAGAGACAGAGAGACACACAACCATTGAGAGACAGAGAGACAAAGAACCAGTGATATACATAGAGACAAAGAACCAGTGAGAGACAGAGAGACACACAGCCAGTGAGAGACAGACACAAACAGCCAGTGAGATACAGAGAGACAAACAGCCAGTGAGAGACAGAGAGACAACCAACCAGTGATATAAAGAGACAAACAACCAGTGAGAGACAGAGAGACAAACATCCAGTGAGAGACAGAGAGACAAACAGCCTGTGAGATACAGAGAGACACACAGCCAGTGAGAGACAGAGAGACAAACAACCAGTGACAGACAGAGACGGAAGCAGAGGAAGTGAGAAAGAGAGTGAACACCCTGGAGGCAAGTACTGGAGAAATATGGAAGACAGGCAGACAGGAAGACAGACAGACAGACAGAGTGAGGGAGAGAGGGAGATGGAGAGCAATCCCCCTGGAGAGATGGTGGCACTCTTCTGGTGGCTGTAACTACAAATTGGATTAGCAGTAACACTAGGGATTACCCAAAACCCCAATATTTGAGAAAGGGCATCCTTTTCCCACGGCCACAGTGGAGGCACACCACTACCAGCAGGAAGGGGGGGGGGGGGAGGAGGTTAGGGTCCTGAGTGTGCTCCAGTTTATCCATCTGCTTACACCAAAAGGGATTAGCTGTTGGACCACTGATTAGCTAGGTTACCACCCAGGTTGGGAAAGGGAGTGCTGGTGGCGACAGAGTGTGAGACTGAGAGAGAGTGAGTGAGTGAGTGAGTGTGACAGTGAGTGAGTGTGACAGTGAGCGAGTGAGTGGGGACTTGCTGTCCTTCCAACATCACAACCTTGCAAGCTCTTTACATCAAAAGGTACCTCCAGTGTTGACCTTCTGACCTTTCCCACCACCACCCGACTCGACTTTTTTTGTTATTATACTTTTGTGTGTGCAAGTTTCACCGAGCATGCCACACTCTCCCAGCCGAGTTCTCGTCGACGCTAGGTGTGGGGTGGTGTCGCAGGCGTCTACCTAGCCTGTGCTCGGCGATTGAGTGGATTCAGATGGAACACTCGCTCAGTTGGCCGCCTGTCTCCTCTCGTGAGCTGTTGTTGTTGTTAGTAGTAGTAGTAGTACCTCTATCAGGTGGCTGGAAGTTGGACGAAGAAGGCTCGACTATTACTCAGGAGGTACTTTAACTTATTACTGCCGGAAGAAATTTGGAGAGAGTGATGTTGGGCGCTTTGCTTCTGGGACCGACTTGGAGCTGACTGACTGACTGACTGGCTGAGTGGCTGTCTGACTGACTGACTGAGTGGCTGACTGGCTGAGTGGCTGACTGACTGACTGGCTGACTGACTGGCTGAATGAGTGACTGGCTGTCTGACTGGCTCACTGACTGGCTGGCTGACTGGCTGGCTCACTGACTGGCTGGCTGGCTGACTGTCTGGCTGACTGTCTGGCTCACTGGCTGGCTGACTGACTGGCTGATTAACTGACTGACTGGCTGACTGACTGACTGGCTGGCTGACTGACTGACTGGCTGGCTGAGAGGTTGGCTGGCTGACTGGCTGGCTGGCTGACTGGCTGACTTGCTGACTGGCTGAGTGACTGGCTGACTGCCTGGACGGCTGGCTGGCTGGCTGACTGGCTGGCTGACTGGCTGGCTGACTGGCTGGCTGGCTGACTGGCTGGCTGACTGAGTGACTGACTGGCTGGCTGGATGGTTGACTGGCTGGCTGGCTGGCTGACTGGCCGGCTGGCTGGCTGGATGGCTGATTGACTGGCTGGCTGGCTGACTGACTGGCTGGCTGGCTGACTGACTGGCTGGCTGACTGACTGACTGACTGACTGACTGACTGGCTGACTGACTGACTGACTGACTGACTGGCTGGCTGACTGACTGACTGGCTGGCTGGCTGGCTGACTGGCTGCCTGGCTGACTGACTGACTGGCTGACTGGCTGGCTGACTGGCTGGCTGACTGGCTGGCTGACTGACTGACTGGCTGGGTGGCTGGCTCACTGGCTGGCTGGCTGGCTGGGTCACTGACTGGCTGACTGAGTGGCTGGCTTACTGGCTGACTGACTTGCTGGCTGCCTGGCTGCCTGGCTGGCTGGCTGACTGGCTGACTGGCTGACTGGCTGACTGACTGGCTGGCTCACTGGCTATCCATCATTGCCACTGCTTCACAGTATTTTAATGTCACCCCACACAGTGTCTGCTTTTGGACTCGCGTGGATTCCTGCATCCCCCCTCCCCGCCCCGCCCCGCCCCGGCTCCCGCCTCCGCCCCCGCCCCCGCCCCCGTTGTATCTACCAACCCGCGACAATTAGCACAGCCCGGGCTCCGTGGGTAGATGATACATACACTCAGTATGGTATTCTTTGTTGTGGTTCGAATTTGCATCAAAGGAGCTTCTTCGGTGGTGCGTTTTTTTGGTTTAAAGCCAGACAGGCGGTCCGTCTCACTTAGGCCTATAAATACCGAGGAAACCGGGCTTGTTTATTATAAGCAAGGAATTTGAACTGGGCGTTGGAGTACTCTTGCTTGGATACTAGACCAAAGAACACTGTCACCTGTTGGTTTGAATGGAATGCGGTAAAGCTCTTTACCTACCGACAATGTGTTTACCATCGGATGCAAATTAGGACGTTTAATTATTATTTTGGGGGGCGTTGATTTTAAAGGATTTTTTTTTAAATTGTTAAAAAAAAAAAAAGATTAATTTTTGTTGGGTACGATTGAGGTTTTCTGTGTTACTGAGTGTTATGTGGGTAGAATTGTAGCATATCGCTGTGAAAAAACCGTGCTTGTTCACCCATAGCCTACCATAAGGTGAGTGAGTGCAGAAATGGATGCGGAAAAAAAGAAAGACGACATTACATTCACCACATTCAATCTCAGCAGTTGTCTTTTCGATACAGGGAGTGCACGTGACATCATCACTCAGCAGTCAGCGGTCAGTGGTCAGCGGTCAGCGGCCAGCCATCTTGGATTACGAGCACCCTCGCTAGCCATGTTGTGAATGCATGCAGATGCAGTAAAACAGAGTTTTCTTGTGTTCTGGGAGGTTCTGGCCAGTTTACATCCAACGTGTTTACTTACAGCACTTTTTTTAGCAACAACTTCTGAGGCCAAACTGCTCAAAACAGTGACAAATAAACCAACAAATCAGTAAATAAGCACAGTGTAGGCAGTTACAAGCCTTCTCTATGTAATCCAATATGGCCACCGAAAGTTGTCTTGTGATGTCATTACACCCCCTCTATTGGTCTGTTCCGCCCCAAATACTGAATGACTTATCATGCATATACATACTGGCCTCTATCGCGGCAGATTCAGTGACAGTCTCTATTGTGCATATACAGCACGGAGCCCACCATTGTGCGTTCCACACATACATAAAGGCGTGACACCCGCCATTGACACTCACCCCACATGTGACTACAGGTGAGATTTACATCAGGCTGTCACACACCTGTCCAGCCAGGTGGGAGTTCATCGCGGAATTGAACCATCTACCTGCCTTGCCTCCCTGGCTGCTCTGCCAGCTGATCATGGATTTACCATGTAACTTATAAGGAGAGGGTGCCATCCTGGTGTCATCCTGCTAACTTTGTGACACGCGCTCATGTGATCTTTTCCGTCTCTTCCATGCTTCCTCCTTCACAGGACCCCGGCACTCAGTGACAAAATGTGGTAAGTAGGTCAATGTGGGGTTATCATTCCAACTGTTTGCCGCTCACTTCGATAATGGGTCTTTTGTATCAATAACAATTCAAAATTGTACATTTATATATATATAAAGTGTGGCTACGTATAGGAAGGAAGGATAGAGACACGTGTTGGGTCGGACACTTTTATTGAGCGTCTGGGCAAGCGAGATAACAGGCATACCGGTAAAAGTTTGAAATCCAGTGAGGCAATGACTTGCCCGGGCGGATTGGTGAGAAAAGCGCCCGGTGGTGGCGCTAGTAGCAGGCAACCGGGGCAACTTAGGGCAAGTCAATGATTGGACAATAATAATATATTGAAGAATAATTAATAATAATAATATACTCCGCCTATTTATACATGCATAATAAATTATACGTACTATATATATTATTTAGTATTGCCCTTTTCTCATTATCATTACATTCACGGCCTTATATATGTGTATATGTATGTATGTATGTATGTATGTATGTATGTATGTCCGTCCTGATATGACCTTGGATGTTGCTAGGACGTAAAACAACAACAAACAAACAAACAACGAACAAACATGTATGTATGTATGTTTGTATCTATGTATGTACGTATGTGTGTCTATGTGTATATGTAGTATCTATACATTTATACATGTAAACATATTTACATGTATATATGATAATTGATATATGTATATATGCATATGCATATTTGTGGATATATGCATATAGGTATATGTCTAGATATATGCGTATATACATGTATATATGTATTTATGTTATATGTGTAGCTATGTTATATATGTATATATGTTATATCTGTATATATGTTATATATACATATGTATGTGTATATATGTATGTGTATATATGTATGTGTATATATATGTATGTATATGTACATATGTATATATGCACACATGTATATATTTCAGTGGTACAGTGAGTGGCGGTTACAGTGTGAAGGGGTGGTGGTGCCACCATCGGAGCTGGGGTTGGGGAGGCTGGAGCAGTAGATGACTATGAGAGACTCTCACAGTCCATGGAGCTGAGTGACTGATGAGGGACATGAGGGGTATTCCGGGTTAATATACTCGTATAATTCTTATATAGTATATATATAAGTATATATATGTATATATAAGTATGTATGTGTGTATATATATAATATGTATATACTTGTGTATATATGTGTGGATGTCTATCTAGTATATATAAATGTATATACCCTTTTGATCAGGCATTATTTAAAGCTGCATAGTCCTATAGTTTTGACTTTCCACCATTATTTATAGATAAATATGTAGGGTTGATCGGTGCCTTATTTTTCTTTCAAACTACATTTACTGCAAAGGGCTAACTTTTGAGATATTTATCAGTTAAATGACTAACATTTGAAATATCTATTTAAAGAAAAAACGTCTGAAATTAATGTTGGTGCATGCATGTACCAACATTTTGACAACACATGCTTCAGCAAAATAATAGCAGGTTCCATTAAATTTGCTTAACATTTCTTGTATGTGGCAACAAATGCTTAATAAGCGCATCAGTATCTAAGTTGAATGTAAAATCAAATCTAGATAATTGTTTTGGTTTCTACAATATCATGCTGTAGTCGGACAATGCACCTTTAAGGGTTAGCTCATCCAGGTTCCACCTGTTTTAATTGTCGCTGACACCTGACACTCATGCTTTCACGCTAACCAACCAACCCATATAAATTATTCACGGCTATAACCTTTCCACACTTAGCCAAGGGAGCATAATGATATGCTGGTAACCTTTTATTGTCTTTGTTTACGTCGAGTGCGTTTGTACCAGCCGTTCATTTTAATTAGATTACTTTTTTTTCTTTCTTTTTTTTTGGTAAAGTGTTTATTCATCTGAATATGACATTTGTCAGTGCCGGAGCACTGGTCTTCCGGCCATCTTACTATTGGAATTGACAGTCTAAATAATGTAAGTTTGATCAGTGCTGTACTAGTCACAGCACCGATCCTGTAGAATTAAGGGAGTGGCTCCTGCTGTATAATGTACAGCACCAGTCACTGTAGTTCATGCAAAAATGGGGAGCAGCACCAAGTAGAAGGTGTATACTCAGGGCAACTCAAACAATTGTTGTGTACCTATTAACTTCATGTCACCTTGGTGAATATAGTTATGTTACTAGAAATACCAGCAGTGTAAAAGTGCATGGCCTATAGTTTAGAGGATGGGAAATCAATACCCATAGGATGGGGAGTATTGTTACACATGCAGGAAGACATTAGAGAACCTAACTGGCTATGTTGTTTGCAGAATGCATAGTTCTCATAGTCATCCCAATGACAGACTACCGCTTAATAACTATATACCTTAAGGCTACAAAAAAACAAGTAACAATTGGCTGTGCGATATTGATTACTCTAGTGAGGTAATATGCCTCACCTAAACAAAATAAAAAGCGTAAAAATTGACAAAGTGATCGACGTAACATGAGCTGAGACTCCAAGAAGACCCCTTTGGTGGCGCCACATGCGCACCGACAGGTAAAATATTTCTGGCCCCCGATTGGTTCGTTACATTTCACTTATTAATTCATGTAAAAAGGGAAATAACTTGGACAGGCTGGTTTCAAAGCGGATATTTTCTCTACGCAATTAATACACATATAATGTTTATGTATGCCATAAATATATATATATATATGTGTGTGTAATTATAAATCCGGCCAATAGTGACAGGCATAGGTGGGAGTTAACCACTCCTAAGTGGCGCCATGTGGAGAAGTAAGGAACTAGCCACTGCTTAACATTTATAGTACACTGGAGGTAACGGGTGCTGGTTTGGAGAGGTAAATAGTTGAGTGGTGAAATACCCTTTGTTTATACCGCCTTAATTAAGTATCACGCGTCAGTGACAGTATTCACGGCACTGGTACAAGTGGGGGATGGTGGCGCCACCTGTCCCACCGTGAAAGGGGGTTTCACCCATAAAGTAGTACACAACATATGGGTGGCCAATATAGGGAACCTTTCCTTACACACCATTTTACTCGCATAACTTTTATGCATCACATATATACTTTATCAGCAGCTACTGTGTGGTAAGATAACACCAACACTACAACTGGCCAGCATTGAAAACAAACCTGGCTACCCGGGCTTATATGCTATGGACAGTATAAATACACCCTCAATAAAATATAAAATAAAAATATATATGTGTGATGTATAACCATTAGGCGAGTATAAAGGCACGGAAGGGATTATATGATATTTACTACCTTATTATTGATGGGGTGGCCTACTTGATGGATTGCCCCCCCTCCTCCATATACATATATAATGCATACTTCTCATAGTGCTTTTCAATGGCATATTACCGCTATTTCATAGTTTATTCTAGGCTTTGCTTGAGTGTAACTATTGAAACGATTACTTGAGCATGCAGCATTACTGAAACCCTCACCATCTGTATATATAACTATATATATATCATATATAATGCATTAATTGAGCATGCCGCATTACTGAAACCCTCACCATCTGTATATATATATCTATATATATCATATATAATTCGTTACACTTGGATGAAAGACAGAGACAGATATAGTTTAATAGAAATTTAATAAGAAATAAGTCAGGGACCTATGTAGGTCTGTCAATCATGCGGCGACCAGGGCCAATTAATAATGTGCTGACTGGAGTGCGCAACCAGATAGGAAAGTTCTTGGAGATGAGGATATGGAAAACAGCTCAGAAGGATCAGCGCTCACCCAACATATGAGCGAGCGCTCATTGTGCATCCTTGACTTCGAGATGGGCGAGGAACACCTGGAAGGCATGCCTCTTCCAGGTGCCAGCAGACATCTATGCGGGCAGCAGAAGTCCAGAGGCAGCACATGCCTGGGCGGCACCTCGACGGAGGCTATGTAGAGTCAGTGGTCGGGAGGTCCAGACGAGGGTTTTGGCAGTGGAGCGGAGGGTATGGACAATATTGGGCATGAGGAACTCACTCTGGTTTTAGTAGAAGATCCTTGGACTCGAAGGCCTTCTTGGGGCAAGGCAATATGCTTGAACTTAAGGATATGAGGGCTCCAACGAGCATTGACTACTAGGTTGCTTTGGCATAGAAGACAGGGATAACCTATTATGAGTGCCGCAATACAGGCAAATGGAGGGGAGATTTGAGCAAGCAGAGACCTTACTAAGGTCTGGAGTTGTGCCAGGGAGAAATCAGGGGCTTGGAGAACTACATGTTTAGGGCAACGGAGGATCGCACTTTTCATCACTGACAACTCATGAGCTTGAAATATGGAATGATCACTGGGTCAGAGCATACCCATATCATAAACGAGCTGTAATCATTTAGAACTGAACCCGGGGAGTGGAGGGAGGAGGCTTAGTGGAGGAGAAAGGAAAGGAGGTCATAGAGGCGGGGGGCAAAGGGCGGGAAGGAGTGGGCAGAGGAGAAGGTCATATAGTGCTTCAGATGAGACGCTTTATTCTTCCACGTTCACGGTGCCAGGCCAGCCTGGTACATCTTGATTAGGCTGAGATGATGGTTCAGTGAGTACCCTGGAAGATAGAGGCAAACAACGTACTATCTTCCAGGGTAATGACATTGCAGTTCATGTACAGATTAAAGTGTAACAGGGTTAATGAGAAGTTGACAGGGACTTCTTCTAGTTGATGTGAGATACATAGCTCAGAGGCTCTCTTCTTCAGGGTAGGATCAGAGAATGGTCGGCTTAGTGTGTCAGCTAGTACAAGCTCGGAACCTGGTTTATAGTTTATTTCAATGTCAAAGTATATTACACATCATAAATATAGATATATATCAAATATATATTACATATTGTACATATGAATGATATGTGTTACATATAGTATTATGTATTTATATATATATATACAGTAAAACCTCTCCAAATCGACCGACCTTGGGCCGACTTTAAGTGGTCCATTTAGGGAGGTGGTCGGTTTAGGGAGTTAGAATATGGTTACAATGGCATTGTTGGGACCCAAATAAAGCGATCGATATAGAGGAGTGATCGATCTGTGGAGGTGGTCGGTTAGAGAGGTTTTACCCTATATATATGTATATATATATACATGTTAGGCCAGCATATATAATTAATTAATCCATACCTGCGTTGAAATGTCCTTTAATGTTGTTAGGAGGTAAATCCCCAATAAACAAACAAGTACATTGATTGCAATCAAGCTCTGGCCACGTGTTATATGTGGGAGTAATGCATGGCAAACATCATAATATATCTTCTATTTTATATGAAAACCGATGTTGGCAATCTTAAACTAAATTAAACCAGAATGGTCCTGATTCTACGACGTTTCTCTTAATTATTTGTTTATTCTGTTTCCTAATTGTGTCAGCGAGCTTTATATAACAAGATTCAGGACTCAATGCAAATGAACTGTGAAAATAAAAAAGCAACATCATCCTTTGTGTCATGCAGACACAACAATGGTCATCAGGCCTTACGGGATTTTGATTTTGATTTTGATTTTGATTTTAATTTTGATTTTGATTTTGATTTAGATTTTTTTGCGCCCTTTTTCCTGTTATTTTCCTGATTGTTTTTATTCCGTGTTTCTTTTGCCTTTTCCCCTTTTGTTTTTGTTATGATTCCAATTAATGGGTCCGCGGTCTATTTAGGGACCAATTATGGCTACAGTAATTGATTATGGCTGGTGGGATGGCAGGCAACCCATCCGCCATTAATTAGAATACACGTGTCGGTTTGTGGAACACACCAGTCTGGGCGTCTCCCCTCCGCTTCCAATGCCCCTCAGTTGCTTATATATTATATACATTATCTATATATATATTACATATATTACATATATTATAAATATTATACATATTATACATGTTATATATGTTATATATAATATATATTATATATATTATGTATATTATATATATTATATAATGTTGGGCTACGGAAAAGGAGAGAGACAAGGAGGTGATGGGTAGGACACTTTATTTGCGTCATGGCTAAGCATAATACAGGCTTACCGGTCAAAATTTGAAAGCAGGAGAAAGACTGACTGCCCGGGACGCACAATGCCCGGTGGTGGCGCTGGTGTACGCAAGGACCGGGGCAAATACGGGCAAGTCAGGGATTGGACAATAATCAGAGGGAATAATCGTAATAATAATATCGATAATCATGACAAGAGCTCCGCCCCTTTTATATACGCATAATAGATTATACTCTCTATAAAGTTGGGCTACGGAAAAGGAGAGAGACAAGGAGGTGATGGGTAGGACACTTTATTTGCGTCATGGCTAAGCATAATACAGGCCAAGGAGACGTAAGCGTCTCCCCCCAACCCAACGCCGGCCTGACTCGAACATAGCGCCACCCCCACCCTCATGTCGTTAACAATCCTTGCACCGAGCGGTGTCTTAAGGTATGCGTACACAGTTTCGGACGCCCAGTCGCCCGTGACCTTCAGCTCTTCTATGGTGGCTCCACACATGGCCAGGAAGGTGCAACCACCCCTCCTAAGTGAGTGGGAAGAGAGGGAAGCAGTGTCGAGACCCGCCCTGGCAGAGAATATCTTCAAGGTCTCCTGATAGGCCGAGTAAGGAAAAGGGGCAGAAGCTCCGCCGAGGCATGGAATACGGAAGGCTACATCAGAGGGGTTAGCGATAATCTGGCTAAAATGCCTTTCGGTCCAATAAACCGCATACATGTCAGTATCACAACATCTAGCTATTGGTATCTCAAGGACCCTCTCATTGAATTGAATCGTCTTGGAGCGCCGAACAGTCAAAACCAACCCCCAGTCATAAAACTGAAAATCAGATCTGAGTAAGGAGGCATCGGACCAGGTGACCTGGGACTTCCTCAGCAGCCCATGGAATGAGCAGAGAACTGCTGCACGCCAGGCGACATGACCAGGGTTATCAGTTAGTAGCGCGAAGATCTTGCGCAGCATATGGGGAAGGAGAGGCATGGCACGCCATGGTGTATCACCCTTAACTCTTCGTATACCTTTAAGTGTAGAAGCCAGAACAAAGTTCTTGTAGTCTATTGGCCTTTCGCCATCCTGCTTAAGGAAGAAATTAAGGATGGCCGACATACTCAGTAATACTACATTTGGCAGGACTACACACTGTAAGACAACATGTTGCAGGACTACACACAGTAAGACTACATGTGGCAGATCTACACACAGTAAGACTACATGTGGTAGGACTACAGAGTAAGACTACATTTGGTAGGACTACACAGTAAGACTACATGTGGCAGGACTACACAAGTAAGACTACATGTGGCAGGACTACACACAGTAAGACTACATGTGGCAGGACTACACACAGTAACACTACATGTGGCAGATATACACACAGTAAGACTACATATGGCAGGACTACACACAGTAAGACCACATATGGCAGATCTACACACAGTAAGACTACATGTGGCAGATCTACACACAGTAAGACTACATGTGGCAGGACTACACGCAGTAAGACTACAGGTGGCAGGACTACACAGTAAGACTACATGTGGCAGGACTACACACAGTAATGCTACATGTGGCAGGACTACAAACAGTAAGACTACATGTGGCAGGCCTACACACAGTAAGACTACATGTGGCAGGACTACACAGTAAGACTACATGTGGTAGCACTACACACAGTAAGGCTACATGTGGCAGGACTACAAACAGTAAGACTACATGTGGCAGGCCTACACACAGTAACACTACATGTGGCAGGACTACACAGTAAGACTACATGTGGTAGCACTACACACAGTAAGACTACATGTGGCATGACTACACAGTAAGACTACATGTGGTAGCACTACACACAGTAAGGCTACATGTGGCAGGACTACACCCAGTAAGGCTACATGTAGCAGGACTACACCCAGTAAGACTACATGTGGCAGGACTACACAGTAAGACTACATGTGGTAGCACTAACATGTGTAGGACTCCACACAGTAGGGCTGAATGTGGTAGGACTGCAAGCAGAAGTTCTATATGGTAAACTACACTAGAACTAGATGTAGAAGAAAAGATTGTGGGGAGAAAATGCTAATTTGGAATGAATACTGATCGCTACCTTTCCTGGTGACACTGCATTACCAGGATAGGGCAATGACTAATTGACTCTGACTTGACTGGGATATCGGTCATGCATGATACTGTAGTAGATGCACTGACCTCTCAGGCAAGGAGCCAAATAGAAAAGTAGGCGTATATATGGTGAGTACATCAGGGATCCTAGGTAGTGCAATGATTATTATGGTATCGCTGGAATGGCAAGAGGTGTAGGTTTGAAAGCTTGCTCTAGGCACAATATTTCCCATTTTCATCACCCCAATGACAATTCCAAAGCCACTAATATATCTCAGTGGCGCAACACCGGTAATGCATAATATTAATAAGATATATCACAAGTCAGAATCTGTCTTGATTTCACCCCTGGTGTTGCTAGGACGTAAAACCCCAGTGAGTGTTGCGCTGAGCTGCTCGGGCCCCTTCTAGTCTGGCCGTGAGATGACCCACCAACAAGGCACGGACCGATCAATGGCTGCGGCGGGAGAGTGGTGGTCAGATAGGTTTGACTAACATGTTGTCTACACTGGCACCGCGACCAGACAGGATGGCCGAATGATTTGAGCGTCCGTCTCTCATTTTAGGAGATCATGGGAGACCCTGGTCGAGTCAAACCAATGACTTTAAAAATTGATACTTGTCACTTCCTGGCCAGGCGCTTGGCATTATTAGGACATGGCAAGGACTGGTTGGCTCAGTGTCAGGATAATGTGAGTGAGTCGGATATCAGGTCATGGTGCTGGTGGCCTAGTCACCCAGTGGGGCAGCACTATAAAGGCACCATGAATGTGTACTGTCACAAGTCGGTACCCGTCCTGATATGACCTTAAATGTTGCCAAGACGTAAAACTTCAACAAACAAACACTGGCACGGCTCTAGTGTTAAACTCATATAATCTGATGGTCTTGAGGGTCCGTATTTTTACAATAAATATATTAGGTTGAGCATTGTAATCTACTTTATTTTAGTTTGGAGTGACTTTGATTAAAAGTGGGTGATTTTTTAGATATTTGAAGTGAAAACACAATCGTAAACACTTTTGGTGTGCACACTGAAATGCTGGACATGACAGGCTTGTGTGACTTGCAGTAGTAACAGGTTCCATTAGTGTCGCTTTATATTCATTCAATGCGGCAATCAATGTTTAATAAATGCACAAGTATCTAACGCCTCTGTGGGGTCAAATGTAGGTAAATGCTTTCAGTTTTGAAAAAGTTATGATTTTTATTGGATTATACAACGTTAACTAAATACACAACCACAAGAAAGCTGAACTATTATTGGTTTGTTCATAGGCAGAACGCAGAACCTTTTCTTATATATAATTGTCTTCATTTCACGAAAGTTGCACATACACACACACATACACACATGCATACATACATACATACATACACACATACGTTCACACATACATACACACATACATACATGCATACATACACACATACACACATACGTTCACACATACATACACACATACATACACACATACATACACATTCATACATACACACATACATACACACATACACACATACACACATACATAACCACATACACACATGCATACACATACATACATACACACATGCATACATACAAACATACACACATACACATACGTTCACACATACATACACATACATACCCACATTCATATATGCACACATACATACACATACACATACATACACACATATATACACACATACATAACCACACACACATGCATACACATACATACACACATGCATAGATACACACATACACACATACGTTAACACATAAACATATA
The DNA here is from genome assembly GCA_030323885.1 of Branchipolynoe longqiensis. NCBI lineage: Eukaryota > Metazoa > Annelida > Polychaeta > Phyllodocida > Polynoidae > Branchipolynoe > Branchipolynoe longqiensis. The sequence continues at coordinate 46,786,984 of CM059197.1, forward strand.
CACACCTACATGCACACATACACACACATAAACACATCATACATACACCCATGCATACACACATACATACACACATGCGTACACATACATACACACATGCATACATACACACATACACACATACATTCACACATACATACACACATACATGCACACATACATACACACATACACATTCATACATAGAGACATACACACACATACATATATACACATATACACATACATACACACATACATACATACATACATACACATATCCACATACACACATACATACACATGCACACATACACACCTACACATATACACATACACACATACACATACATACACACATACACACACATACACGCACATACACACATATCAATACATACATACACACATACACACACATACACGCACATACACATATACAAATACATCCACATATACACCCACACACATACACACAACTGCGCGCGGGCTGTGAAGGGGCCATTGGTTACCGGTGCGTCCAGATGTCGTATTGATGTGATCACCCGGGCTGATTCTCGCCTTAGAGTGGACGAGATGTGCCACCGGAAGTGTGAGCCTCCACAGCCTCCTCGCACTCCCGAACTTCCGCGCGCAAGGCCCGGGCTCTACCGATTCGGTCACCATGCCCGGTATATATATTTAACCAGTGTACCTATATATAGTTGAATATATAGGATAACAATTAACATCTAGGTAATTGTTTTAGTTTTAAAACGTTGATAGTTTTAAAACGTTGATACTCTCATCGGATTCTGGGAAGTGACAGCGTCTCATCAGCCATTACTGGTCGGCTTTTGGTGAACGTCTAGGGAAGCAGCGGCCATTTTAGACTGGGGTCAAGTTGGTACATAGCGTGAGGTGTTGGCGAGAGAGGGCGCCACTTAGTGCCGGAGCTGGGTCCTGGCTGGGAGCAGTGGATTACATGGGCAGAGGGCGTGTTATGTTGGAAACCAGCATGCTTCAGAGCATTCCCAGTCAACAATTTGAGGTCACCATGACATCACAGTGATATCACACAAACCTCACAGAGAGGTCACAGTGTGAGGTCACAGTGACCTCAAATTGAAACATCACATTGTCCTCACAGTGACCTCACACTGTGACATCACAATAACCTCACACAATTCTCACGCCGTGATATCACAATAAGCTCACACAATTCTCACACCATGACATCACAATAAGCTCACACAATTCTCACCCCATGACATCACAATAAGCTCACACAATTCTCACACCATGACATCACAATAAGCTCACACAATTCTCACACCGTGACATCACAATAAACTCACACTGTGACATCAACATTTTATAATTAAAAACCAGGAAATGGACATGTGGAATACAATTTTCTTTTATTACATTTTGACGGGTGCGGAGGGTTACATTCGTCCACCATTAAATTGTTCAGCACGTACGACACACACTATAAGGTAATGACATAGTATATTAGATCAGTGGATAATACATTTATTTTTTGTGTAGGACCATCCATATCATACGATTAACCCAACTACATGGGCTAAGTGGAAGATGTCATATCAGGTAAATAACATTGTATGTTAGATCAGCAGATACTACTTTTATTTTTTTTACGAAGGACCATCCGAATAATACAACTCGACCTAAATACATTGACTAAAAATTATTTGTAACTTTACTTATTCCAGCTTAGTGCATATGAGTTGGAATACATTATTAGTACACCAAGATATAAAAAGTTGACAATTTCAGTGATTTAAGTACAAATGGTGGCAAATCCTGGTAGTGTACATATTATCAGACAACGATCACAGTCAATATAGTTATCAAGACCAACAAAACTGCCATAAAAAATAACTATAATTTTGTCCATTGTGATACCTAATGTTAAGTTGTTTCGTTAATTATTTTTCTTTTGATGCGTGTCCTGGAATTGGAAATAGAAACTTCAATCTGCCGATTGATCTCTGACTTCAATGTTGTGGATGTTGTTTCTTTACCTCCCTTCACCTCGATGTTGTCCTCTTTGTGGAAATACTTGCAGGATTCTGAAACAGATTTTAATTTATAAATAAAAAATGGTATAACCCCATCTCCCTGAAGAAAAATTGAGACATTTGCAAGGCATCAAGTTGTGATCAAGTCCAAAAATATAGGAATATATAGGGTGGGTTGAATTTTGTTTTAAAGTCACTTTGCAGCTCATTTATGGCTATGTAGAGACAGATGATGATAATGATGCGGTAGAGATTCATATGAAATTATAGAAAGGGTGGGGGAAAATTGGAGACTTCCACGATTAAAACCTTGGAATTCTGGGCTAAGTTTGTGTGGACCATTAATATGTCCCGATAGAACACAATTCTGAAAAAATTGATGATCTCTAAGACATATAGGACATCTTAGTGAAAATATAGGACACCTTGAAAACAGGACAAAATAGGACACTAGCATTTGTTTTGTAATAAGGCTTGAGAAGCATACAGTGAATGTAACTTAAATATCTGAAATATGAAGCAGTTTTTAAACAAACTTAAAAGACTACGAAGCAAATACAATTATAAGCAAACAATTTATTAGTGTCTAATGATTGAATTTTAAGATTCTGTCAAATGACTTTAGTCCCTAACAGTTACAACACTTACTCAGGATACACTTCTGGAAGACTTTGGGTAGTGTAGGTTTATCTTTACCACTGCCAGTCCTTGTGTAGGAAGCTAGCAGGGCATCATCCAATGTGCTCCAAAGGATTGCGCGTACGAGTTCCCCCAACTCTCTTGAGCCATGGGTTTGAATGCAGTGGTTGACCTGAAACAGGGATATAATATAGATTGTAACATAGTAATGATTTAAAGAAACAATTGACACTAATCACAACGCGGGCAATGTCTGACGGCGACGATGAACGGTTGCGGGACCGTTGCCACAGCGCATACAAAAGCTATGGAAATTACTAACTTTCAAATGCATGTATGACAGTCAAATTTTGGAGTATTTTGAAAATTCCAAAAGTATATTGCCCATCATTATATTGTGCATCAAAAGTGCTGTCAATGACAGAGCATGTCATTCTCTATATACAAACCAAATTTGAAGCATATCTATACAATAGTTCAATAGTTCTTAAGTTAGTCAATTAAGTTAATCAATTTTCAACCTTATGAATTTAATATGTTTTTGCTAAAGATGTTTTCTATATGTGTACCAAGCGATTTGTTTCTAGGTGGTGTGCTTTTAGAGATATTTCACTTTTCCTGTATTTTCTGTATGAAGATTGCTCACGACCATTGACAATGCCTTGAGTTTGACCGTACGCGCAGTGCAAAACATTAGTTTTATTCAAAATAAATAGAAATCAAGAACCCTAACCTTATAAATTTAATATAATCTTTTTGGTAAAGATGTTTTCTATGTGTACTAAGCGATGTGTTAATAGGTGGTGTGGTTTTAGAGATATTGCGCGGAGCACTGCGGTGCGATGGGTCACAAAATTCAAGTGCTTTTCCATTGAAACAATGGAACCAAATTAACCATAAAAAACGCGTTAGAAAGTGTCACAACTTCCTTGATAATTGTCACAGGATGATGATTTAGATATCATTAGAAAGGACTTTACAATACCTTTGTAATGATGTATTTTATGTTGGAATCTGTTAAGTTAGAATTTTTTTGTCACATACCTATCTTAGGTTAAATTATATACCTCAGATCTTACTCTTCAATCGCCGCATTGAGATATTTTTAATCGATTCGATGAAAGTTTTAAATTTATTTTACAAAAATAAATGCTCCCCATAGAGATAGCATTGCCGCAGCACACATCACGGCGTATTTTAACCCTTCGTGGGCTAGTTTCCGGGATTGTAACATCATGCCGACCATCGAGAATGACACAGCCTACTCACAGTAGTTTCATGACTTTGCCTTCAAATTTGACGTTTTTGCACTGGTTTAGGCCTCACATTGCAAGTGAGTTGTTTCCTCTTCTTTTACTTCTGACACCATGTTGGTTCCTTCAAAGAGAATTTTAGATATGTTAGCTTATTTATTAACTTGGTTTACCACCAATAGTCAACATCTTGACCTCCTCTCTGAAGGAAGTTCCCTAGAAACAGTAGAAGTTGCCCCCACTACAACTTGGTATATAGTTTTATGTATTAGCACAAGATGGCAGCACCATACTAGAGTCAGTAGAGTCTACCAAGTATGAGGCACGCGTGTCACTTGTGGGCGATAATAGGTTATGTTTATTGATAAAACGATGTAAAATTGTTTTGTACCTAAATTTATTACTGAAGAACATAGTAAGCCATATCATGGAATACTATTAACTGCATTTCAGTTCTATTTATACTGAAAACTCATTAAAGTCAAGAAATTGAAAGAAAACACAGTTAATGTTTCACTACGTGACTTAGCCATGCACAGGGTCGTACACATGAAAACCCTTCATCATGATACGTTAGGCTATAAATATATGGTATTTTTTTCACAAAGGTATCATCATTACACACAAATGTTAGTAGAACTTCTTACATACCATTTTGGTGATAACTCCACACAAATTAACAGATGTTGACCGATGATGACAGAATTTTGAAGTCGAGCAGTTATCAAGTAGTTTGGGAAGCTGAAGTTGTGACGTCACACCCAATTAAGCTCCTCTTACATGTCATATGAGCACATCAGTGTGAGGTCACAGTGTTGTCACTGTGTGATGCCTCACAGTGTGAGGTCATTGTGACATCGATGTGATATCACAGTGATGACATCATAGTGTGAGATGTATGTGACATCACTGTGATACTGTCGTGACCTCACGTGTTGACTGGGTTAGGGGCGTAATCGATTAATCAACTCGGCTCACCCGAGCCACTTTTTGGCGCATGCGCACATCCTACAGACTCGGTTTGAATAAACGAATACGCTTCTCCACGCTCCGGGTGGAAAAAATGGTGACTTAATCTCAAACTTAATAGTTTTGTTTAATAACCGATACAAGTACAGCAAAATAGGATTTAAAGTATTTTATGATTGCATAAGCTGACAATCCGGGTTATTAAAAAAAAGCAACATTAAAACAACATGTAGGACTTGTACTGGTAGCTGTTATCCTACAGGTAACAGCACCGATCTGATGTCATCACTCCTAGCAAACCCCAGCCAAGAGGTGGGTTACTGGGGTCGGGTCGTTTTGCACACGGCACATGATTTTGTCGACTCTACTCGCGATGTTCGATTTGAAATTCTGACGACTCGGGTTACCGGAGTCGCCCGGGTCGTGTTAATCGATTACGGCCTAGGTGAGGAGTGGCCTGACCTCTAACCTCTACTGTAATGCAAAGCGGTTATACTGGATTTTTAAAGCTGCATGGTCCGATGAAAACATAACATTTTCAAAACCAAAACAATTATCTAGATTTGATTCTACATATCTAACTTAGATGCTGGTGCACTTATTAAACATTTGTCATCACATATGAGTCAATTAATAGAACCTGTTACTGTAGAAGCCTATGGTGTTAGAGTTTTGGCAAGCTTACCTAGATTAATTTAGCATGATTCCATTTCAAATATCTGAAAAGTTAGCGATTTAAAATAAAAGTTACTTCAAACTAAAGTAAGGTAGATTATAATGAACAACCTAATATGTTTACCTCAGAAAATGAGACAAATTCAAAACCATCAGACTATGCAACTTTAATGTTCATGAAATAACTTGTACATATATATATATATATATATATATATATATATATATATAATATATATATATATATAATATATATATATATATGTAATTGTCGTGGGGATGATGAAAATGGGAAATACTGTGCCTAGAGCGGGACTCGAACCCACATCTCTTTGCATTCCGGGCCAGTGTGCTAACCATTACACCACCTAGGCTCCCTAATATCAATACACTCCCCACGCCTACCTGTCTATGTGGTTACTTGCCTGAGAGGTCAGTGCAGACCACTACACTCGTCCCCCTGGAATTGTAAGTCTTGTAATGCTTACAATTACATACATACAGGCAATGCACTAACACATACATACACAGGGTAGGTTCAACAACCATACAGCGCAAAGCTTGTACAGGATCCTGATCACGGCAACCAGTGTCGTGGGGATGATGAAAATGGGAAATACTGTGCCTAGAGCGGGACTCGAACCCACATCTCTTTGCATTCCGGGCCAGTGTGCTAACCATTACACCACCTAGGCTCCCTAATATCAATACACTCCCCACGCCTACCTGTCTATGTGGTTACTTGCCTGAGAGGTCAGTGCAGACCACTACATAATCTAAATTCGATAGTCATATACATAAATAAGTTTAAATAGCATAGGTAGCATTGACGCGTAAACAAGCCCTTTAATAACTATTATAAGTGTAGTAGTCTGCATTGACCTCTGAGGCAAGTAACCACATAGACAGGTAGGCATAGGTAGTGTGGTGATATCAGGGAGCATGGGTGGTGTAATGGTTAGCACACTGGCCCGGAATGCAAAGAGATGTGGGTTCGAGTCCCGCTCTAGGCGCAATATTTCGCATTTTCATCACCCCCATGACATAATCATAAACATATTTAGTCACGATGATGATGATGATGATGATCCTCCTCCTCATCATCATCAATTGCTTAACCACTAAGAACATTGGGGCAGCACAGATGATTCTACAACCAGTTTTCTCCAGTTTCCCTTGTTGTGCACTGCTTTTTGGGACTTGCCAGACTCCAGCCCCGTCCATTCCATGATAATTATATATGACCCACCATGGGAAAAATTCATCCTTTTGGTGATCTTGCTTCTTCTTTTTTTAAACGTGATTTAAATGTCCTAAAACGACTATTATTACTAGGCAACCATTATTTTTATGACGTCATGATCGGTGACCAATTGATATATGCTGACCCGAGTAATTATTCATGATTGTGGAAGGGTCATACTATAAACATCAATACCTTTCAGGGGCGTAGCTAGGCATACCCGCATACGCCAAAACGCCCACATCATTTTGTCCAAAAAAAATTTAATTAAAAATAATAAAGAGAGTGAGAGAGAAAGAGAGAGAGAGGAGGCATGCAGTAGTCCGGAGTGTCGAAAACTTAAGTCTAAAATGTGTCAAATCCGCCAGCTTAAGCTTAAGCGCCCCCCCTAAACGCCCTGCCGAAATTAGGAGTACACATCGTTAAAGGTCTAGCTACGCCCCTGCTGTTTTGTGGGTGATGCAGATGGAAAATATTCTACTTTACATCAACAAATCATTATTGTGTGTATACTTCCCAGTTCAAACAAACTTAAATAGCGAGAACACGGACTATCCTTTGAATATTTCCCTGATTTATTTTATTTTTTTCATTACTTTTGAAATATAGGTCATGCATTGGCTGCCTGACCTATTTAAATCGCGTGCTGGTACATGTTGTTGAAGCCGTCGTGGGTGATTAACTCAATGTAGGTCATTCAGTTTAAACTTATTAGAGTTTGGAAACAGTGCATACTCGATTGGCTACACCTATTTATAATCTATTTGACTATGATATTTGCATAATTCACACAAGCACAACTAACCCCGTAAAACCAAACTTGAAGGGACCCTAGACATTTGTTTGGATTAACCGATCATTAGTTTAACCGAGCTTTGACTTTGACTTGGCTTTGGCAAAAATGGGGGTGCATTATGAATTTACAATGTATGTGGACACTATGATTATTGTTTTTTATGTATATACAGTTTAACCCCATTAAACCAACATCGGTTAAATCAAAAGATCGGTTAATCCAAACTTTTTCGCCGACCCGTCAAAATATTACCATTTATCATTTTAAAAGTCTCAGATGACCTTAAACCCACATGCAAGTTTGGTTTAACTGTACGGGAAGTGGCTCCCAGGCCACTTTTGTTTGGATTAACCAATACTTTGGATTAACCGACTTTGGTTTAACCAACTTTTTTATATGATAAATGGTAGTATTTTGCCGGGCCGCCAAAAAAAGTTTGGATTAACCGATCGTTTGGTTTAACCGAGCTTGATGTGACGGGGTTGTACTGTACCAATAAATATTATACCAAATCAAGTGCAGTTTATTTTAAATTGTAGGTATTTAATCTCAAAGAGAATTTCTGCTGTTTGCTTTCCATTAATGCAGCTCCAGTACATCGACTAAACACCATCAAAATATCGTACATTTAATAGCGAGCCCTCACTACTTGTTTGGGTTTTACATCCTAGCAATATCTAAGGTCATATCAGGATGGGCATCGCCTTCTGACAGTGTACGCTCATTGGCGACTTTATAGTGCTGTCCAACTGGGATACGAGGTCACTGGTAACATGACCCGATATCCCACTCAGTCACATTATCCTGATACTGTATTAATTAGTCCTTGCCCTATCCTAGTAATGTTAGGCGCCAAGTATTAATCAGAATGAGCCCAATGTTGTTTAGCTTAGAATTCCGTCTGTTTAAAGATGGATCCCATGGCAAGATATTGGGGATAAACAACCTGTGACGTCACACAGCTAACATCACCAAGCCACCTGGCGGGCACACCGGCAACTAGCCCTTCCCTTCCCCCCCCCCCCATCCCGTCTAGTTACACTCTCCAGCCACAATCGTTGTGCATCCGCAGGCAGCTACACAGTGTGCGCTCCTCCGGGAGGAGAGTGGAGAGTGTGTAATGGAGCAACGTCTGGTTTCGCCTCCCTCCCCCGCAATCCTACCCTCCCCCCCCCCCTACCCCGATCCCCCTTCGATCCCCCCGCCAATCGCTAGTTGTGCGCCCCCCGCGCACACCTAGCGATTGCGATTCACGCATAAAACTCAGTTTTTAGTGCTAAAAGCGGCCGTTTACGATTGCGATTCGCGATTCGAAAAATGAATCGGCCCGTTTTCAGTTTTAAGCGGGTCGGGTCGAGTCGCGAGTTTTAGTGCGCGAATCCTATACGGGAGGTGTGTACTAGTCATAACTATAAGGGATTGTTGATGTTGATTATGACGATGATGATGACAAACCAGAACACACATGTGTATGTAGAGAGGTACTAACCTTCCCCGGTTAAATGCAACATAACCAGGTATGCATGGGTAGGCTGATTACATCAGGGAGCCTTGATATTATAATGGGTACTGCGCTGGCCTCGGAATTACAGAAATGTGGGTTCGAGTCCAACTCTAGGTGCCGTGATTCCACTTAGAAAAAACACCTCCGTGATTCAATTCAATTCAATTCTTTTATTTTAAGTGATATGTGTGCTGTGACCAGCATTCTGTGCAAGCTATGCTGTGCATAGTGTTAGCCCTTTCAATGTGTGTACACTGTAAGTGTGCTATTTGGATATTTGTGATTGTAAGTATGGCCGTGTTCGATTATGATGATCTGGACCACTTGGGCTATCCTAGTCGTAAGGATTTCTAATAGAACACCCCGAGGTTATCCTAAAAATACATCGGCCGTGTGCAAAACGACCGAAGCCGAGTGCCCCACGTTTTGGCTGGGGGCATCAGGAGCAATGACGTCACATTTGTGCTGGTACATGCAGGATTACAGCTACAAATCCTACGTGTTTTTTTCTTCTTCATATTTCGTTGTTGTTGTAATAACCCAGATTAATTAAATGGAAATATAACTAAAGTATGCAATCATAAAATACTTTAAATCCTATTTTGGTGTAGTTATATATTGGTTATTAAAAAAAAAAGTTTTGGATTAAGCCACCATTTTTCCATCCCGAGCGTGTTCGTTAATGCAACCCGAGGTTGTATGGTCTGCGCATGCATCAAAAAGTGAGTCGGATGACCCGAGTTGTTTAATCGAATACGGCAATATGAGACTTACAATTCTGGCAGGATGAGGGTAGTGAGGTGCACTCACCTCCCGAGGTGAAATCCCGCACACAGACTTAGGATGAGGGTAGTGAGGTGCACTCACCTCCCCAGGTGAACTCCTGCACACAGACTTAGGATGAGGATAGTGAGGTGCACTCACCTCCCCAGGTGAAATCCCGCACACAGACTTAGGATGAAGGTAGTGAGGTGCACTCACCTCCCCAGGTGAAATCCCGCACACAGACTTAGGATGAAGGTAGTGAGGTGCACTCACCTCCCCAGGTGAAATCCCGCACACAGACTTAGGATGAGGGTAGTGAGGCGCACTCACCTCCCCAGGTGAAATCCCGGACACAGACTTAGGATGAGGGTACTGAGGTGCACTCACCTCCCCAGGTGGAATCCCGCACACAGACTTAGGATGAGGGTAGTGATGTGCACTCACCTCCCCAGGTGAACTCCTGCACACAGACTTAGGATGACGGTAGTGACGTGCACTCACCTCCCCAGGTGAAATCCCGCACACAGACTTAGGATGAGGGTAGTGAGGCGCACTCACCTCCCCAGGTGAAATCCCGCACACAGACTTAGGATGAAGGTTGTGAGGTGCACTCACCTCCCCAGCTGAAATCCCGCACACAGACTTAGGATGAGGGTAGTGAGGTGCACTCACCTCCCCAGGTGAAATCCTGCACACAGACTTAGGATGAGGGTAGTGAGGTGCACTCACCTCCCCAGGTGAAATCCCGCACACACACTTAGGATGAGGGTAGTGAGGTGCACTCACCTCCCCAGGTGAAATCCCGCACACAGACTTAGGATGAGGGTAGTGAGGTGCACTCACCTCCCCAGGTGAAATCCCGGACACAGACTTAGGATGAGGGTAGTGAGGTGCACTCACCTCCCCAGGTGAAATCCCGCACACAGACTTAGGATGAGGGTAGTGACGTGCACTCACCTCCCCAGGTGAAATCCCGCACACAGACTTAGGATGAGGGTACTGAGGTGCACTCACCTCCCCAGGTGAAATCCCGCACACACACTTAGGATGAGGGTAGTGAGGTGCACTCACCTCCCCAGGTGGAATCCCGCACACAGACTTAGGATGAGGGTAGTGACGTGCACTCACCTCCCCAGGTGAAATCCCGCACACACACTTAGGATGAGGGTAGTGAGGTGCACTCACCTCCCCAGGTGAAATCCCGCACACAGACTTAGGATGAGGGTAGTGAGGCGCACTCACCTCCCCAGGTGGAATCCCGCACACAGACTTAGGATGAGGGTAGTGAGGTGCACTCACCTCCCCAGGTGAAATCCCGTGTGGGCTCGTGTCCTGCTTTAGGTGTAATGTTTCCATTTGTTCACAAAAACATAACCCACGCTACTTATTTTCTTCTTTAAAAAAAAAAATGTATTCATCTGACTAATTCTCTAACCAGTACTTGGGCATTGCTCTTCTGGCTATTTTAAATTGTAGCTATATATCTATTTTTATTTTTTATTTTAACATGTGTGAATATAACCAATATAAATTATGGATGTTACTCTAACATCGGTAATTTACGGCGGAGACGGGACAGTCTGAACTCACTGATACCTTGAACTCACACACGACACGGGTTCGAATCCGCCTGTGATTCAGCCCGCTATGGTGGCGCCCCCTCTAGAAAAATGACCGAACTAGTAAATCTCTAACCATGGAATTGGGGCAAGAAAGAATTTGCATAGTCCGATAGTTTTGGGTTTCTGCCATCTTTTGAGATAAATATATTAGATTGGTTGTTATAATCTATTTTACATTAGTGTGAAGTAACTTTGATTGTAAATGGCTAAATTTGGAGATATTTGAAATGAAAACATGCCAGCTTAAAGTTGCATAGTCCGATGGTTTTGAGTTTCTGACATTTTTCTGAGATAAATATATTAAATTGATCATTATAATCTACCTTATTTTAGTTTGAAGTAACTTTTAAATCAAATGGCTACCTTTTGAGATATTTGAAATTCAAACATGTGAAAATAATTTTGGCAAGCACGCCAAAACTCTGATACCATAGACTCCTGCAGTAACAGGTTCTATTAAATCGACTCAGCGTTCGCTTCTATGTGGCAACAAATACTTAATAAGTGCATCAGTATCTAAGTTAGATATGTAGAATCAAATGTTGATAATTGCTTTGATTTTGAAAATGTGATGCTTCATCGGACTATGCAGCTTTAATTTTGGCATGCACATCAAAATGCTGGACGTAGGCTTTGCTTATGGCCCTGTCACACTACGACGTGACTACGTCAGCGTAGGCAGAACGTGAAAATAATTATATTACGTCGACGTTATGGGCGTAATATGCAAATTGTGGACGTGAGCGTAACGTGAAAGTAACGTTGGTGCACGTCGTGACCTTAGCTGTAACGTGACAACGTTAGGGGGGAGGTGTAATTGGCGACGTGACCGGGCGTTAGTGTAACGTGAGCGTAACGTCGCCGTAACGGGTGCGACGTGGATGTAACGTGACCGTAACGTGACCGTAACGTGACCGTAACGTGACCGTAATGTGACCGTAACCGTGACCGTCACGTGACCGTAACGTGACCGTAACGTGACCGTAACGTGACCGTAACGTGACCGTAACGTGCAAAAAGCTGCCCACACCTTGCTCCCACCCGGGCCGTCGGTCTGACGTGACATAACGTGACTCTAACGTCATTTACGCTGCTATAACGATCGCGGAACGTCTACCTAACGTCATTGTCACGTCATCCCGACGTGACGGCTTCACGTCGAGATACGTCGAAAGTTTTGAACAGGTTCAAAACCTTGACGCGCGCCGACGTAACACGACGTAATATGACGTAGCTCGACGTCACTCTAACGTCATTATGACGTCATCATAACGTAACCCAACGTACGGCAACGTAATGACGAAAAATCGTCACGTTAGGCTCACGTTGGCTCGTTACGTCGTAGTGTGACAGGGGTATAACCCATGTTCGAACATAGCAGCCAAGTGCAGGAGCACCCGACAGCAATACTTGTTTAATGAGTGTGCCAGTTTCTTAAAGTTACACAGTATGGTGACGCATCAAATTTTCAAAACTAAAACAATTGTCTAGATTTGATTTTTTTTTAATTTTCTTTTTTTATTGAGGCTTTATACTGTCCATAGCATATAAGCCTGGGTATTCAGGCTTGTTTTCACTGCTGGCCAGCTGTAGTGTTGGTGTTATCTTACCAAAAAGTAGCTGCTGATAAGGTATTTGATTGCCTGCATTTCAGTAGCAGATAGATAGTTGGTTGGTCTGGTTAGTAGTCTATGTTAATTCTTTTTGATTGTGAGTGTTTGTTATTCTACATATCCAACTTAGATACTGATGCAAGTAACCAGACAGGATGGCCGAATGAGTTAGAGCGTCCGTGTCTCCCATGTTGGTAGACCATGGGGTCGTGGGCATGAACCAATGACTTAAAGATTTATACTTGTTGCTTCCTAGCCAGGCGCTCGACATTTTTTATTAGGATAGGGCAAGGAGCAGTGGAATGAGGAAGACCAATTATCTGCGATTGAAATTTCCCCTCCTTAAACAACTAATGTACAACAACAACAATATATATATTATTGCACATTTGTGGCGACATAGAAGGCAATACTGAGTCAATTTAATAGAACCTGCTACTGCAGAAGCCTATGATGTCAGAGTTTTGATGTGCTTTCCAAAATTAATTCTAGACTTTTGCGCTTCAAATATCTCAAAAGTTAGCCATTTAAAATAAAAATTACTTGAAACTTAAAGCTGCATAGTCCGATGGTTTTGAGTTCTGGTAATTCTTCTGAGAAAAATATATAAAATTGATCGTTATAATCTAGCTTATTTCAGGTTAAAGTAAGTTTTATTTTAAATGGATAAGCTTGGAGATATTTTTAATTAAAACATGTAAAATTAGTTTTGCATGCATGCCAAAACGCTGACACCATAGGGTTCAGCAGTAGCAGGTTCTATTAAATAGTCTCAATATTCCCTTCTATGCAGCAACAAATGCTTAATAAGTGCATCAGTATCTCAGTTAGATATGTAGCGTCAAACGTATATAATTATTTCAGTTTTGGAAATTTGATCCTTCATCGGATTATGTAACTTTAAGTGAGGTAGATTATAATGATCAATTTAATATCTTTATCTTTAAAAAAGGATATATACTCAAAAGCATCGGACTATGCAACTTTAAGTCAAATGTGAAAGATCAAATCCGGGTAAGGGCTTCAGCTTAGAAGATGTGATGCTTTCATCAGATTATGCCGCTTTAAATGGGACCATGGTTTGTTGTGGGGCACCCAGGGTGTAATCACTCAGGTGTAAAAGGGGCACACAAAGGGGGTCAGTAGGGTGATGGATAGTTGCCAGTGTTTAAAGGTAAGATTCCATATACGCGGTATGCGGCATGCGAATGCGGCATGCGAATGCGGCATTCGGCATAGATACACATGCCATTTTCGGGATTTTTTGCTCCAAATTTGTGAAGGAAAGTCAAAGTTGCTGTTTGTTCTATGGCAAATCCAGCAGCATTCGCTTTCGCACCAATCGGTACATGGAGCGATCAAGCTAAAGTAAGGGAGGTTAGAACGATCAACCGAATATATATATATAATTATATATATATATATATGTGGTGTATAACGTATTATGCGAGTATAAAAATACGAAGGGAATTTCCTATTATTCTATATTATTATTATTACTTCATACCATTGTTATTCTCCGTAAGACTATGCACTTGACTGGTGGCGCCACCTGCGCTCACCCCACCCTCCACCTGGCCGAGATTGTCAGTCGTGCCGGGGGATTTATATATATATATATATACCGTATTGTCACGGGTTAACCCCTTGGGTATTTAAATTGGCAAATCACTGAAGTGTGGGGGGGGGGGGTGGACATTTACCCACACATGTGGGGGGGGGGGTGGACATTTACCCACACATGTGCATTTAAGGGGTGGGCTTTTGCAAAATATTGGCCAAGTGGGGTGGTGGGCGTTAACCCGCACGTTGGTGTTAATAAGCCTGTCACACTACGACGTAACGAGCCAACGTAAGCCGACGTAGGTGACGTTTCATCTTTACGTTGAGGAACGTCGAGTTACGTCATGTTTACATTAGACTGATGTTGAGTTACGTCGAGTTACATCAGCATGCATCGAGGTTTTGGACATGTCCAAAACTTTCAATGTATGACAACGTTGGGCAACGTGACGATTTTACATTCACCATCCGTTATGTATGCATTAGGCTTACGTTGATGTACGTTAGATGTACGTTAGTCAAACGCTGCTCACTACGTTGCACTACGTTGCACTACGTTGCACTACGTTGATCTACGTTGATCTACTTCAAAGGCAGTGGGAACGTACAGTCTGCGTAATGACAACATATGGATAACGTACGCCTAACGTATGTCCAACATACATTTAGCATTTCTCCACCGTGTCATGACGTATGTAACGTATGACACATAGTTCTGGTGATCGAATAACATATATAACCTACCGTGAGCGTAATTCCTTTGTCCTCTTTGGTTGAACCACGTTATCACTATGCTTTACCGACATTACGCTCACGTCAACTATTCGGCACTGACGTCTGACTGGGGCCCGTATTTGCATATTATGCCGAGATTTTCAAAGTGTTAAATTTATTTTCACGTTGTCCCTACGCTGGCTCATTACGTCGTAGTGTGACAGGGCCATAACAGTACATATATATATATATTACTAACATAGCAAACACTCAAAAGCATCAGACTGTGCAACTTTACACAACACTGAGCCTTGTCAGCACTTAGATCGTTGACGGAACCTGGGGATACAAGCTGACTAGGTGGCATCGTCATCCTGACAGAGGTTTATTATTTATTATAGCCGACCAAATCGGTGGTGGGTGATTAAGTGAAGGCTAATCATAAACTGTGCCCGTCTTCACCGTCTGTCACTAATAATAAAACCACAATCTCAGAATCTACAGACCAGACGGGATGGCCGAATGAGTTAGAGCGATGTTGGTAGATCGTGGGGTCGTTGCTCCGAACACTGGTCGAGTCAAACCGATGACTTAGAAATTGATACTTGTCACTTCCTAGCCAAGCGCTCATCATTATTAGGATAGGGCAAGAACTGGTTGGCTCAGTGTCAGGATAATGTGACTGAGTGGGATATCAGGTCATGGTACTGGCGGCCTGGTCTTCCAGTGGGGCTGCACTATGATGCGCGAAAAGGAAGAAAGCAAGGCGGGGGTGGAAAGAAGGCGCTTTATTGAACGCCTCAAACAACAGAGAAAATAATCACAAGCTATATACAGGGTTAAATGCGGTACAAGCAAGGAAGAGTAAATAGGCTCATAAGGAGCGGAAAGATAGCTTACTACTAAGAGCTCGGGGGGAGCTTTAAATGTTCTGGGTCAGGGGCGCCGAAGAGCCCTCCACCAAGATGGAGGAGAGGGCTTGAGGCGCGCCCGAGGGGGCGAGGCGGGGCACATAGGCGTGGACCGCCTGTGAGGTCCAGGTGCCCTGTGCCATGATGTCGGCGAGGGGCACCCCCGCACGGTGGCATGCTTGGGCGGCGCCTCGGCGCAGGCTGTGCAGGGTGAAGGTCTGGTGGGCGCGCTTGGAGGGTGCCCCTCAGGAGCGCGGTGAGGGAGCGCGGGTCGAGGGGCCGGCCGGAGGGCATCATGAAGGCTGGGGCGCCCGGGGGCGCCGGGCATTGGGCGAGGGCGCAGTGCCAGGCCATGACGGGGCAGAGGCTGGAGCCCTCGGCGGCAGGGACGAAGAGGGCGACCGCACCCGAAGGGCCGGAGATGGTCTTCGAGGTCCTGATGAGGATCCGGAGCCCCCTGGGAGCGGGGCAGAGGTCAGCTCGGGTAATGGTGTGCGGACCGCCCCAGCCCTCGGGGCTCGGGGCCAGGAGGTTGGACTGGTGGAGCATCCCGAAGTACCCGAGGAGGAGGGCGGCCCGAGGGACGAGTGAGGCGGGGCGCGCTCAGGCGAGGTGGGCGATGGTGACGGTGAGCTGGGCCGGGGTGAGTGGGGGCACCTGGCGCGGGACGTGAGTCGACGCGCGTTCGCCCCCTGGGCATACGTCTCTGGTGAGGCGGGAGTCGAATCCCGAGGTGAGGCCGCCCGCCCCCTCCACCCAGGAGCGCGCCCCCGAGAGGGCATTCTTGATCGACACCGGGGTGAGGGCGCGGGCGAATAAGGAGGCAGTGGAAGCAGCGACATCGAAGGCCGACGGTGCAAGGGGTCCAGGTCTCGGGCGACGAGGGAGCTGACGTAGTCCTCGGCTTGCCGGCGACGGTTCTTCCACGTCGCCTGGGCGAGGGCGGTGAGGCGTAGGCGGCCGACGTCAGCGACCTCGGCGGAGGAGAAACCTAGAGGCCGGGATGGAAGGGGAAGTCATCATGAGAGGGGTATACGTACTTCAGCCCGAGGCGGTCCACCTCGGCCCGCGCCACCTCGGCCCAGGGGCCTGCGAGGTGGGCGCAGCTGAGGGCATCGGCGAGGACGAGGTCAGCCCCGGGCTAGTGCGTCACTTGCAGGTTGAAGGAGCCCGTAGCTGCCATCAGCCAGAGCTCCCTGGCGCATGTCCCGAGGGTGGGGTCGCGGGCGCGGCCAGACTCGAGGGCGGCGGCAGAGGCCATGTTGTCTGTGTTGACAACGACCGTCGATGTCATCCGGGAGGAGGCAGCGGAGGGCGACGACCAGGTTTACCGCCTCCAGCTCGTGGATTGCTGGGTAGCGCGCCCGGAAGCCCGAGGAGTACCCTCGGGCGTAGCACCTAGAGCTTGAGTAGGCCCCCCCACCTGTCAGGCAGGAGTCGCACTCGATCAAGAGGTGACGGGACTCTGGGGCCCGGAGGCGGTGGAGGCCATTCGAGGTGCGGCCTTAGGTAGCGAACCACCTCAGGTCCCAGAGGGCGTCGCCGGTGAGGGTGAGTGAGGCGGCTCCGAAGCAGCTGCGCAGCGCCCCGAGGAGCCGGGTCATAAACTTCCGGGTGGGGAGCACGCAGCTGCTGACGTGGTTGAGGTGGCCTAAGATACTCTGCAGGTCGCGTTTCCCGAGGGCGGGGCGGGCGATGCGGGCCTCGCAGTCGGTGATGAGGGCTTGGATCTTGTCGGGGGCGACCCGGATGGTCATCGCCTCGCTGTCAAGGGCGAACCCGAGCCCTGTGAGGCGGACAGCGGGGGGATGGCACTTTCCGGGCGCCACATCGAGCCCGAGGGCGGCGGTGAGGGCGAGGAAGGCGTCGAAGGCCTGACAGGCCCTCAGGTAGGAGCGCTCGCAGCCGACGAAGTCGTCGATGTACACGAGGGCATGGAAGCCCTTGCGCCAGAGGATCCAAGCCACCGCTGCGGTGACCCGCACACACGCCGCACGGGAGGAGCGGCAGCCGAAGGGGAGGGCGAGGTCGACGTAGGTCAGCCCGTCGAGGCAGATACCATAGAGGGGCCAGGAAAGGGGGTCGGCGCGGAGCTGGCGGTAAGCGCGAGATATGTTGGCTGTCCAGACGTAGGCCCCGGGGCCCTCGTGGATGAGTAGGTGGCCTACGTCCGCGACACAGGGAAGCCTATAAGAATGGGGTCTGCCGAGGTACTCGCGCCGGGGAATGCCCGAGTTCACGCTTGCTCCCGGAGGGTATGAGAGGTCCACGATGACCCGCCTCTTTCCCGGGTCGGACTTGGAGCAGGTCATCATGGGGGGAGACCTGGGTCCAGGGGGTGAAGAGGGGGACGGTGAAGGGGCCTGCAAGGGCGCCGAGGGCGAGCTCGGTCTCAATGAACTCCCGAATATGACGGAGGTTCTCGGGGGGCTCGCGGTGGTTTGAGAAGGTGGGGCGAGGAGGGGTTGAGGTGGAGTAGTTGGAGGGGAAGCCAAACTCGAGGAAGTCAAGGACGGCGGGGTCGGGGTAATCCAAGAGGCAGGCGCGCCAGGCGGGTATGTGTAGGCCTGAGGGGAGGGGGATGCGGGCGGCCAAAAAATTGGGGAGGCCCGTTTCCCGGAGGGCGGCATAGGTGTTGGTGAAGGTGGGGTACCGGGGCCACGCCTCGCCGGAGGTGTGGGGCCAGGTGGACAGGATGGTGGGGCGGTAGTGGGCAGGGGTGGGGCCGCAGGAGGGGGCGGCGGGGAGGGTGTCCTGGATGTGGGGGTCGACGACGTCGACGGTGGGCTCGTCCAGGTTGTTGGTGGGAACAGGGGGAGGGCGAGGAGGTGCGGTGAGGGTTGGAGAGGGGGGCAGCAAAGTCATGCGGGGTGGAGTGGGGGAGGGGAGGGGGTGGGTCGGGGGGGTCGGGGGGGTTGAGGAAAGCGGTGTCGCCGGGGGAGAGGTGAAGGTCGGCGTCGGTGGTGTCTGTGGGAGGCGTTGGGAGCCTTAGGGGCGGGGTGATTGTCCCCGGTTGTGTCGGTGGTGCTGTGATGGTCAGCACCTGGGCATTGGTGCTTGGGCCGGGTTTCAGGGGAGCCGGTGGTGCTCCGGACGGTCCGGTGGGGCTCCGGCTGGGGGCCGGAAGCGTTGTCTGGGCAGGTGTGGGGGTCGGTGAGGGCGTGGGCGTCGGGGTCGGTGGTGGTGGTGAGGTTGTCGGCGTTAATGGCGGCGGACTAAAAATCCGCCGAGGTGGCCGGGGGCGCGCGCTCACGTGCGCGTTTCGCCATGCAGACGGCCTCACTATGCATCGTGAGGACATACCGCATGTTCGCCCAGTACGCGCACGTGTGTTGCTTGCTGCCTTGCCCCCGCCTCACCGTGGGCCTCACCGGATGCGGCCCGGTCGCACGAGGCGGGCTCGCGGTTCCACGCGCTCGGGGCCCCTCTCGACGAGGTCGGAGGGAAATAGGTAGTTGGGGGAGATACCTTTTCTCCTCCCGGCGTGTTGCGCCTCGGCGACGCGAGGATTTCCCTAATGGCATCGGCCGCGGATGCGGGGGTGTGGTCGACTGTGTCCTGGTCGTAGGCCGGAGGCAGGGGAGCCGGCGTGGCGCGTATACCGCTCATATTGCGGGTGGATCGCCCCCGGAAGCGGTGCTTGAGGCGGGGGCGGCGGGAGCGCTCCCCCGACTACGTGCGCCCGAGGCGCCGGGATGGGTGAGGAGTAGGCCGTGCGCCGATTCGCCGCGGTCGGGGTCGTCTCCTTGGCAGTGCGGGAGCTTCCACAGTCGTGGGCGTCGAGGCGTGCTGTGATGCCCTCCAACGCCTGGAGGGTGGCGGCCATCGTGGTGTCGACGCCCGCTGTCCAGTCGCCCGAGGGGCGGTTGCGAGGCGCCAGGGGCGAACGGGGCGGAGGGGGCTGGCGAGGTGGCTTCCGGTGTTCCTACGGCCGCCCACCGGACTCCCCGGCATCCTTTCCCTTTGCCGCTGCCAGGCATGATGTGTGCGTTTGCGTCGGCAGAGGGGGTAGCTCAGCCCGAGCGTGGTGCGTCGGTCGTGGAGAGGTCCGAGGTGGGGAGAGCCAAGAAAAGAGAGGAGCTTGTGCAGGGAGGACGGCCGGAAGGCGAATGGCTGAGGGAGGCCGGCGGGCGGCCTTATAAGGGAAGGAGTGGGGAGGCGTGAATGCGGGGGAGGTGAGAAAGCGGGCGGGCAGGGAGAGAGGGCGAGAAGGGAGAAAGCTGAGGGAGGGATGACAGGGAAGGTGAGAAAGACGGGCGGCGGCAGGAGAGAGGGGGGAGGGTCTCTTCCTTCCCTCTCATCAAACGCAATGCGAGCATTACGACCATAGTCACCATGAGTGTGCACTGTCACAAGTCGGTACCCGTCCTGATATGACCTTAGATGTTTGTAGGATGTAAAACAACAACAAACAAACAACAAACAGAATCTACATGGCGCACTAGGAGCCTTTGGATATCCCTCTAGACGCAGTGGGAACTTTAGCTGTCAGCCTGCGTCCCTGTCACCTGATCAGATTATGCCGATTACTTAGCAAAGCAGCAGCGCTACTTCTGCCATGTCTAGCTAGGAGATCCCAAGCCCCACGCACACCAGCCGATGCTGGGGATGAATTGCCGTTGATCGGTGCTCGGGGGTTTAGATTCCAGACAAAATCATCGATTGATAGGTTTCGCTATGTAATGTTGCCAGGAAGTAAAACACAAACAAATAAACCAAACTTTTCACTATGCAAGCAATGAACTGACAGTAGGCATATATACAGATACAGTAAAACCTCTCTATACCGACCCCTCCACGGATCTACCACTCTCCTATATCGATCGCTTTATTTGGGTCCCAACAATACCATTGTAAGGATATTCTAACTCTCTAAACCGACCACCTCCCTAAATGGACAGTCGATTTAGAGAGGTGTGTGTATATATATTCTTCTTTTGTGATGGTTTATTTACCCTGTCCATAACGAGTAAGTCGCAACATGGCTTGTTTTCATCGGTGAACAACAATAGTCTCAATTTGGTAGTTGCCTTGTCATCTTAGCTGTTATTCAAGCTAGCTGATTTATTGAACCAACAATACTAATAGGAATCACCCGATCGTACAAATCAGCACACAACAGTGTGTTGCAGCCATTTTCACTGCCCGTCACAGACTCAGCCTCGTTCTGATGCCTATTTAGGTCACCCGTGAATAGCGTCAATGACAATGCCTCTATCGGACAAAATATGTACCACTTGCGGCTGCTAATTAACATTGATGCCATTTGTTTCTGGGTTTTTGTTGTTGTTTTTTTTGTTGTTGGTTTATTTACCCTGTCCATATTGAGTAAGTCGCATGGCGGCTTGTTTTCATCACTGGTTTTCTGGTTGTTTAAAAAAAAAAAAAAAATTGTTTGGTTTATATACTTGCATAGCTGAAATACCAGTGCCCCAATGTTGACAAACGAAGTTGTTCACTGAATAAACACATCTTTTAACATATATAATTTGTTAGCGGTACGGTGAGAGACCGCCACAGTGTGCGGGGGTGGTGGCGCCACCATCGGAGGAGCTTTGGTTCGGGAGGCTGTAGCAGTAGATGACTATGAGAGACTCCCACAGTCCATGGAGCTGAGTGAGTGATGAGGGAAAGGAGGGATATTCCAGGTTATTATACTCGTATAATTCTTATACAGCATATAATAAATGGTGGCTGCTGATTGTGCTGATGATATTGCTGATGATGATGATGGTTGGGGTGGGGGTGGTAGTGAAGGTGGTAATGGTGGTGGTGATGGTGACAATTGTGATAACGATGACTGTGAAGATATTGATAATGGTGATATGATAATGATAATTATGATAATGGTGATAATGGTGACAATGCCGATAATGATGATAATACCAATAATGCTGATAATGCTGATAATGATTATAATGATTATAATGATGATAATGATAAGTGTCCATATTGTGTATTGATCAGAACAGTGTCAGATTATTTAAACAGATCTCAGACAATTTGGTTGCCGGTTCCCGATAAATATCAGCTAGAGTCGCGTGGTGTACGGCTCCCTAATGTTATTGTTAGCGCATGTCTGCTGAATATTGACGAATCTCATATTTCTAATAGAAAATAGTATCCCGTCTTCGCGGGCTGATTAGCAATGACGTTCCATTGTAGCTTCTTAATTATGAGTCCATTAAGAAATGGCTAGCCAATTAGCGAGAATTGTTGACTAATTAATTACTCGCCCATTGCCAAGCACGAAGATATCTTATATTCATATAGATATTGTAGTAGTCTGCACTGACCTCTCAAACAAAGAGTTATTGAACCTACTCAGTGTGTGTATATGAGACTGTCTCAAAAGGTGCTAAGCAATATGGGACAAAGCTTTGTCCATTGTAACGACCAACATACTATCGGCTGATTCATTTGCTCAGGATAAACCGATTCGTTTTTTACATGGTGTTTCATAATCCCAATAGAATACATATTGATTTGAAGCTAATGTCCTTGTGTTTTCAGTGTATCCATTTCTGTGCTGTTTTGTGTCAATTGTTACAATGGACAAATAAAAAAGAGTTATCACCTTTGGAGACAGACTCATATGTAAGTGCATTGCCTGTGTGTATGTAATTGTAAGCATTGCACGACTCATGGATGTAAGCCATTAAAAAGACTTATGTCATGGGAAATATTGCGCCTAGAGCGGGACTCGAACCCACATATGTTTTCACTCCGGGCCTGTGTGATAACCATTACACCACCTATTGCTCCCTGATATCAACACACTACCCATGCCTACCTGTCTATGCGGTCATACATTGTATTTATTATCTTGGGAAATGTAGTTGTGAATGTTCTGTATTTGTTTATTTTTTTCACAGTAAAAGTGTTACTGAAAGTCTGATCTAGTTTAATGTTCCTCTTCTATGATGGAATCCACTGGTCATTGAGGAGGGACTGGAGCTTGTACCGGGAGTGTTTAAAGTTGCATAGTCCGATGGTTTTGAGTTTCTGAAATTTTCTGAGATAAAGACAATAGGTTGATCGTTATTATGTACCTTACTTTAGCTTGAAGTAACTTTCATTTTAAGTGGCTAACTTTTGAGATATTTGAGGTGGAACCATGCAAAATTAATTTTGGCAAGCTTGTCAAAACTCTGACCCCATAGGCTTCTACAGTAACAGGTTCTATTCAATTGCCTCGGTATTCCTTTCTGAGTGGTGACAATTGTTTAATAAGTGCACCAGTATCTAAGTTAGATATGTAGAATCAAATTTAGATAATTGTTTTGGTTTTGAAAATTTTATATTTTCATCGGACTATGCAGCTTTAACATGACCGGAAGTTGGGCTGACTCACCTCCCCACCCCACCCCCACACACACCCCACACACACACAGACCCCGCTTCCCAGGTTAAATTTGCATAATCCGATGGTTTTGAATTTCTGTATTTTTTCTGAGATAAATATATTAGATCGATCACTAGTATCTACATTACATTAGTTCAATGTTACTTTTATTTTAAATGGTAAACTTTTGAGATATTTTGAGTGCAAACATGGACAATTTGTTTTGGCAAGCTTTTGGCAAGTTTTGGCAAGCTTGCCAAAACTCTGACACCATAGACTTCGGCAGTAACATGTTCTGTTAAATTGACCCAGTATTGCCTTCTACGCAGAAACAAATGCTTAATAAGTGCATCAGTATCTAAGTTAGATATGTAAAATCAAATCTAGATAATTGGTTTGGTTTTGAAAATTTGATATTTCATCGGACTATGCAGCTTTAAGATGCTTCTGCAAAAGGGCTACGTTATCTAACACACCAGTCATAGCGGGTTACTGGCCAGCCAATAGCAGGTCCGTATTCTGGTCACGTGAACACAACATTGGTGATGCAAACAAAGGATGCAGGTGTGTCGAATATAAGAGTGTGCAGATATGGCAGCTTTATCGTGTTGCCCACATGTGATACCATATGACAAGGTACCCAATTCAATCACATTATTCTGAGATGCAGCCAGCCAGTCATTGCGCCACTGGTACCGACATGTGACAGTGCGCACTCATGGCGACCTTATAGTGCTGCCTCAGTGGGAGACCAGGCGACCAGCACCATGATGCAATGCAGTCCCATAATCCTGATAATGAGTAACGCCAGTCGTTGCCTTATCCTATAAATGCTAAGCCCCAACCCAAGCAGTATCAAATTGATATGTCATCGGTTTTCCTCAGCCAGGATTTGAACCCACCACCACCTTATATTTATACACAAGAGGTCCGGACGTCCTACTAACTCGACCATTCTATTCGGTATATTGTTGCATGCAAATGCATGCAGTCGAAGTAGGGCAAAAGCAGACAGGTAGATCTGGTTGCCAACAGGCGTGCACGCGCACGCGCACGCGCACGCACACACACCCACACCCACACATCCATGCACACTGTCTCTGGTACCAAACATACACATACCGCACACCAAACACACTACACACATCACATCTGGTACCAAGCCTACACACCCACACACCCACACATCCACATCACAAACACTAGTCTATTGCACGAAACCCCCCACACACCCACGCACCCACAAACACACCCACGCCAACACCAACACCCATACCCAAGCCCCCTCCCCCCAAACACACATCCATACATACATACCACACCACACAACCACCCATCCACACACACACTGCGCCCCACCACCCTCCTACACCATCCCGCTGCAGTGCATCCACACTGCTCACCACCACCGCATCCCGCAGTGTGGGGAGGGACATGAGCCCGGCCAGAAGGAATGAGGAGGAGGAGACGGCGTGTGATTCAGCGTGTAGCCCACACCGTGTGTCTGTTGCGCCCTGTGAAGGCAGTGCGAGGCTTGGGGCAGCTCATCTGCTGGCATTGCTACGGACGGTACACATTCGTGAGCATGTCGTGAGCAGATCGTGAACAGGTCGTGAGAAGGCCGTAAACAGATCGTGAGAAGATTGTTAGCAGGTCGTGAGCAGGTCGTGAGCAAGTCGTGAGCAGGTCGTGAGAAGGTCGTGAGAAGGTTGTGAGCATGTCGTGAGAAGGCCGTGAGCAGGTCGTGAGAAGCTCGTGAGCAGGCCGTGAGCAGGTAGTGAGAAGGCCGTGAGCACGTCGTGAGCAGATCCCGATACGGTCGTGAGCAGGTCATGAGAAGATCGTGAGCAGATCGTGATACGGTCGTGAGCAGATCGTGATACGGTCGTGAGCAGATCGTGATACGGTCGTGAGCAGGTCGTGAGCAGGTCGTGAGCAGGTCGCTGAGTGTGGGTACAGCTGTGTAGCGTGTAAGTATGGCCTGTTTTGTAACAGCTTACCGGTTCCATAGCCCTCAACCTGCCGTGTTGTGTATACATATATTGGGGTTTTATATCATAGCAACATTTGCACAGAACCTAACCCTCTTCAGTTACCACACTGATCGGTGTAGAGCTGTCATATGTGGGAAAGAAAGGTTTCAGTGTATTAACTGAATTTGTCAACTCGTGGTTCAAATATTTGGGTTTTACATCCTAGCAACGTATGCACAGAACCTAGCCCTTTTCAACGACCACACTCTGACCGGAGAAACCTCTGACATGTGAGGCCAAGAAAGGTTCAGTGTACAAACTGAGTTTGCCAACTCGCAATGTTGTGCATATTGGGGTTTTACCCCCTAGCAACGTATGCACACAGCCAACCCTCTTCAACGACCACTTTGATGGGTGAAACATCTACCATGTGCGCTGAAGAAAGGTTCAGTGTACAAACCGAATGTGTCTCAGTTGACTGTCCCTCCGATGCCAAGACATCTGGTATGTCAGGACAATGTTGGTCTGGATGCGGAGTTGTCTTTTAAAGACGGGGTACTATTGTGGTGTCCTAGCAGGGTGGCTAGATATGTGTGATAGTGCGCACTGGTGGATGCTTTGTAGTGCTTTTATTTTGAATGTTAGCTGATTGATTTGTTAAAGCTGCATAGTCCGATGAAAACATCAAATTTTCAAAAGCAAAACATTTATCAAGATTTGATTATACGTATCTAGCTTAGACACTGTTGCAATTATTAAGCATTTGTCGCCACATAAAAGGGGGTACTGAATCAAATTAACAGAACCTGTTACTGTAGAAGCCTGTGGTGTCAGAGTTTTGATGTGCTTGCCAAACTTAATTTTGTGTGTTTGAACCTCAAATATCTCAAAAGTTAGTCATTTAAAATAAAAGTTACTTCAAACAAAAGTAAGATAGATTATAACGATCGACCTAATATATTTATCTCAGAAAATGACAAAAACTCAAAACCATCGGATTATGCAACTTTAATTTACAAAGATTTCACGCAGATTCCATATTCACGGTGAGTGTTATATCAGCTAAGTGGCTTAAAGCTGCATAATCCGATGAAAGCATTTTCTTTTCTAAAAAAAAACACACCCAAAAAGCACTCAGCTAGATTTGATCCTACAAATGCAACTTAGATACTGATGCGCTAATTAAACATTTGTTGCCACATTGAAGGGAACGCTGAGTCAGTTTAAAGTTTGCTTAGTCCGGTGGTTTTGAGTTTCTGACATTTTTCTGAGATAATATAATAAATTGATCATTATAATCTATCTTACTTTAGTTTGACGTAACTTTTAATTGAAATGGCTACCTTTTGAGATATTTGAAATTCAAACATGTGAAAATAATTTTGGCAAGCACGCCAAAACTCTGATACCATAGGCTTCTGCAGTAACAGGTTCTATTAAATCAACTCAGTATTCCCTTCTATGTGGCAACAAATACTTAATAAGCGCATCAGTATCTAAGTTAGATATGTAGAATCAAATCTAGATAATTGTTTTGTTTTTGAAAATTTGATGCTTCATCGGACTATGTGGCTTTAATAAAGCTGTTATTGCTGAAGTCTATGATGGTCAGCGTTTATTAGGCATGCATGCCAAAATTCATTTTGCAATATTTCATCTCAAATATCTCCAAAGTTAGCCATTTAAAAGTAACATTTACTTCACACTAAAGAGAGTTAGACTGCAATGATCAATATAATATATATATATATATATTTTGTAATATTGCAGGAACTCAAAGCCATCCGATAATACATTTTTCTGGAGTGCTTTGTCTCACGGTGAATTTATAGTGCTGCCCCACTGGGAGCAAGCACTGTTTGCCAGTAGCATGATTCCATATGCCACTCAGTCACATTATCCTGATACTGAGTAAACCAGTCATTATCCCAATAATACCGAGCGCCGGGCCAGGTAATGACAAGTATCAATTGTGTAAGTCTTTGGTTTGACTCGGCTGCGGTTTGAACGAACGACCTCCCGCCCCAGAAGCCGGCCAGAGCTCGTACCAGCTCAGCCATCCCGTCCGACCTCCAGCCGCTTTCAGGGTTGTTGTCTGTTTGATGGGGTTTTACGTCCTGGCAACACCTAAGGTCATATCAGGACGGGGCATTGACATGTGGCAGTGACTTCATAGTGCTTCCCCACTGGGAGACAGTGACTTTATAGTCCTGCCCCATTGTGAGACCAGGCCACCACGACCCGATATCCCACTCAGTCGCATTATCTCGATTATTTGCAATATACACGGCTCCTAAAAGGGCGTGTTGGGTGGTGTTGTGCTATCCTGAATATTGATTATTATATACCAGACAGCCAACCCTCCGTCTCTTAGACCCAGACTGTGCTGGATGTGAGTCATGGCAGAGTCACCAGTGACACATAGTAGGGAGAGAGTTTCTTCTGCATGTGTATTCCATGGTGCTCTCCCCCCCCCCCCCCAACGCCCCTCCCCAACCCACCCCCACAGTCCCCTCAGAGGTTATTGTGGGTCAATTCATCTTTGCATCAGACCGGATGTGAAGGCCTAGTCGGAAAGGCTTCCGCTCCTGATGGGTTTCGATTCCCGGCCGAGTCAAACATATATATATATTTTACCTCGGTATACAGCCTCAGGCTAGCCTCAGGCTAGCCTCAGGCTAGGGAGAAGGAAGCACGTGAGGTACCAGCAATTAGCATATACAACTCACGACTGGATTACGTGTCGTTGGGTTGCTCCGGCAAATTTAGTCTACATACAAGCTAATACGCAGTAAGTATCATAAAAACTGTGGTTAGCTTAATCATGATGCATTAGAGCATCATTATGGAAAGTTTAGACTTTCTTTGGTCGATTTTGGACGAGTTATTTGGTTTTAAAAACCAAGGATAGAATTCCTTCTCGAAGGATTGAAACCGGTCATTAGCGGTTCTGTCAACACCCGAGTCACCGTGTGATTATGGGTAGAGATGTGGGCTCTGCCTCGTCTCCTGTGGAAATTCTCTCGTACTCTAATAGAGAGTAATGTTGGAGATGCTCCTGGGTTTCTTTTATAGACTCCCCACAAAACTTTTTCAGGCGTTTCTCCGAGTTTCGTAGCATTTTCTCCAACTTGTTGATGTTGTAGTCACAGGTGGGAGAAGTGTGCGTGACAGAGGGATGGGCGGGCCGATACACTGGTCCCGACCCCGCGTAAGGTTTGGGCTTGACCCACAACCCACGCACAAATTTAGCTTATTACGCCTGTGTTATAACGGTATAAACACGTTCTCTAACACCAATAGATGTCCAAATGAGTTTTAAACAACCATGTTGTGACATATATATATATACCGGGACTGATCAAAAATTTTGTTTCAGCTCTCGATGGCCACGAAGCGGTGTAAGCGCGGTGCAGCAGCAGCCGAGGGGCGTGTTCGGAGTGGCGAGGACGAGGAGTACGACTCCTCACCCGTGTTGTCGCAAGGGCCTGCGACACAGCCCGGGGCGCATATTCTCTCCGAGGAGGACATAGTGCCTGGCGGCGCCGCGCCTCAAAATTGGGAGACGCGGTTTGCGGCGATGGAGAGTCACATAATGGCTCTCAAACCGGTGTCTCGTAAACGGAGTGTGCAAGAAGAGTCTTTTGTGGAGGATTTCTCCGACACAGACTCAGAGATGGAGCTTAGGGCTCCTCCTCCTTCTCCTAAATGAAGAAAGAAGAAGAAACACATTGTTTCTTCGGGTGATGAGTTCACCAAGGAGAGGGGGAAGACTGGGCTTCGCAAAAAGCGCAAGACCAAGTCCAAGAAGAAGAAGAAGAAGAGGAAAGTTTCTTCTTCTTCTGACTCGTCCACGGATTCCACGTCTACGGAATCGGACTCAGACACGCAATATGAAGGTGTCTATGCTGCCATTGGAGGCAAAGTGGCTAAGAAAGTCGAGAAGCCAAGGGCTAAGCGGGTGAAAACCACTACGCTTATGCGTGAGAACATTAATGGCCATTTCCGCACGTTTAAGCCGGCGGAGATTATTGCTAAATTATCAGATGAGTTAACAGGCATTAAAGGTGTTCCCAACTCCATCATTAAGGAGATGGATCGAGATGTCGATATGACGGAGGACCGTAAGAGATTTGAGGGTGTGTTGCACATAGTGCATAAGGCAGTGCTTGGTACCTTAACAGCTATTGCTCCTGTAGCAAACAGAATGCAACAAGAAAACAAGTTCTCGTCTTTGGCTAAGACGATGGACAAAGGTATTGCATTGTTGGCGGCGGCAGGTAATTACCTGTCGTATCGAAGATATGAAAATGTTTTCAAGTCAGTTTGCACAGATGCTGGCAAAGAAGTGGCTCGCTCAAAG
Source organism: Branchipolynoe longqiensis (assembly GCA_030323885.1). Classification (NCBI taxonomy): domain Eukaryota; kingdom Metazoa; phylum Annelida; class Polychaeta; order Phyllodocida; family Polynoidae; genus Branchipolynoe; species Branchipolynoe longqiensis. The sequence goes on from CM059197.1 coordinate 46,816,935, forward strand.
AAGGTTACTGATAATGATGGGAAAGAGTTTACGCTCTTTCTTGCTCCAGAGCCGATTAAAGGGAAACCTTTAGATAACACCAAAATGTTTGGCGGTCAACTACAATACCTCTATAAAGAGGTAGAAACTGCAGCCAAGAGTGGCAAAAACATGGATGGTAAGAAGAAACAGGAAACTCCTCGTTTCAAAAGGTCACGAGGGGATTTTCGTCCACGGCGGTTCACCAGGGGAACCAGATCGGGTTCAAACTTCGGTCAAGGTTTTCGGGGCCGGGGCGCTCGCTCAGGCTGGACCGACAACACCGCACGGCCACTAGGCCGAGGTGTCAACTCGCCGAGACCCTTCCCCAGGGGCGGGTCCAAGTAGAGGTTGAAACACAAACGTTACAAGTCCTTCCAGCCTCTAAAACCACACAAACTGTAAGCAACTTTGTGGCTGGTAATATTAATAATCATATTTCTGAGTGGCACAAAATTACTAGTGACCAAGAAATTTTACAAATAGTTAGGGGTGTACATATTCCCTTCACACAATTTCCGGTACAAGGCAGGATACCTTTTCCTTATAACATTGAGCCGGTTGAGCGAGAGGCACTAACTAAACAGGTACAAAAATTCTTTGAGAAAGGAATTATACAAAAAGTGACATACTGTTCAGGAGAGTTTATTTCAAACATCTTCTCGAGACCAAAGCCTAATGGTGAGGTTCGAATGATCCTGGATTTAACAATCCTTAATAAAATGGTTGAATATCGACATTTTAAAATGTTCTCGCTAGATACAGCACGCGATCTGATTACGCCAGATGCGTGGATGGCTAGTGTTGATTTACAAGATGCATATTATACGCTTCCCATAAGAGGAAAAGACCGGAAATTTCTTCGGTTTCTTTGGGATAACCAACTCTATGAGTTTACTTGCATGCCGAATGGTTTAGCTTGTGCCCCTCGTTTATTCACTAAACTGCTTAAACCTGTTTTTTCAGTAATGGCGCGGAAGGGTCATATAATGTTTCCATACATAGATGATTCCTTTATTATTGCATCAACACAAATTGATTGTGAGAAGGCAGTGTTCGATTTATGTGCATTACTTACTAAATTGGGGTTTTATGTACATCCACAAAAGTCAGTGTTTAAACCAACAAAACAACTCAAATGTTTAGGGTTTATTCTGGATACACAGTCTCTTACAGTGTCGATAACAGAACAAAAACTAATTAAGTTTATGAATACAGCGACCCAGCTTATTAAGTTACCAAAACCTAAAATTAGACAGGTCGCAGTCCTTATTGGGATAATGATATCGTATGCACCCGCTATTCTATACGGGAAGGCCCATATTAAATCTCTAGAAATAGATAAAAATTTAGCGTTAACACGAACTAAAGGGAATTTTGAGCGAAAGATGTTTATTTCGCAAGAAGGGCTACAGGATATTGGATGGTGGATGCAACACATAGCAAGTTCACCAAATCCAATCCGCATGGCGGAACCTAATACGGTAATTACTACTGATGCTTCGTTAGAAGGTTGGTGAGCTCATCGAGATGGGGTCACAACAGGAGGTAGATGGCTTGATGATGAAAAATCAGACCATATTAATGTACTAGAACTGCGTGCTATTTATCTGGGTTTATGTAGTTTAGTAAAGATACATAAATCACAAGTTAGAATACTAACTGATAATACTACTGCCATGGCATATATTCGTAACATGGGTGGAACCAAATCAAAGCCTTGCAATCAGTTGTCTAAACTGATTTGGAACTGGGCACAGGCTCAACAAGTTTGGCTGACTGTAGCGCATATTCCAGGTTCACAAAATACACTTGCAGACTATAAAAGTAGAAATTTCCATGACCATTTAGAATGGTCTCTCTCTACACCTTTGTTTAATTTCATTTGTGAAAAATGGGGTACACCTGAAGTTGACTTATTTGCATCACGAAATAATAACAAATTACCTTGTTATGTTTCTTGGCATCCTGAACCGGAGGCTTGGAAGGTAGATGCATTTGCTATTACCTGGGAAAATAATTATTTTTATATTTTCCCACCGTTTAGCATTATCAGCCGAGTTGTCAGGAAAATCGGTCTGGAAAGGACACATGCGATACTGGTGGTGCCCGATTGGGACACGCAACCTTGGCTGCCAGCAGTTTCACAACTGGCAAAAGAACATATACGATTCCCAAGAAAACTCGGGAATCTGACACACCACGGACCGTTAGTGGTTCACGGCGACGTGTCAACGACGCCCCTATTGGCATTCCTTTTCTAAGGAACCAGCTGCGCCAATTTGGATTGGACAAAATTACTGAGAATAGGATAGTAGCTGATGCCTGGAGGCCAGGAACTGTCAAAATGTACACATCCTATTTAAAGAAATGGGGTGTACATTGTTTGTTAATGAAAGTTAAGCCAACAAATCCAACAATTTCACAAGTAGCTCGTTTTCTTCGTTCTCTAGAGGATGAGGGACTATCCTTTGGGTCGATTAATGCGGCAAGATGTGCGTTATCAATCATATTACCGAGAATTGATGGTGAAACAGTTGGAAAACATTATGTTCTTGGATATTTACTTCGTTCAATTTATCAAAGGAATCCTCCAAAACCAAAGTATAGTCGGTTTTGGGATGTGTCTGTAGTATTTAAGTTGTTTCAGGCTTGGCCTCACAACTCGTGGTTAGATTTAAAACAATTAGGTTTTAAGGTCGCGGTCCTGTTATTATTAGTAACCGGACACAGAGGACAGACGATTGTTGCTTTGTCTTTAACTGGATTAGAAATAGACAAGAAACAAGCTACGTTTGATTTAGCACAATTGCTTAAATCGAACACGTTAGGTGACCCTTTATCTACGGTTCACTTAGACTGTTTTCCGAGTGATCGGAAATTATGTGTTGTGTCAGCCATACGGGCTTATATATCTAAGACAAAGGATTTACGTGCATCACAACAACTATTAGTGAGCTTTATAAGGCCACATAAAGCAATTTCACGAGACACCCTTGCCAGATGGACAATTACGGTGTTGAAATTGGCTGGAGTGGATACGACCAAATACTCATCCCACTCAACTAGAGGTGCCATGGTCTCCAAGGCACGGTTGCTAGGTGTTTCTGTGAAAAGAATACTAGCGCATGCAGGCTGGAAGACGGCTAAGTCGTTTGCAAAACATTACAACAAGCGACTAGAAAAGCCTACCGGCATTGCAAAGCGCCTGCTCGCCAACTAACAAGAATAGGTGAGAACAAAAACGTTGAATATTATATAAGAATGGATGATATTAAGGATAAAAATGAATTATGTAAAGGTCTCCCTAGCCTGAGGCTAGCCTGAGGCTGTATACCGAGGTAAAATAGTATAGTTATACAAATCTTACCTGGGTATAGATGATGGATAACTGTTGTTTTCCCGAGGTAGAAGCCTCGGGTAGACGTGGGCTAGGGCCCACCCACCACGCCCTGCCACGTCTATCCCGTTGGTGTACCGTTACGGGAAAATCATAGTATCCATTGTATTGAAAGTTCATTTTTATCCTGAATAAGTAGGTTAAAATTGCTGGTACCTCACGTGCTTCCTTCTCCCTAGCCCACGTCTACCCGAGGCTTCTACCTCGGGAAAACAACAGTTATCCATCATCTATACCCAGGTAAGATTCGTATAACTATACTATATATATATATGTGGAGAGAGCGACAGAGGCAGGGAGAGATGGGGCGAGGGAGGGGGAGAGAGAGTCATAAGCACATTATCCAACTGGCCAACTGTGGTGGAGTGGTTAGAGTGTCTGACTTTTTTCTAGGTCAGACTCCTAATCTGAGGGTCGGCGGTTCGATTCCCCGTGCCCCCAGCTCTGCCAATTTGGATTTCCACTGCTGTGTATAACTTACAGCGTCATCAAAGGCCGGTTGCTCTCATACCATGTCTATGTGGTGTGGGAGGTTAAAAATCCCTGTGGGAGGTAAAAGTTTAGGCTCAGGCTTTCTATCGATCAGCAGTGGAATGAGGAAGACCAGTCATCTATGCCTGAAATTTCCCCTGCTTAAACAACTAATGGACCAAAAAAAAAAAAAAAAAAAAAAAAAATGTATGTGTATGTAACTATATATTCCCTGAAAGACACAGTCCGGTGTAGGACGTTCAAAACACTACCCCCGTCGAAAACACTACGGCAGTTTTTTCAACCTAAGTTCAAAACACTACGGTAGTGTTGTCACCATGAGTGCACACCATGAGTGCGCACTCATGGTGACTATAGTACTGCGTCACTGGGAATTCAGGCCGTCAGCACCATGAGCCGATATCCCACTCAGTCAAATTATCCTGACATTGAGCTAACCAGTCCTTGCTCTATCCTAATAATACCAAGCGGCCAACTTGGTAGCGACAAGTATCAATTATATAAGTCATTGGTTTCACTCGACCGGGAATTAAACTCCCGATCTCCCGTTTGGAAGGCCTGCGCTTTACCGATTCGGCCAACACGCTCTATCTAGTTAGCTGCCCAGGAGAGGCTGAGCAAAGGCACACTTAATGCTAATTATAGCCACTGTTTCTAAATAAAGAAAAACCTGTTCTTTTTTCTAAATAAAGTAGTGTGCTGGACACTCACTAAATGTCACATGTTGACAGCAGCTTGGAAATGACAGGCGATGACGGGTCGTCTTACAAACAGGAACATCATCCCTGGCCTGTCTTGATAGCTTGCTTGTGATTAATTAGCATTTTAATTGACATTTACTACATTCGGTAATGACATTTCCAAATTTCCTTTCGTCCTAGAAAAGCAGCTCCAGCTTATGTTCACGTATATGTAGTAACGGTTTTGTCACTTTAAAGCTTAAATATCAGTAGCCATATGTTTTAGTTTTTGTTTCCTGTAAAGAGATTTCATTTCACTGTCAGAATAAATCATGCTGGTTTGTACCCATCTGATGTGAGGTATATATGCATATAATATAACGTCTGTAATTCTCCTGTCTTCTATTGTTATTATTATGCCTGCTCCTGTAACCTTCCTTTTGATATGCTCCTTTCTACTATGGGTTACTGGAGGTTGGGGTGCGGCATGGAGACCGGGAGGCCTGCTTCCAAGCAGCTCTCCCTCCAGGCGGTGCCTCACCCCCCTACTAATGGCCCATTTCGCCAATGATTTAGTTCAATAAAATTAACGGTAGGTCTAAAGGGCCAGCCAGAGTTATAGGCTCGATCCATATGAATCTGACTTGTCTCCTTTCTGTTATGTTCTGCTTGCTAATTATTATGGAAGGAACTAATAATATATCATGTACCCATTTGATATATCATGTACCTATCTGATATATGATGGAGGTGACACAGTTGCCAAATCAGTAGAGCGCAGGCTTCCCATGCAAAGGGCAGGTGTTTGAATCCTGGTCGAGTCAAACAAATGACTTGCAAAATTGATACTTGTCGTTGCATAGCCTCTTAATCTGGCGCTCTGCATTACTAGGATAGGGCAAGGGCTGGTTAGCTCAGTATCAGGATAATGTGACTGAGTGGGAAATTGGGTCATGCTGCCAGCTGCCTTGTCTCCCAGTGGGGCAGCACTATAAAATCACCATGAGTGCGCATTGTCACAAGTCGGTACCCATCCTGATATGACCTTAGATGTTGCCAGCACGTAAAACTCAAACAAGCAAACGATATATCATGTACCCATCTGTAGAGTCCGTGCAAAAGCCGACTGTCTTTTTTGTGCAACGTAGAGTACCTGGGTTTGACAGCTATGTCGTGAGCCTACATTCACAGTACCTGACCAGTCGGGATGGCCGAATGAGTTAGAGCGTCCGTCTCCCGTGTTGGTAGACTGTGGGATCGTGAGTTCGAACCCTGGTCGAGTCAAACCAAACCTTAAAAAATGGTACCTGTCGTTCCTTCACTAAAAGAAAATGGTTTCCATCAGGCACTGTAAGCACTTGCGAAGAATTTCTCTCAGTGTCATATTTTTGTCCATATTAAATTTGGAACTTGTTTTAATTGCTTTGCTCAGGATTATCATTATGATCCAATTTACATTCGTTTGAAGTAACTTTGTGTTACACATGGCTAACTTTGGTGATATTTGAAGTGAAAACATGGCAAATTAATGTTGGCGCGTGTATCGATATGCTGGCCACAATAGTCTTCAGCACTAACAGGTTCTATTAAAGTGACTTAGCGTTCCCTTCTATGCAGCGACTTACTTACTTACTTACGCCTACCACCCAACTTTGGGCATAGGCCACGAACAAGGGCTCTCCAGTTATCCCGGTCCTGGGCCATCTTCTCCAGCTGTATCCATGTATGGCCAGACCTCTTCACATCTGCCTCTAGGTCACGACGCCAACTGTTTCTTGGCCTGCCTCTCTTCCTTTTCCCCTGTGGATTCCAGGAGAGTGCATGTCTTGCGGTGTTGGATGCAGGCTTGCGAAGGGTATGGCCAACCATCTCCAGCGTCACCGAAGGATCTCCTCCTCAACAGGCTGCTGTCCTGTTCGCTGCCATAGCTCCAGGTTACTGATGGTGTTTGACAGTGTGGATGGGCAGACCATATGGAGACTGTTGAGACACTATGCAGCGACACCTGCTTAATAAAGGCACAAATATCTAAGTTGGCTATGTAGGATCTAATCTAATTAAGTGTGTTTTTATTTATATTAATTTTTTTTTAATTTGAAGCTTCCATCAGACTATGCACCCTCGTGGGAGCTGCTCCAGAAATAGCCTAGACACCACTCACGTAGGCAATGTCCCAGGTGATCAGATTAGTATATGGTGAGCAGCTCGGGGGATCTAGGTCATGTGGGTAGGGACTGCAAAAGCGCGGCATACTACACTCATCTCACGTTAGTCCGACCCTTTTTGAAATTGCCTGATCAGTGTCACATTTTGTTTGATATATTTTTCGATGATTATTTTAGGGTGACCATTATATTATAACATAACTGATTTTAGTTGGGAGTATTTTTGGTGATAATTGGGTCGCTTTGGAGATGTTTAATGTGAAACCATGCAAAATGTTTTATGTGTGTACACGAGTTGGTTGTTGGAGTTTTACGTCCTGACAACATCTAAGTACACCAGTTGAAGCCAAGTGTCACACAACATTGCTGTGACAACTAAATCAAGTCATTGCCTTCCGAAGCTGATGAGGTTTGATGTTCCTAATGGGAACGGACAGAATTAAATCATTAATGAGTAAATAGGTAAATAAGTTGGATATGTTGGTTCAAATCTGGGTGAAGGATTTGGTTTTGGAAATGGCATGCTTTCATTGGATTGTGGAACTTTCATCTGGAAATGTTGCTATCCCAGTAAAGCATCCATGGCTGATTTTCGCCATTCAATACTTGGGGATTTGCGGGTCTCAAATCATTTGTGATAATCTTGCTAATCCGACCACCCACAGGGTGGTTGAATCGGTCAGAGTGATAACAAGCCTCCCGTCCGGGTTATTGTGGGGTTGAACCCCGACTGAGTCAAACCTATAGATTACTAATTTGATACATGTAGCCACCTAGTCTGGTGCAAGGTTTTACCGGGCTAGGGCAAGGACTGGTTAGCTCAATATCAGGATAACATGACCGAGTCGGATACTGGGTCATGGTGCCGGCAGCCTGGTTTCCCAGTGGTGATAAAGTCACTATGAGTGCGCACTGCCACAAGACTATGCCCATCCTGATATGACCTGGTACATTGCTAGGATCTAAAACCCCAACAGACAAACAAACCTGATTGCCTATTTTCCTTAAATAAACCCTGGTCTTTTGGAGAAGAACACAAATTGCGTTGTAAATTCATCATCATCATCATCATCATGCTGTCGGTCGCGATGCGACAAAAACTGCTTTCATTACTTGACTGCTGCTCTCCACTGTTTTGTGCGGTTGTACATTTCATGAAAGCTGCTTGCAAAAGTGTTGAAGTGCTGCTGGCTTTTGCAAGTTACCAGCGGCACTCTCTCGGGGAGCAAATAGAGGTTTCACACCGGCAGGAACATGTCAAGACAGGCGCAAAACTATTTGTCCCTGCAGTGGCTGGACGGGAGATGTTGGGAGTTCTATACATCAACTGCCCTTAATGCTGCCACAGTGACATGGTTTTCTGTTTAGGGTTTGCTCCCTTAGCCTTCGGTTCTGTCAAGAACCTGTACCAGAAGGCAGTGGTTTACGTTGTAAATTATAGGCCTAATAAATAGGGTAAATAGCATTTTAGCAATCTCTGATGTCAGCAAACCATAATCTTATCAAACTGATCTGATTACTGAAACCAATGTAGGACATAAACCACCATTGTTTCGGAAAACCCAAATTCAATAACTAATCTAGGACATAAACCACCATTGTTTCCATAAACCTCAGTTCAATAACTAATGTGGGACATAAACCACCATTGTTTCCGAAAACCCAAATTCAATAACTAATGTAGGACATAAACCACCATTGTTTCCGTAAACCTCAATTCAATAACTAATGTAGGACATAAACTGCCATTGTTTCTGTAAACCTCAATTCAATAACTAATGTAGGACATAAACCGCCATTGTTTCCGAAAACCCCACTTCAATAACTAATGTACAACATAAACCACCATTGTTTCCGAAAACACCAATTCAATAACTAATGTAGGACATAAACCACCATTGTTTCCGAAAACCCCAATTCAATAACTAATGTACAACATAAACCGCCATTGTTTCCATAAACCCCAATTCAATAACTAATGTAGGACATAAACCGTCATTGTTTCCGAAAACCCCACTTCAATAACTAATGTACAACATAAACCGCCATTGTTTCCGAAAACACCAATTCAATAACTAATGTAGGACATAAACCACCATTGTTTCCGAAAACCCCAATTCAATAACTAATGTACAACATAAACCGCCATTGTTTCCATAAACCCCAATTCAATAACTAATGTAGGACATAAACCGCCATTGTTTCCATAAACCACAATTCAATAACTAATGTAGGACATAAACCGCCATTGTTTCCGAAAACCCCAATTCAATAACCAATGTAGGACATAAACCGCCATTGTTTCCATAAACCTCAATTCAATAACTAATGTAGGACATAAACCGCCATTGTTTCCGAAAACACCAATTCAATAACCAATGTAGGACATAAACCGCCATTGTTTCCGAAAACCCCAATTCAATAACCAATGTAGGACATAAACCGCCATTGTTTCCGAAAACACCAATTCAATAACTAATGTAGGACATAAACCGCCATTGTTTCCGAAAACACCAATTCAATAACCAATGTAGGACATAAACCGCCATTGTTTCCGAAAACACCAATTCAATAACTAATGTAGGACATAAACCGCCATTTTTTCCGAAAACCTCAATTCAATAACCAATGTACAACATAAACCGCCATTGTTTCCATAAACCTCAATTCAATAACTAACGTAGGCATAAACGGCCACTCTTTCTAAAAAAAAACTATTCAATAGCTAATGTATTTGGGTCAACATTAAACGTATTTGGGCCAACAGGAACTATGTGTCTATTGGTTCAAAGTGAGTTTAGATTTTGTTTGTTTTTTTTGTTTGTGGTAAATATGTTTATTCTGCTGAATAAGTCTTTTGTCAGTGCCGAAGCACTGGTCTTCCAGCCATTTTTCAATTCAGGGTTATTTACACAAAAGGTATATAGAATAAGGTGTACAATACCTGTTGAATAGACAATTTGCACCATGTAACACAATGAAATTCTGAAACCCAAAAGTTCCATAATAATATGGTACAGTAGTGTCATATAACCAGATATTAGTCAGATAACCAATATTAGTCAGATCAATGTGAGTATTTACATAGTATTTAGAATGTAGGCAGAAGTTATCTTCTGTATTCAGTTGGTAAACTTGTAGTAAGTTTTAATGTTCAGTTGCAGTTAGGCAAGCGGTATATAAATGTTGGTTTGTTAGGAAAATTCTAGTGTAACTCTAATGTAGCTAATTAAGTGAGTTGATGAATTATGGTGTTGGGGTGGGGTTGTTAATAATACACTGGACCATCTGTGACCAGTGAAGCAGTGGGACCAATACCAGTGCATTTAGGTCTTAAATTTTACATTTTTACCTGGACTGTCTCTGTAATCATATATGGTCTCTGTGATCATATATATGGTCTCTGTAATCATATATAGGGTATTATAGGGCCAATAGGGAAGGATATATACTTGGAGGGACAAAATACCCAACCTCATGGGGCGGCCTGATTTCCCAGTGGGGCAGCACTATAAAGTCACCATGAGTGTGCACTGTCACAAGTAGGTACCCGCCCTGATATGACCTTAGATGTTGCCAGGACATAAGACTCCAATAACCAACCAACCCGAGCTCAGGGTGTGTAAGCACCCAGCTTCCGTCCTTCCTCAGGGTTTGGTAGTTTGTTGTTATTTTACGTCCTAGCAACATCTAAGGTCATATTAGGATGAGTACCGACTTGTGACAGTACGCACTCATGGCGATTTTATAGTGCTGCCCCACTGGGAAATCAGGCCGCCGGCACCATGAGCTGATATCCCACTCAGTCACATTATCCTGACACCGAGCTAACCAGCCCTTGCCCTATCCTAATAATGCCGAGCACCAGGCTAGGAAGCGACAAGTATAAATTTTTAAGTCATTGGTTTGACTCGACTGGGAACCGAATTCGCAAACTCCCGATCTTCCGCACACGAGGCCTGTGCTCTACCGATCCGGCCACTGTGCCCGGTCCCTTCCTCAGGGACAAGTGGAGAGTAAAGGCCCTGTCACACTACGACGTAATGACATCAGAGCAGGGAGAACGTGAAAAACGTCGAACTTCTCGGCGTAGTATGCAAATTTCGGCACAAGTTGAAGGTGGATGCAGCATAGTTGACAAGAGCGTAACGTCGGTAAAGCGTAGTGATAGCATCCTTCAACGCGAAAGGACAACGTAATAACGCTGATGGTATGTTATTAACGTTATTTGATCGCCAGAACTACTTTGCTTTACGTTACCTTATGTTACTTACATCATGAAACGTTGGCGAAACGCTGAATATACGTTGGATGTACATTCGGCGTACGTTCTCCTGACATTCCCATTACGGCGCATGGACGTTTCCACCAGCTTTAATGTGGGTCAACGTAGTGCAATGTAGTGCAACATAGTGCAACATAGTGCAACATAGTGACCAGCATTTTAATAACATCCATCTAACATCATCGACGTTCGCCAAATGCATACAGAACGTACGGCGAACGTACAGCAAATGTAAACCCTTAGGTTGGAGTTACGTCAAAAGTTTTGAACATGTTCAAAACCTTGACGCCCGTCGACGTAACATGACGTAGCATGACGTAACGTGACGTATCTCGACATCGGTCTAACGTCATTCTGACATCATCATAACATAACCCAACGTACCTAAACATAATGACCAAAAGTGACCTATACCAGGCTTACGTTGGCTCTTACATCGTAGTGTAACAGAGGTATAACTTGGAATTACTGTGGAAGCCAGTTGCAGCTCCATCTTTTCAAAGCGAGGACAGACAGTGTGTGCACAGTTCACAATAACGCACTGACCTTCTCCAACACTCCCATCACCTCTCCCGCTGGTCCATATGCTGCCCTATACAGCAACACCTCTCTAAATCGACCAACCATGGGACCGACTTTAAATGGTTCATTTCGGGAGGTGGTCGGTTTAGGGAGTTTTTTAATCATTAAAATGGTATTGTATTGGTGATCGTTTTTGACCCAAATAAAGTGATCAATATAGGGGAGTGGTCGATCTGTGGAGGTGGTCGGTTACAGAGGTTTTACTGTATTTCCTCCAGACCAGAACATACTGGGACACAGCGGGATCCAACCCATGGAGAGTTGCACATGCCAAATACACTCTCCAAGCATAGGCTTTGCCATGACATATATGCAAGGATGCTCTCGGTGGTACTCCAAGCACAAGTGATTTGACCTCCAGCACTATCTACATCACACTATCATTATACCGGAAGCGCTGGCCGAATCGGTAGAGCGCTTGTTTCCCATGCGCAAGGTCGGGTATTTGAGTCAAACCAATGACTTACAAAATTGACACTTGTCGCTACCTAGCCTGGTGCTCGGCATTAATAGGATAGGGCGAGGAGTGGTTAGTTCAGGATCAGGATGATGTGACTGAGCAGGATAATGGGTCATGGTGCTATTGGTCCCTTCTTCCAGTGGGGCAGCACTACAAGGTCACCATGAGTGCACGCTGTCATGAGTTGGTACCTGTCCTAATATGACTTTACATGTTGCGAGGATGTAAAACCATAACACACAGGACTATTAAGGGGCTGTCACATTACGACGCATCTCGCAAGCGCATTGCCAATGAGTAAAATCACTTTTTTACATCGAGATGCGACAAACTTTTCAGCGCGGGGGGAAAAGTTGGACGTATACATACCATATACATAACGTATGTCTAACGTGCCTCCCGACAAAAAACGCTTGAATTACGCTCATGGTATGTTCGCAGAACGCCGGTGAACGCTATATACGTTATTCGATCGCCAGAACTATGCTTCATATGTTACATACGTCAAGACATGGTGGAGAAATGCAAAATGTACGTTAGATGTACGTTAGACATATGTTAGATATACGCTACCCATAAGTTATCAGTATGCAGACTGTACGTTTCCACTGCCTTTAATGTAGGTCAATGTAGTGCAACATAGTGAACAATGTACATCTAATGTATGTCTAACGTACATCAATGTATGCCTAACATATACATAATGTACGGCCGACATAACACCCATACATTGTCATACGTAGAAGGTTTTGTGCATGCACAAAACTTTCACGACCCCCTAATGAGCATCAATGTACATCGACGTACATTGACATATGCATAACGAACGCATAATGCATTACAACGTATCCCAAAATAGCGGCCAAAAATCACTTACGTTGGCATACATTTGTGCGATGCCTCGTAATGTGACAGCCCCTTTAGCAACCACGCCAACTCAACAAAGTGACCACTGTACACTATAGCCCCATTCACACGGGGAATGTAAATCGATTCGTAGAAATCGACTTGCCTAGTTTGGGTTACATTTCGCGTGTGAACGGGCAGCTGAGTCGGATTAGGGCTGAATCGATTCCTGTGATCCGGATACTGTAAACCACTTGTCGAGGTAGTTTACGTGAATCGATTTCTGTGAACCGATTTATTTTGCCCGTGTGGACGCACTGAGGCGGATTAAGGACGTCACATGCATGTGCAGTCGAGACCTTAGTTTGTTTACTATCCGGTCGATCAAAAGTGCATATTAAATAATTTGGTCTATGAAAGTGCTAGCTGGGCACAGATATTTTGTTCGTGATTTATTTTAAGGTTTTCACTGCCCAGCAGAAGTTTTGACCGTTCCAAACCAATACGATTCAGTCCATACATATCTAGGTCGAACCCACACTCTCTCATGGCAACGTCGACGAACCCAAACTGGCGCTGGTTAGTATAGACTTGCTCATGCGCAGATATCGATTTCCGGCCCCAAGTACTGCCCGTGTGAACGGGCCGCTGATTCGATTCCTAGTATTCGCCTTGTCTAAATCGCTTTACATTTTGCCTGTGTGAATGCGGCTTATGACTCTCCAAGCCGAGACCAAGGCCTCAATCTTCTTAGCTGCTTATATATACATATACCATATATACATATAGAGGGAGGGGGGGCTGCTACAGTACCAAATAGAAACAACACTTAAAGCTGCATAGTCCGATGAAGTATCAAATATTCAAAACCAAAACAATTATCTATATTTGATTTTGCATATCTAAATTAGATACTGATGCACTTATTAAATTTGTGTTTCTGCATAGAAGGGAATGCTGAATCAGAACCCTTACCGTAAAAAAAAAAAAAAAAATTGTCAGCGCGAGTGAGGTTCCCGTGTCCGTTAGGGACGGGAATAGCCAGTGGCGGAGCCACAGGTCGCACGCGGGGAGGTACAGGAAGGTGGACTTAGAAGCAATGGTATACAATGACATAATAATAATAATGAAGTAGTTCCCTTCCGTGCCTTTATACTCACATAATACCCTCTACATCACATATATATCCGGTCAAATCGTGCAAGCAACAGAAAATGAAAGCAACCTGGATGGGTGTGAAAGTGACCGGATAATTCACGATTAGGTTATCGAGCATCACTGTTGCCTTGGCAACCACCAGCTGCTCAAAGTCAGCTCAGCACCCCCTCTGGTGTCGCAATCTTTGCTTTTAAGTTGCTACCATATTTTTAAAATAAATATATGTCAAGTTGACTGCATTAGGGAGACTACATAGACTAAACCGCGCGCGGTGGCCGAATCGGTAGAGCGCGGGCCTCGCGTGCGGAAGGTCGGGAGTTTGGTTCCCAGTCAAGTCAAACCAATGACTTTATAACTGATACTTGTCGCTTCCTAGCCTGGAACTCGGCATTAATAGGATAGGGAAAGGACTTGTTGGCTCAGTGTCAGGATAATGTGACCGAGTGGGATATCAGGTCATGGTGCTGGTGGCCTGATTTCCCAGTGGGGCAGCACTATAAAGCTGCCATGAGTGCGCACTGTCACAAGTCGATACCTGTCCTGTTATGACCTTTGATGTTGCTAGGACGTAAAACAACAGACATATTTGTGGAAATTGACATGCAATCCTCGTGGCTGGAAGACCAAAATCAATGCTCATGCCGTCAAAAAGATTAGATGTATTCCACTCAACCATTTACTACCCCCAAACAATAAATAACAGAAGAATAAATACATCAACAAGCCAGCTCCGGCTCTCATATGACCTTAGATGTTGCTAGAATTCAAAACCCCAAAACAACCAAATCAACACCTTCCAAGCATGCTCTGCGGTGTGCTGGAAGAAATTCTGAAGAGTATCCGGTTGTATTGACAAATCACCGGGAGTCAGAGGTGCACACAAATCTCTGACGTCACAGTGGGGGGGGGGGGGGCGTTTCACTAAACAACCCACACCTTAAAGTACTCACCGGCATCAGGATAACTGCGATGGTTTGTAGAACCACCGACTGTGTGGACACCTACGGAACAGCACATCATGGGTCACGTGCTCGTGTACGGTGACGTCATGACGCATGCGCTGTCGTGCACAGACAGTTAACTTTTAGTGAAGCAGGACGCGGTCAATCCAACCCCCACTTCCGGTGGCCCGCGCTCAGGGCGGGTGAGGGAAAAAAGCACGCGCATGCGGCGTGGATGGTTTTCTCGCTGTAGCAGGCAGCCAGATAGAGCCTACATTGGATGTGGCTGCCTGTGCTGTGCTTTCTCAGGCAGAAATGGGGCAAGGGTCATGCAGATGTGAGCCAGAAGGGATGCCGAATGGGTAGAGCACTCGGTTCATATGCGGAAGGTCATGGGTTCGGTTTGAACCGGTCAGAACCGGTTTGAACCGGTCAGAACCGGTCAGAACCGGTTTGAACAGGTCAGAACCAGTCTGAACCAGCTTAGAACCAGTTTAGAACCGGTTTGAACCCGTTTTAGAACGGTCTGAACCAGTCAGAACTGGTAACATGGGTTTGAACCAGTCAGAACCAGTGTGAACCGGTTTGAACCAGTCAGAACCGGTTTTAACCGGTCAGAACCAGGTTTGAACCAGTCAGAACTGGTCTGAACCAGTGTTGAACTGGTTAAAACCGGTTCTGACAGGTTAAAACTGGTTCAAACCAGTCCAAACTGGTTCAAACCAGTTCAAGCCAGTTCTAAGCTGGTTTAAACCAGTTCTACATTGGCTCAAACCAGTTCTAAACTGGTTCAAACCGGTTCTAAGCTGGTTCTGACCGGTTCTGACCGGTCCAAACCGATTTTAAGCTAGTTTAAACCAGTTCTGACTGGTTCAAGCCAGTTCAAACCAGTTCAAACCAGTTCTAAACTGGTTCACACCGGTTTTGACCGGTCCTGACTAGGCAAACATTTAAATCAAATGCAACTTCCTGCTCACAGGGTATGCGTATTCACCAACTTCCACACATTCCACCATGTAAGCTGAAGCCTGGCATGCTAGGTTGCAGCTTCAGTCCTTCGTGAGACAGCAGAACTCGGAATACCCATATAGGACGTCTAATGTAAGTTAATGGTAGCAATGTATAAATAATGCATTTAATCAGGTTTTTAAACACTGATTGTGATACCCATATTGGGAAGTAATCTTGACGGTAACCAAACTATTACTGGGCAATTGAATATCCCCCTGAAGTAACTAACCTGCACTACATGTCTCAATATACTCATCCTCCTCAGCATTTAGCATACAGTAAAACCTCTCTAAATCGACCGACCATGGGACCGACTTTAAATGGTCCATTTAGGGAGGTGGTTGGTTTAGGGAGTTATTTTTATCGCTACAGTGGTATTGTATGGGTGATCGTTTGGGACCCAAATAAAGCAATCGACATAGGGGAATGGTCGATCTGTGGAGGTGGTCAGTTAGAGGCGTTTTGCTGTAGTTACTCCAGCAGCCCTGTATCGTGTATAGGACTGCTGATCAACCCCATAGAAAAGGTGTCAGATGGCTGGGGTATAGACATAACCACATGTTTTTCCAAACTAATATGCTACCTATTTTGTAACAATATAATCTATGATAGACCACTACTTCAGGAGTGTGTAATTAATTAAATCATTGTGAGTAATTAAATTTAAAAGTTGAATTGAAAGAATCCAATGGCTACCAACTTGGTGTTAGTGCATTTTCGCCCAGTTCATCAACTCTACGGCAATATAGATAACCAATGCGCAATGGAACCAGGACCTCCATAGTTTGTTTACAGTTGATTTCCTAGGAAAGCGTGGGTTTTTTTGGGGGGGGGGGCTCAGATTCTAAACCTGGTTGTCGTTCGCTCCTACTGGAGGTGGATACCTCATCTACATCTCCCAATCTCACAGTCTCACAGAATCCCAGTCTCCCAGTCTCCCAGTCTCCCAGCCTCCCAGTCTCCTAGTCTCCCAGTCTCCCAGTGATCTAACCACACACATCTTTCCCACTCTCTGCATCTTTCAGTGGCTTCTCCTCCCACAATGCACCACGTCCGGTCGAGCAGACGCGCTCGCTGTCAGAGGTCACCTATCGGGCCGAGCTCCAATTGACCTTTGACCGCACCCCACCACTTTGTACGAGAGCACGCTCAGCCAATCACAATGCAGCATGGCCACCATGTTGCGGCGTCTGTGCAAGCCCTGCTCTGACGACCTCCCGAGTCGTGCCCGAGGCCGACTCGACTGTCCCGCACCCACAACTTTCTTGGGAATCGGGTAGACAGTGTTTCCTTTTAGGCATGACTCGTTGTTTTTTTAGCAGCGGTCTGTTTGTCACCCCCCCCCCCACTTCCGGTCCACCTTACGGTACAGTGTCATGTCCAGCGTCAGGCCCAGCTTCCGGTCCAGCTTGGGGTCCAGTTTCCGGTCCAGCTTCCAGTCCAGCTTCCGGTCCAGGTGCCGGTCCAAGTAATGTGCAATCTCATCGTTGTGCATGCATGCACTGCTAACATTGTTATATCAGCATGAGTAGTGTGTTGTCTCTTAACGGGAAATGATTGTCCCCTTTTCTGTGCTATGTATTGTTTATGTAATAGTCTGCACTGACCTCTCAGGCAAGTAACCACATAGACAGTTAGGCATGGGTAGGGTGTTGATATCAGGGAGCCTAGGTGGTGTAATGGTTAGCACAGTGGCCCGGAATGCAAATAAATGTGGGTTCGAGTCTGGCTCTAGGCGCAATATTTCCCATTTTCATCACCCCTATGCCACTTACTTCAATTTTCATTCCGATTTTGGGGGTCCTATTAGAAGTTTAAATGTACATAGTCCGGTGATTTTCAGTTGCTGCTATTTTTGTTATCGAAAAAATGTTTAGGCACAACTGACACTAGGTCAACAGCCGGTGGAAGCGAGGTGGGGCAAAGGTGGCACCACCAGTAAGAGGTGTACTGGTGGCGCCACCTTTCGCCCACCTTGCTTCCACCGGCTGTTGGGTCTTATGGAGTATATATAACAATATGATAATATTTCCCTTCCATACCGTTATAGATTACTCGCATAATACCATATGCATCACATATTAGGTTGATCATCATGATTTACATTACTTCAGTTTGAAGCAACCTTTATTGGAAGTGGATAACTTTGGAGATATTTCAACTGAAAACATGTCAAAATCATTTTGGCATGCACATCGAAATCCCACACCATGTGTTTTAGCAGTAACAGGTTCTATTAAATTGACTTAGTATTTATTTCCTTCTCTGTCGAAACAAATGCTCAATAAGTGCATTAGTATCTAAGTTGTATATGTAGATGGGATGGCCGAATGAGTTAGAGGGTCCATATCCCGTGTTGGTAGATCATGGGGTCATGCGTTTGAACCCTGGTCGAGTCACTGATGACTTAAAAATTTATACATGTTGCATCCTAGCCAGGCGCTCGGCATTATTAGGACAGGGCAAGGAGCAGTGGAATGAGGAAGACCAATCGTCCGTGATTGAAATTTTCCCTGCTTAAACAACTAATGTACCAACAACAAAAGATTGCTTTGGTCTGGAAAATATGATGATTCCTTTGGGCTATGCAGCTCTGATAAGTCCGAAGTAAAAGTTGTGTTTCATGACACTCACCTTTATTTCCTCACACATCCATCCCTTGTCTGGCACTCTTTGTTCTGTTTACGTGTAGATGACCTGCTCAATATTTATTGGCATGCAAGTCTGTGATTAAAGCTGTACAGTCCGATGAAGCATCAAATTTTCAAAACCAAAACAATTATCTAGAATTGATTTGACATATATCTAACTTAGACACTGCTGCACTTATTAAGCATTCATTCCTAAATATAAGAGAATACTGAGGCAATTTAATAGAACCTGTTAATACTAAAGCCTGTGGTGTCAGAGTTTTGGCGTGCTTGCCAAAACTAATTTGACTTGTTTGCAGTTCAAATATCTCAAAACTTAACTATTTAAATTAAGCAGTGCTTGAAACTAAAGTCAGGTAGATTATAACAATCAGTTTAATATATTTATCTCAGAAAAATGACGGAAACTCAAAACCATCAGACTATGCAACTCTAAATTCAATGTCTGGAACTGCGATTTGACCCTGCGCCAAGTCGGTTCACACAGCAATACAGTAGACCTGGGGTGAGGTGCACTGATCTTCCCAGGCAAAATGCCACATACACAGTAAGGTGTGAGTAGGGTGATTGCATCAGGCAGCCTAGAGAGTCTAATGGTTAGGATGTTAGCCATGGAATAACAGACATGTGGGTTCGCATAATATTCCCTTCATTTGCACATAAAACATCCCCAGCATTGGTGTCATGACCAGGGTACTGTACAGATTATGCACTGCATTGTTTACCAGCAGTCCTAAGTGCACTCACTATATGGATATATATGGCTTGAAAATTTATACTTATTGCTCCCTAGCCTGGCGATCAGCATTACTAGGAAAGGGCAGGGAACAGTCGCGAAAGGAAGACCAATTTTCCATGATTGAAATTTCTCCAGCTTAATGAACAAAAGAAAAATGTTTTATTTAAACAGATTGGCGGTGGAAATAGTTTGACTTTTTTTTTTAACTTTTCAATCATGCTGCACTTATGGCTGGTTACATAAAAGTGGGTAGTATGCCAGCTATGAATACTGCGCATGCGCCTGAGGAGAGCAGTAGGGTGTAGTAGTTGGTAGTAATGTAGAATGGCAAATCCTCCAAATTGCTTTGGGCTCCTCTGCATGTCGTTTGCTGGACGAAACATAGCAAGTTTTCAACACCTGGTGGGTTAATGCCTTTAAATCCAGCCATGTTGTAACGAGTTGTCTGGTCATGACTTGTTCACAACAGCCATTGTAATCCCTTAGAAATGTCTCTTAAATATTTATAATATGAGTTGCATCGTCCGCTGTCATAATGTGTATATACAATTTGACGGTTTAAATATAACAATTTGGCATAGTGCCAAATCGATATGCATGGTAAATTGCATATTACAGATGTGATATATAAATGAGCAGATTCTGCTTAAAGTTGTATAATCCGAAGGTTTTAATTACATTGTATCCTGTGACCTTCACCTCTAATAACCGTGTAATGACCTTGTAATGATCAGGGAACGACTTGTTTCCAGGCATCTTCACAAGTGTGTGTGCAATTGTTCTTAGAGTTGTCTAGGGTTTCAGGTTACCAGCTCTCACCACTCACTCACACCCAGCGAGGCACTCAGCGCTGAGTAGCTGAGTACCGTCACTTTTCCTATCTCTCCTCCTCCGGGAACTCAAAGGTCATTTGGGTTAAGGGAACACCCGCATATGACTTTCCTTAAGATGACATTGGACGTATTCGACTGGGCCTTTCTATGCGCATATCAAAATATTTCTTTACAAATTCATATTCGACTGGGACCGGAAGTGGGTTTCTATGCGTATGAATCAAATGTGTCTTGTGGCTCCATCCATAAGGTCACATGGCGTATTTCAAGATGGCTGATATGGAAAGCTTGAAAGATTCAGTAGCTTCAGCCAATCAGAGCTGTTCTTTTTTATTGCAAATGGCCACCCCCATACAGGGCAGCCATTTGCAATGGCAGAGAACAGCTCTGATTGGCTGAAACCACTGAAGCCATTTGCTGGACCTCTTTGCAGAGGGCAGGGAACAGTCGCGAAAGGAAGACCAATTTTCCGTGATTTTCCTAGTTCACTGCACAGGTGGGCGGAGCCTAAATTTTGTGGATGGCAATATCTCAGTCGAATGCCTCCATAGAGTGCTGGCTGACTTCCCATGTGGGAGGTCATGAATTTGAAACCCGATTGAGTCAAACCAATGACTTGCAAAATTGATACTTGTCACTGCCTATCGTGGCACTTTACACTAATATGGTGCTACAAGGAATGGTTTGTGCAGTATCAGGATACTGTTACTGAGCGGGGATAATCAGGTCATGGTGTTAGTGGCCCAGTCTCCCGGCAGTGTAAAGTCGCCATGAATGTGCACTGTTACAAGTCATTACTCATCTTGCTAAGACCTCAGATGGTGCTAGGAGCTAAAGCCCCAACAAACAACATCACATGATGTGAGTCGCGAATTGACTTGGTGATCTGACAAGTATACCGGGAGCAGCAGCAACTGCAGTGGGTGAGGGGCTGGCACCGCTTGGTCTACTGCGAAAGCAGGTGGCACCATGGGGAGAGCACACTGTTCCATTGGTAGTATTAATATTAACATATTAAAAATATGCGACATGAATAGAGTTGGTGGCTTCTCAACCTTCCTTGCATGCATTGAGTGATCATAACTGTGTTGGCACTTTCCGGTGTTGTCCATGTTGAGTCCTTCTTTTGTTGACACACCCTAGTACACGCCCAGTACCGACTTAGTTCATATGACGTCAGAAAGGTATTTAGGTCAGTGCGCGCCCGGCTTGGCTGCATGACAACATCCGGTCACACAGCAAACTTAATGGCAGTGAGCAATCTTGATACAGAGAAAGTGAAATATTTCTAAAACCAGACCACCTAGAAACAAACTGCTTGGAACAAATATAGAAAACATATTCAATGAACAGATTATATTAAATTTATAAGGTTAGGGTTCTGCATTTCTATTAATTTTGAATAAAATAGAAGTTTTGCACTGTGCGTACTAGCAAACTCAATGCATTGTCAATGGCAGTGAGCAATCTTCATACAGAAAAAGTAAAATATCTCTAAACCCACACCACCTAGAAACAAACTGATTGGAACATATATAGAAAACATATTCAACGAACATATTATATTAAATTTATACGGTTAGGGTTCTGCATTTCTATTAATTTTGAATAAAATATACGTTTTGCACTGTGCATCCCAGCAAACTCAATGGCAGTGTGCATTCGTTCTGCAGCCAAGGTGCATGTGCATATACAATGTTTATGAACATTGAAAGCTGTCTATAGTAGGTTGGTGTGCAACCATTTACTCCATGTATCATCGCTCAGAGTAGTTTGGCTATTTGACACCAGGGGGCAGGGCGGTGCCGCCGCTATTGATCAGTTCCTAACGGAAGCTGTCGTGTCCTTAAAATTGCATAGTCGGATGGTTTTGAGTTTGTGAAAATATATATTATATTGATTGCTATGAGCTACCTTACTTTGATTCTAAGTAATTGATATTATTAATATAAGTCATTGTTTTTTTTAGTGTACTGTTTATATATGGGTTGGAATTATTTTTGTGTTTTAATCAAAACAGATGTACATTATCAGAGCTTTGGTTTTAGTGTTCTGTGATTGCAAGTTAATTAGTACCAGTGGGACATATCAATAGAAGATTTCCACAACCAACCTAACCTCTAACATCCATGGAAGAACTAATGTTCCGGGTAGTCACTCACTGTACAGTATGCTATGTGGAAAAGGTCTTAGTTATAGAGGACTTCCACCACAAATCCACTCTATAACATTGTGGGTAGCCCCTCACTGTGCAGTATGCTATGTGGAAAAGGTCTTAGTTATAGAGGACTTCCACCACAAATCCACTCTCTAATAGTATGGGCAGCAACTCACTGTGCAGCATGCTCTGTGGAAAAGGTCTTAGTTATAGAGGACTTCCACCACAAATCCACTCTCTAACATTGTGGGTAGCAACTCACTGTGCAGTATGCTATGTGGAAAAGGTCTTAGTTATAGAGGACTTCCACTACAAATCCACTCTCTAACATTGTGGGTAGCAACTCACTTTGCAGCATGCTCTGTGGGTAGCGCTTCATAGAGGATTTCCACCACCAATGTGGCCTCTGGTGTCAGTGGTACTAATGTTAAAGGTGTTCACTCTGTGCTGTGCTGAAAATGTTTATTGTCTTGGTGGGGAGGGAGTGGCGGTTTATTTTTAACATATGGGACCATGTCTACAGTTGCACTTGACCTTGTACTTCTACTGTCCTACATCCGGGATCTCATCATCATCCTCATGCTGTTGGTCGCGATGCGACAAAGACTGCTTTCAGTACTTGACTGCCGCTCTCCATTTAGTTCTCTGCTGTGAGAGTTGCGTCCATGAGTCGGTCTTAATGTCTCACGTTCTACGAGTGGAATATATAGACATCATGGATTATTCGGTAGAATTTAGAAGGGCCACTTCCCATCTGAAGGGTGTGGGTTCGATACCCAGCTGGAGAGGACACGATGGCCAAATTGGTAGAGCGCAGGCTTCACATGTGGAAGGTCCAGAGTTTTGAAAACCTGGCCGAGCCAAACTAATGACTTACAAAATTGATACTTGTCACTACCTAGCCTGGTACAGTAGAACCCCATTAAACCAAGCTCGGTTAAACCAAATGATCGGTTAATCCAAACTTTTTTCGGCGGCCCGGCAAAATACTACCATTCATCATATAGAAAAGGTTGGTTAAACCAAAGTCGGTTAATCCAAATTATAGGTTAATCCAAATAAAATTGACTAGTTCAAACCGATTCTGACCGGTTCTATCCAAGCTGTTTCAAACCGGTTCTGACTTGTCCTCACTAGTTCAAACCAGTTCAAACCGGTTCTGACTGGTTCAAACTAATTCAAACCGATTCAAACTGGTTCAAACCGGTTCTGACTGGTTCAATCCAGTTCAAACCGGTTCAAACAGGTTCAAACCGGTTCAAGCAGATTCAGACCAGTTCTGACCAGTTCTGACCGGTTCTGACTGCTTCTGACTAGTTCAAATCGGTTCAAACTAGTTCAACCCGGTTCAAACCAGTTCTGACCAGTTCAGACCTGGTTCAAACCGGTTCAAACCGGTTCAAACCAGTTTAAACGGTTCAAAGCAGTTTACACCGGTTCAAACCGCTTCTGACAGGTTCTGACTGGTTCAGGCCGATTCAAAACGATTCTAACCGGTTCAAACCGATTCAAAACTGGTTAGAACTGGGTCTGACTCGTTCAAACCGGTTCCGCCTGGTGCAAACCGGTTTAAACCAGTGAGAACCAGTGAGAACCAGTGACAACCAGTGACAACCAGTCAGAACCAGTCAGAACCAGTCAGAACCAGTCAGAACCAGTCAGAACCAGTCAGAACTGGTTTGAACCATTTTGAACTGGTTTGAACCGGTTTGAAACATTCTAAAATGGTCAGAACCAGTTGGAAGCGGTTTGAACCGGTTTGAAGTGGTTTGAAGTGGTTTGAAGTGGTTTGAAGTGGTTTGAAGTGGTTTGAAGTGGTTTGAACCAGTCAGAACCGGTTAGAACCAGTCAGGACCGGTCATAACCGGTTTAAACCAGTTTAGCACCGGTTTGAACCGGTTTATGGCCCAATTTATGAGATGCAATCAAATTGGTAGCCATTTTTCTTCTTCTTCATATTTTATCTCGACAAAGAGTGAACCAATATCCATGTAGTTTATATTAAAATATGTCAAATAATATACTAAACATATCTTAAGTGAGAGTGCATGTGTCTCAGAACAACCGCTTAAAAGGTACAGCCCAATTCATGAGCTGCAATAAAAATTGGTAGCCATTTTTTTGCCTATTTTCCCAATTATCGCGACATATAGTGAACCAATATCCATTTAGTTTACATTACGATATGCCAAATGACATACCAATCATATCTCAATTGGGTGTGTATCTGCATCAGACCCGCCGATTAAAAGCTACAACCCAAGTTATGAGATGCAATAAAAATTGGTAGCCATTTCTTTACATGACCGCCTAAATGGGTTTAACTGTGGAATTGAGATGTCCATCGCATTTGTTCATAACAGTAATTCAATCCATGCAAGACAAGTACAGTATAAAGTGACATTTATTCTTACTATTTCGTTGTTACATTTAAGCCATGAGATGTTTGATTTATTAAGATTTTGAGGATTTCAGGCACATAGCCCTATGAATGTCACTTGTAGTTTGGGTGGGAGGGACGGCAAATCCAAAGGAGAGAACACGTCCTGTCGATGGAAATGCTCTGGTCGAAATGTCTATAATGAAACTGGGTCGCATCTCATTTTGCCAATTTACAGAAGATGGCATCACCGTCGGAGCATTATTAATAAGAAAGACTTTATAGATGGCGCCAGTAGTCGCCTCCATGTTAAGTTTGTACTTTTACTTGCGGGTTAAATTACCCATGTTGAAATCAACATCGACAATGCATAAAGCTAACTGAAAAATATAGTGGCGACCTTGCCCTCCTTATTGGTAGTCAAATTGTATCTGGCTAATGGACTAAATATGCGTGATCACTGCAGCAATATGGTGCCGATTGTGACTCTAAATTGTAAGGGTGGAGGGTGGTAAAACTTCAATTAAGCAATGACCAGGTGATATGAGTGGCCTCCTATTGGACAAGCTATGCTCCGAGATGCACCCAACTTAGCTGCGTATGTGTGTTTGCAACAGGTTTACTTATTGTCGAGGACCGGGCGCGGCGGCCTAATCGGTAGAGTGCGAGCCTCACGTGCGGAAGGTCGGGCGTTCGGTTCCCAGTCGAGTCAAACCAATGACTTTATGATTGATACTTGTCGCTTCCTAACCTGGCGCTCGGCATTAATAGGATAGGGCAAGGACTGGTTAGCTCAGTGCCATGGATAATGTGACTTAGTGGGATATCGGGTCATGGTGGTGCAGGCCTGATTTCCCAGTGGGGCAGCACTACAAATCCACCATTAGTGCACACTGTCACAAGTCGGTACCCATCCTGATATGACCTTATGGCACTGTCACATTACGACGTATCTCGCCAGCGCGCCACCAACGCGGAAAATCACTTTTTTTACGTCGAGATACGTCAAACTTTTTGGCGCGGGGGGAAAAGTTGGATGTATACATACCGTATACACAGTGTATGGACAACGTATGACCAACATATGGTTAACGTACCTCTTGGCGAAAAATGCTTGAATTACGCTCACGATACGTTCACAGAAAACTGGTGAACGTTATATACGTTATTCAATCGCTAGAACTACGCGTCATACGTTACATACATCAAGACACGCTGGAGAAACGCTAAACGTACGTTAGACTATGTTAGGCGTACGTTATCCATACGTTGTCAGTACGCGGACTGTACATTCCCACTGACTTTAAAGTAGGTCAATGTAGTGAAACATAGTGAATAATGTTTGACTAACATACATCTAACGTACATCGGCGTATGCCTAGCACTTACATAACATACGGCGGACATAACATCCACACGTTGTCGAACGTTGTCGCGCATCGAAAGTTTTGTGCATGCACAAAACTTTGCCGACCCCCTGACGTCTGATGCCGTATCTCGTCGAACGTTGACGTACATTGATGTATACCAACGCGCGTCTAACGCATGTGTAATGTAGCGGCAAAAAATCACATACGTCGACGTACATTGGCGCAAAGCGTCATAATGTGACAGCACCATTAGATGTTGCCAGGACATAAAACTCCAACAACAAACCTATTGACGTCAGTGCAGCCCACTGCACATAAGGTTCATAGTCACGCCAACACCCTTCAGCTGTTGGTCTAAATGTAGTCTCACCTGGCGGCAGTACTGAGACTGGCAGACTTCCCAATAAGTACTCACATATAACGCATATTGGTTAACGAAAGGCTATACAGTACAACCCCATTAAACCAAGCTCTCTTAAACCAAACGATCGGTTAATCCAAACTTTTTTCAGCGGCCCGACAAAATACTACCATTTATCATATAAAAAAGTTGGTTAAACCAAAGTCGGTTAATCCAAAGTATTGGTTAATCCAAACAACATTGTCGGGCACTAGGCCACTTCCGGTATGGTTAAACCATACTTTCATGTGGTTATAAGGTCATCTGAGACTTTTTTATATGATAAATGGTAGTATTTTGCCGGGCCGCCAAAAATAGTTTGGATAAACCGATCGTTTGGTTTAATTGAGCTTGGTTTAACGGGGTTATATTGTATATACATACAAAAACAATAATCAAAGTGTTCACATACACTGTATATTACATTCATAAAGCACCCACGTTTTTGCCCAAACCAAGTCAAAGCTCGGTTAAACCAATGATCGGTTAATCCAAACAAATATCTATGGTCCCTTCAGGTTTGGTTTAACGGGGTTATACTGTATATAGGAAAGTTAATTATATCAAATTCCGACATATATACAATGTATATATGGGCGTATGTAAATGTATGCATACATATGAAGAGTTCAGGTGCAAAACCCCGTAAACGGCAATCAAAAAATTTGATTAAAATAAAAGATCTTTTCCCGAAAATAATTTTAATTCTCACTAATTCCACTTTTCTTGTGATCACATGATTATCGAACAATGAACAAAAAGTAGGAATGTAAAAAAATAAAATTGTTGAAGGTTTGATTCCAATGTTTATCCTCATTTTGGGATTGGCATTTACGGGGTTTTGCACCTGAACTCTTCATATATATATATATATATATATATATATATATATATATATATTATATATATATATATTATATATATATACCGACCCCTCCACAGATCGACCACTCCGTTATATCGATCGCTTTATTTGGGTCCCAAAAATAGCATTGTAAGGATATTCTACCTCTCTATGAATGGACCACTTAAAGCTGCATAGTCCGATGAAATATCAAATTTTCAAAACCAAACCAATTATCTAGATTTGATTTTACATATCTAACTTAGATACTGATGCACTTATTAAGCATTTGTTTCTGCGTAGAAGGGAATACTGAGTCAATTTAAATGAACCTGTTACTGCAGAAGTCTATGGTTTTGGCAAGCTTGTCAAAACTAATTTTCCATGTTTGGACTCAAAATATCTCAAAAGTTTACCATTTAAAATAAAAGTAAGTTTGAACTAATGTCTAGTAGATACTAGTGATCGATCGAATATATTTATCTCAGAAAAAAATACAGAAATTCTAAACCATCGGACTATGCAACTTTAAAGTCGGTCCCATGGTCGGTCGATTTAGAGAGGTTTTACCTGTTTACTGTATGTATATATATATATATATCATCATCATCATCAAAACTATGCAATCATAAAATACTTTAAATCCTATTTTTCTGTAGTTATATCGGTTATTAAAAAAAAAAAAAAGTTTTGGATTAAGCCACCATTTTTTCCACCCCGAGCGTGGAGAAGCATATTCGATTATTCGACCCCAGTTTGTAGGTTTGCGCATGCGCCAAAAAGTGGCTAGGGTGACCCGAGTCGATTAATCGATTACGCCGTGGGTGGTTAGTGGGGCGTTTTACGCCTCCGCAGCGGAGGGCGGCAGAGAGTTCTATTCCAATACTGGATAACCCTTCCATAACAAACGCACACGCCCTGGGGCAATGGGGCCGGGAGGGTTACGGTGGGGGGGGGGGGGGGGGGGGGGGGGGGGGGGGGGAAGAGAACACCACTTAACTACCAGACAGTTTGGTTGGTGGGTCGCACAACTGATAAGGGGAGGTGGAATAAGAACGGCGGAGTAAGCTCATCTAATGGGGCTGTCATATTACGACGCATCGCGCAAGCGTACGCCGATGAATGTGATTTCTGGCTGCTACGTCGGGATACATCGTTATGCATACGT
The DNA here is from genome assembly GCA_030323885.1 of Branchipolynoe longqiensis. Classification (NCBI taxonomy): domain Eukaryota; kingdom Metazoa; phylum Annelida; class Polychaeta; order Phyllodocida; family Polynoidae; genus Branchipolynoe; species Branchipolynoe longqiensis. The sequence goes on from CM059197.1 coordinate 46,845,516, forward strand.
TGATGTGTGTTGATGTACGTCGATCTACGTCAATGCTCATCGATGCTCGTCGAAAGTTTTGTGCATGAACAAAACATTTGACGTACGACAACGTATGGGTGTTATGTATACGTTAAGCATATGTCGATGTACATTAGCCATACATTGGACTTATGTTGTTCACTATGTTGCACTACATTGACTACATTCAATTCGGCAATGAAAACATACAGTCCACGTACTGACAATGTATGGATAACATACATCTAACATACATCTAACGTACGTTTGGCATTTCTCAACCATGTATATGTAATGTATGAGGCGTAGTTCTGGCGATCGAATAATGTATATAACATTCAACAGGGTTTTGCGAACGTACCGTGAGCGTAATTCGAGCGTTTTTCTAACTCTAACCGACCACCTCCACAGATCAACCACTCCCCTATATCGATCGCTTTATTTGGGTCCCAATAATACTATTGTAACCATATTCTACCTCCCTAAACCGACCACCCCCTAAATGGACCACTTAAAGTCGGTCCCGAGGTCGGTCGATTTAGAGAGGTTTTACTGTATATATGTATATATATGTATATATATATATTTATATATATATGTGTATAGTCAGTGGGTGTCAATTCTGCGGAGGGGCAGGTCACATCCTGAAAGCACTGAACAAAGTAAATCCATTCTGTTTAGTTGACCACAAATCTAGGGTCACGATTCAAACAGTCACGAACCCACATTGTGCAGTGTTGTGGTTTAGTCACGAAAGTTGTGGGGTTCATCTTAGTCCAAGTAATGTGTACATTCATACATTACGGCTGTCTCGTCCGATGAAGGAATTACATTTTCCAAATCAAGACACTTAACTTAGATTTTTTTCTTTAAAGAAAAGTAAAAAAAAAACATTAACAAAACATCGGATTCTTAACCTAATAACATTACGCAAGTATTGTCCGATATGGGGTTTGAGACGGAGGGATCTGGAATGTGATTTGACTGGGGCATAACTAGATCGACATAGGCATCATACAGAGGCCCGAAGGCATCAAACCCCATATTTAGGCGATTAAGAAAGCCTCAGCAAAATGGCACCTTTACCCCTGTTGCACATTGATCAGTTCAGGGTGAAGTTTAATTGTATTTTCACAAATATCCGCCCACAGGAAATAGTGATATCAGACTGGCCCACGCGATACCGATGTTATCGGACGGATCCGATATTCTGATGGACGTGCTACCAACAATTCGGACATTTAATAACTATATGTATGGTAATATCTATGTAATGTCTAGGCTTATGCAGAGGGAGACTTTCATACAATAAAAAGTCAATATAAACCACGTGCATCCGAATAAATATATTTATCTGAGTGTTGTAATTGGCTCCGAGTCTCCAGTATACAGCAGGGATAAGCGGACTCGAACTTAGGGTCACACTGTGTAGAAACACACAAGCACCTTGTTAGTGTTCCTGTTCTCATTTTTATTCGCATTCTTATTCGCATTCTTATTCTCACTCTCATTCTTATACTCTTTCTTATTCTCATTCTTATTCTCATTCTTATTCTCATTCTTATTCTCATTCTTATTCTCATTCTTATTCTCATTCCTATTCATATTTTCATTCTTGTTCTCATTCTTATTCTCATTCTAATTCTTACTCTCATTCTTATTCTTATTCTTATTCTCATTCTTATTCTTATAATCTCATTCTCAGTTTTATTCTCATTCTCATTCTTATTCTCATTCTCATTATGATTCTTATTCTCATTCTTAGTCTTATTTTCATTCTTAGTCTTATTCTCATTCTTATTCTTATTATCATTCTTATTGTTATTCTCATCTTATTCCTATACTCTTTCTTATTCTCATCCTCATCCTTATTCTCATTCTTATTCTCATTCTAATTCTTACTCTCATTCATATATTCTTATTCTTATTCTCATTCTTATTCTTATATTCTCATGCTCATTTGTATTCTCATTCTCATTCTTATTCTTATTCTCATTCTTATTCTCATTTTTATTCTCATTTTTATTCTCATTCTTGTTCTCTTTCTTATACTCTTTCTTATTCTCTCATTCTCATTCTTACTCTCATTCTTATTCTTATATTCTTATTCTCATTCTTATTCTCATTCTTATTCTCATTCTCATTTTATTCTCATTCTTATTATTATTCTCATTCTTATTCTTATTCTCATTCTCATTCTTATTCTCATTCCTAATCTCATTCTTATTCTCATTCTTATTCTCATTCTTATTCCTATTCTTATTCTCATTCTTATTCTCATTCTTATTCTCATTCTTATTCTCATTCTTATTCTCATTCTTATTCTTATTCTCATCCTTATTCTCATCCTTATTCTCATTCATATTCTCATTCTCATTGTTATTCTTACTCTCATTCTTATTTTTATATCATTATTCTTAGTCTTATTTGTAGTCTTAGTTGTGATCTTATCCTTATTCTCATTCTTATTCTCACTCTTAATTTCATTGGTATTCTCTTTTTTGTGTGTGTGGGAAAAATAGGCTTGTCGAGCTATCCTTAAATACATTCTTGTTTGTATTCTTGTACTTACTTCATTTGTATTTCCATTTTCATTTTCATTCTTATTCTTGTTCTCATTCTTTTTTCGCTCGGGAAAATAGCCTTGTATAGCTATCCCTAATCATAATCCTATCCTTATGCTTGTTGTTGTTGTGATTCTTTTTCTTCTCTTTCTTGTAATTATTGTCCTCATTTTTATTCTTATTTAAGTTTTTCTTATTCTTATTCTTATTCAGAAACACATTGTCAGCCTTCTCTTTCGCAGTATCTCACGCATTCCATGCCCGTGAATATGTAACCATTACCTGTCGACATCAGTTTGGTCTAAGAATTCATTAACTACATACACGGAGCGGGTTTATTGATTTTTATCATCGGCTATTGGACGTCGAACATGTGGTCATTCTGACATTTTTATTTTGGAGGAAATCCACTGACGCCACATAGGCTACTCTTTCCGATAAGCAGCAATGGGTCTTTTATATGCACTTTCCCACAGACAGGACAGGACATACCGCATCCTTTGATGAACCAGTTGTGGACCACTGGTTGGTGTTCAGTCTAGATGTTGAAAAGTCCCAGTCGTTATAGAAGAGTGGCCGCTGGCTGTGTAGTCTCCATGTCCTTTTGTCATGGTGACATCTTAACTACAGTACCAAGGCGACTGGAGCTAAGTTGTGATGGGGGGCGGGGGGGGGGGGGGAGACAGAAGCTGTGGGGGGACCTGCATATTCCCATAATGATTTATTTCCTCCTTGGACAAAGGCTATTGGAGGCTCCTCAAGGTGCTTTTTTTCATTGTGTTCAAAATTACTTTTTCGAGTACTATATTCTATACTACTATACCGATTGGATGCAGTGAAAGAATTGGTAAAAGTGTTAGCTTCGTGTCCGGAAGGTCGGGGATTTGACTCCGGGGTTTGTACTCCAAAAGTAGCGGGTTATGACAAATAAGTATTTAAGCAATATATTTAGCTTCTCAGATTGGGGTCTGAATTGGTGTGAAAATATCCATAACGCAGCAATCCAATACTTTAACCAAATTGTTTATTACATTAATTGATTAAGCGGGGAAAATTTCAATCACAGACAATTGGTTTTCCTCATTCTGCTGCTCCTTGCCGTATCCTAGTAATGTCGAGCGTCAGGCTAGGTAGTGACAAGTATCAATTTTTAAGTCATCAGTTTGATTCGGCCATGGTTTGAACCCCCATGGGTTGATTCCCGTAACTTGTCACACAAGAAGCGGGTGCTCTTTTTACATTGGGGTAGTTTAACAGCCCTGTCCATGGAAACAGTCGCCGAGTTTGAGGCTAGTATTGGACTAGATAAAAGATTCACCCTGTACTTGCAGTAGGGGTGAAAAACAACCCATTTGGAAAAGTGGCGAAAGGCTGGGTAAATTAAATCAGCACACAAATTCTTAATTTAAGAAGCAAAATGTATTCTTCATATCCATCTTCACATTTACCTGCTACTTTTGAGTTGAAAAATATAATAAAACATGTAGTTTAATATACTTTAAAAGTTAAATAACCCGCATTCTGTGGTCGTCATCTTGTCTTGTTGCATTCTCTCCCATTTCACCAACTCTGTGCCACTATAAGTAGCCATTAGATACTGGAACCAGGAATTCCACTTCCTGTTCCATGCTAAAGCAATTTTTGCCCATATTTAAACTACATCGTTTGCGTTGAAAATCTTTAAGCGCTGCACACTAACATCCATCCCATTGTCAAATATTCCGATTTAATGCATTGGCGGGAGAATGCAAATGTTCTATTATTGATCGGGTATATGTGACCAGGTGCATGTATGTGTATATGTAGGTGCTGGTGGTACCTGATTGAGATGTAAATAGACATAGTGGTGCTGGCAGGACTATGTGTAAGGGGCACTCAGAGCCTACCTCCTCCCCCCTCCGCTAGTCAGGATCACCACATGCAGGCTCAGGGCAGGTGGTGGCCAGCGGAGCCACACAGCTTGGTGGTGGTGGGCAGACCACTGGTAACCATGGGGACCAGGAATGCTGGATCCCTATTGGTAGAGCTAAGAATGCTTGTTTCTCATTGGGAGAATAGGGTAGGGTGATACTCTACACTGAATCCATGTACCATATAAATAATAAACCAGAGGGCTTGACTCTCTCTCTTCTTTCACACTTTATACTCTTCCTTTCCCTTTGCCTGTATTGATTTCACTATAGCCTGCCTACACAACCACAGATTCGAGCAGTAGACTTTACACCATGATGGCGGCTCCCACAGCCTGGCATTGATGACATGCCTGACTGCACAGACTCAACCTTAATGCACGCGCACATTTCGCCACAGCAGCTACTCCACACATTGATGCAGTATAACATCATATGCAAATATTATTGTAAATTTAAAGTTGCCTAGTCCGATGGTCTTCTTTTCTTAGATAAATATTATTAGTTATTACAAAGACAAAAGACACAAGACACAGGAGTTGGATTGAGTAAGACTCTGGCTGGCCCCTAATAGTCCTACCTTTTATTTATCTAAAATTAAATTTTTATAGCTTCCGACCAACTGGGCCGATGTATGCATTTGACCATTGGGGGTGGGGGAGGAGCAACTCCCGCCACCGCCACTGAGCGACCAATCGGCGCCCAGCTCATATAACCTCACCGCCAGCACCACCCAGCACGCAAGCTTGGGGGTTGCGGGTTCGAATCCAATATGCAAAATATATAATAATAGGTTACATAATAATTTTTGAAAGCAGGAGACAGACTGACTGCCCGGGAAGCGTAGTGCCAACAGCACCTGGTGGTGGCGCTGGCGTAGGCAAGGACCGGGGCAAATCCGGGCAAGTCAGCGATTGGACAATAATACTTGGAGAATAACAGGGAATAATCGTAATAATAATATCGATAATCATGCGAGAGCTCCGCCCCTTTTATATACGCATAATAGATTATACTCTCTATAAATGCTTTATACTACACACATTAGATTGGTTTTTATAATCTATTTTCTGTTAGATTTAAGTCACTTTTATTTTAAATGGCTAACTTTGAACATATTTGAAGTGCAGACATGCAAAGTTAATTATACCAAACACATCAAATGTCTGTCGCTGTGGGCTTCTACAGCGATAGCTTCTATTAAATTGACTTAATATTCCCTTCTAAAGTTCTTTGCTGCAACAAATAGTTTGCATACTGCACCAGTATCTAAGTTAGATATGTAGAATCAAATCCAAATAATTGTTTTGGTTTTGAAAATTTGAGCTTTGATCAGACCATGCCCCTTTAATGCAGGCTGCTTTTACTGCCACCGATCGGGACTGCTGCTAACTGTAATACCCCCATCACACCAAACTAGTTCTCACTACGTTCTTGAAAATGTTGAGGAATGGGGTATTGTTTCCGGGTGGCCCCTCGCGCCGCACACACTGGAGGAATTAAATTATATAAGACAAAATGTATATATATATTTAACCGTTTCATATCACTCTCTCAGCCTAATGCGAGCATATGTGTTGTTTCTATAAGAATTTCTGAGTGAATTTCCTGGGCCTGCTGTGGGCCGCCGCTGCCTCTCATCCCACCGCCGGTTGACTGCCTTCATGCTGTGTAACCCGGGCTAAGGGCGGAAAGCCAGAGTGCCATAGAGATATGGATTGACCCTCTTCCCGCATTTAATAGACATATATTAATTATTCCCTTAATTCACTGGCTCTCCTCCCCACCATTTAGCTTGTTATGTAATACTTTAAATAGTCCAGACTCTATGTTGTGCCGCCGCTGTCACTTATAAACAGCGTAGATAGTTAGATGTTATTACAGTAATTCATGCTTTTATTAAGAAGGTGGTTACTATGTCCCCGGGGGGGTGATCGGCTTCATACAGCCCGCCGGGCAGAAGGCCCTTAATTATATATAGAATAATTGAATATCAATATCAAGTTGACCATAGTGGTTAATATACTTAGGGACTGAAGAATAGTAAAGAATGCAAGGAACATTCCAATCACCTTGTAGAGCTCACAACTTTATTCATGTTCCTACTGGTACAATCTAAGTTCCTTAATAACGATCAATAAAAATAAATACATCCTCTCCCATTTCATTAAGTTAAAACAGTTTGGAATTCCGACAATTAAAGCCTACATCTAGTCTAAAACATCAGAGCGTGTAGTAACACGTCCGATAGGTCTGAGCCCGAGAGCTCGACCTCCCTATGTTGCTAGGAAAGTCACAACCTGCCTCTCCTAGCAACAAGTTACAGCAGTGAAACCGGGCCCGCATTTGATGGCCAATACGGGTCTGCCTTGGCGAGCAGCCCGCATTTCCAAATGCGGGTTGCTCGGCCCAAGCCCGCAATGGTCTCAGCTCGAGTATAGTCTCGCCCACTTCACATATATAAGACAAAATCCTCCAGTGCGAGTGACACTGGTCTACATCCAGTTGAGGCAAGGAGGCCGCAGGTGGCACCACCGGTAGAGTGTTGGATCTTATGGAGTATACCAATAATGATAATAATTCCTTTATGTATCTTTATACTCGCATAATTTGTTATACATCACATATCCTGCATGTCATTACATCATCATCATCATGCGACAAAGACTGCTTTCATTACTTGACTGTCGCTCTCCATTTAGCTCTCTGCTGTGAGAGTGATGTCAATGAGTCAGTCTTAATGTCTCTCAGCTTCAGGTTTCTCTTGATCATGCATGATCATTACACATGAACATGCACATGGGATATATATTTGTATATATCATGTTGACATGTTGATATATACGTATCCTGTATGTATTGTTATAAACCATGCATGTCACCATGCATGTCTCTAACCATCCAGGTGGGCACAGGTGAACCACACTGCATCTACTTCTGAATCGGGCGGGTGCCGCTAGTAATATGGCATAGTCTCTATCCCGGAGGAGCGGTGCTGTGTGCTGTGTGTTGTGTGTTGTGTGTTGTGTGCTGTGTGCTGTGTGCTGTGTGTTGTGTGTTGTGTGCTGTGTGATGTGTGCTGTGTGATGTGTGCTGCGTGTTGCGTGCTGTGTGCTGTGTGCTGTGTGCTGTGTGCTGTGTGATGTGTGCTGTGCGCTGTGTGTTGTGTGCTGTGTGCTGTGTACTGTGTGTTGTGTGCTGTGTGCTGTGTGCTGTGTGCCGTGCGCCGTGCGGCGTGCGGTGTGCGGTGTGCGGTGTGCGGTGTGCAATGTGCAGGTGAAGGCAGGTGGCGCGGGTTGGAGGGCGGGGGGGGGGGGGGGGTGGTAGGTGCGGTGACTATCAGACCGTGACCGGCCAGAGAGAAGCTTTAAAGAGGTCACCGCGACCCCAATACTCGGACGTCATGTCGGAAACACAGAAGCGGAGGATACAAATGTAGCCGGTCAGCCATCAGCTCCTCCTCCCACCACCCACCTCCTCCACGGATTTCATTTGCAGCAGGACCTGAGGAACACCCCCCCCCCCTGACAAGCCCTCACTCACACTCACACCCTCACACACACTCACCGGAGGAGATGGTGGCCATGGCGCGGTTGACGCCATGTGTGCAGCTCTGCGAGGAGTGGAGGGAGGGCCGTCCATATCTGGTACAGTGGTAGTCATGATTGAGCCACATACTACTACTGCTTGATATAGCATGACCCGGGCTTAGTCAGGCAGAAAGACACTTGAGACAGGGTTGTGGCTCTTGTGTGTCGTCTAATTTGGAAGCACATCTGGATTACTTGATTGAAGGCACGCGCATTACTCTACTGCTTATATGTGTTGCACGTCACGTGACAAGGTGGAACTTCCAAAACAAGGAGTACAGCAGGGGGAGAGGGTTACATGGACTAGCGAGTATTGGAGCTGGCTGCGTTTCTCCTCTCCATCACCCCCCCCCTCCCCCACCCCACCCCCATTTCCCCCCCATTATATTATCGTTTTTTTCTCTCTCTCCATATGAGTTGTGACCTCATAGTTTATTCAACCAATGTGACTGATTGGCTAAGACAGTGGCGCAGAGAGACATAGCTGCTGACACATTGAATATACACACACTGATACATGAGCTTGATTGTTAGAATCTACTCTATTAAGTAAGTATATAGTATGTCTATTATATATATATATATATATATAGCAGATATATGACTGGGATATTGCATTATGACTATAGCAGTGCTTTATGATTATGACAGTTCCTTATGACTATGAATTGTGATATTTGAAAGTGACTTATGACTATGATAGTGGTTTATGACAATGATAGTGCATTGTGACTATGATAGTGCATTGTGACTATGATAGTGCCTTCTGTCTATGATAGTGCATTATGACTATGATAGTGCCTTGTGATCATGGTAGAGCCTTGTGACTATGAAAGTTCATTATGACTATAGTAGTGGCTTCTGACTATGGTAGTGCACTATGACTATAGTAGTGCCTTATAATTTATATATGAAAGTGCCTTTTGACCATGAAAGTGCCCTTTGACCATGATAGTGCCTTTTGATCATGATAGTGCCTTATAACTGTGACAGTGTCACATGATTAGGATCGCACCAGGCAGGTTGTCTACTCCTACTATTCCTACTACTACTACTATTCCTACTACTACTATTCCTACTACTACTATTCCTACTACTACTATTCCTACTAGAAACCCGGCTGGCTGCGGGGAGCATGTTAGACTATCGGCAGGTAGGTGTGCAGTGGTCAGTGCCACGGCTTTATTAAAGCCGAGTGCAAATAACATCTGGCACGGTTCCATCGGCCGTCATAGATCTAAGGAATGCATTAAAAATGTGCTGGATCCCGCATCCACATCCAGACCCGCCGACACTGTGAACACTCGTGTACGGCTTTAAACAGGTGCACTCACTCACTCACTCACTGTGCTGTAGCCCATGTCCACATCCAGACCCACCGACACTGTGAACACTGGTGTATGACTTTAAACAGGTGCATTCACTCACACACTCACTGTGCTGTAGCCCATGTCCACATCCAGACCCACCGACACTGTGAACACTGGTGTACGGCTTTAAACAGGTGCACTCACTCACTCACTGTGCTGTAGCCCATGTCCACATCCAGACCCACCGACACTGTGAACACTGGTGTACGGCTTTAAACAGGTGCATTCACTCACACACTCACTGTGCTGTAGCCCATGTCCACATCCAGACCCACCGACACTGTGAACACTGGTGCACAGCTTTAAACAGGTGCATTCACTCACACACTCACTGTGCTGTAGCCCATGTCCACATCCAGACCCACCGACACTGTGAACACTGGTGCACAGCTTTAAACAGGTACGCTCACACACTCACTCACTGTGCTGGATCCTGCATCCATGTCCAGACCTGCTGACACTGTGAACACTGGTGCACAGCTTTAAACAGGTACGCTCACACACTCACTCACTGTGCTGGATCCTGCATCCATGTCCAGACCTGCTGACACTGTGAACACTGGTGCACAGCTTTAAACAGGTACGCTCACACACTCACTCACTGTGCTGGATCCTGCATCCATGTCCAGACCTGCTGACACTGTGAACACTCGTGTACAGCTTTAAACTGGTGCACTCACTCACTCACTGTGCTGAATCCCACGTCCACATCCAGACCCACCGACACTGTGAACACTGGTGTACGGCTTTAAACAGGTGCACTCACTCACTCACTGCGCTGGATCCCACATCCACATCCAGACCCACCGACACTGTGAACACTGGTGTACGGCTTTAAACAGGCACACTCACTCACGCACTCACTCACTCACACACTCGCTCACTGCCCACTGGTGCTGTTTGTCCACGGTTGTTTAGACAGCCCGCTGGGGAAGCATCACGTGACCGCCGACGTCAACTAAACATCTCCTTAAGTTTAAGCTGTGTTCCTACCTGCATGGGCGGAAAACAAGCAGGCATGTGTAGGTAGGTGTGCAGGTGGGTGGGTGGGCGAATGAGTGCCTGCCTCCACAGTTCAACCATTGTGCACCTTTTTTTCCGACAGGCCCTTATATATATATATATATATATATATATATATATATGGCCAGTCTCACATTGGAAACACCGGCTCTTTCTTGTGCGATTGCCAAAGTTAACCAAAGTTGAGCCATGGTCAGTACTTGGACGAGCGACCAGCCAGGAATAAACAACACAAAGGCGCTGTAGACATCCTGATACAGAACTCATTAGTATTAATACCGACTCACCCAGAGGGGAGACTAAGGACTAACATGTGTACATATATACCTAAACAATACCCATACTCATAGGTGGGAAATGAAATCATCAAAATCCAGCAAACGGAAACGGAAATAGCCCTATGCCTGGCGGCCGCCATTTGAATACTTGTGTTGAATTGCATAATAATAAATTAATAATTCTCCGAGCATTTATATGTATATGTCATTAGACAAGTTTGTAATTCCAAACTTTCATGGTTATGGCAAATTGTGTCTGTATTTCTATTAATTTAGCTTTGCACTGCGTGTAGCACCAAACTCCATAGAATACAAACTCAATGACCACGGGCATTTGTTTGGCTCTCGACGCCATTTCCAGCCCGCAGTCTATAGACAGTTTCGTAATTCCGAGTAATGTGGGCGGGTCGGTCCTGAGCATTTCTTATTCATATTATTTTCGCCTGTCAAGCAAATAAGCAGTGGATTCGCTTGTGGATGCGTTTGTATTATACATAGGCTGACATGTGCTGTGTGTGCATGACACAAGTGACATGTGGTGTGTATGCATGTTAATGCTACGGAGAACTGTTTCAATAACAAGGTAACATATACACACATGCACAACAAGCATCTCTGATCGCTGCCTTGATTTGAGACCAGCGATAATCTCTGCGGGAAATTGCCATGGAAACGCCTGTCTATTCTTTTAACTGTACTTTTTTAATGGTGTGACACCTAACTGGTGACTGGAAATACGAAACTAAATAAGAGGTGGGTGGGTACCGCACTGATGGTGTTTTGAGACCACCCCCACCTCCACTTCACACACACACACACACCTGGCGTTCACCTCAAACCGCCCCACCACCACCACCACCACCACCTCCTCCTCCCACGACCCCAGGCTGCACCGGAAGTTCCTGATCGTGACGCTGGTCTCCCGGTCATTGCATGCTGGTTCCGGGGTGTGCGTGCACACACACACACACAGACAACACTCAGTGATATCACATAGGGATATCCAGGTGTCAACATCCTGTTTGTCATATAAGTGAGTGTCAAGGTGCGTCGCTATAACCACTACAGCCGCTACAACTGCTATAGCCGCTACAACCGCTACAAATATTGGATCCCAACCTAGCACAATGATATACTATTTAACCTCATAATAGGACCCAACTTTGATATTATATATTATATATATATATAATATTTTTTTTTTTTAATTATATTATATATATATATATATATATTTATATATATATATATATTGTGCGGTGAGTGTTGCAGATGTACAGGAGTGAGAAGTGTCAAAAGCCACCGAGAAGTGGTGCCAGCATCGCCGTTTGCTGCGGGACAGTGGTTAGCTAACCCGCAGTGACTAATCAAAGTAGTACAGCATGCACACCGACCGACATTTACCATGGTGACCTGTGCGGTTTTTTATATTCGCATAACATACTATATAGCACATAAAATATATTTTCTTTATTTGGCGAACAAGCAGGGGGGAAATATATTAATTAATTAATCAGAAATCCAAAAAGCCCTTTTGTGCAATTAATTAGGTGAGAAGTGACGCTTTTAACATTAGCAGTAAATAAGTAAGTTGACGCAAACACCCGCAGACAAGTGGGTATTGCACTTGGCAGTGACACTCAGCGACCGGGCAGCAATACTTTGTAGCCAGGTCCCCTACAAAGCACACATACACTCGCTCACCTCGTGCGTAACAGATAGGGTCTGCTTGTGCTGGGCACACATACACATATATATATACCATATATATATATATATATATCATACATATATCCTATATCAGTGCCAGAAAGTGAATGGGGTATCCCTAAATTGCAACTTGTCTGGGTACACTCTGACTTCCCCAGTCCTCAGCCAATCCACACATATACACACACATATATATATATATATCATATATATATATTTATATATACCAGCCTATATCAGTGCCAGAAAGTGGGTGGGGTATACCTCCCTCAATTGCAACTTGTCTGGGTATACTGTGACTTTAATATACCAATCCTCAGCCAATCCACACACACACATATATATATATATATTTATATATATATATATATATATATATATATATATATATATAATCCTATATCAGTGTCAGAAAGGGGATGGAGTATCCCTAAATTGCAAGTTGTCCAGGTGCACTGTGACCTTAAAACCCTCCAGTCCTCAGCCAATTCAAACGCAATCACATATACAACTCAAGTCGTGCCTCGTACCAGTGCCAATAGAAAGACATTGAGTACCAAGCCAACACCCACAGCCCACTCCTCATTTCCGCCGACACGTGACCAAGCCCCCCACCCCCACCCCGCAAAGGGCTGGCGGACTGAGTACGTGGACGACAGTGAGGAGCCGAGGAGCGCCGGTTGGGGTGGAGCTGTGTCGGTGACAGTTGCCTTTATTCTGAAGCTACTTCCGGTTGGCGGGTAGACGCCCCCCACCCCCCACCCCCACCCCCACCCCCACCCCCCAACAGGACCAGTCACTCTCTGCTCCCCCTGTGTATGTGAACTGGTCCCCGTGCTGTTCACCTTGTGTGGGGGATAGGGGACGACAGGCTGTATCTTGAGTAGTCTCGAAATATCAACTCCGGTGCAGGGACCTTACTCACGAAGGAGGAAGTTTAAGTTTAAGTTTAACCAGGATTACCTTCATTGTATTAGTGAGCCGCCCCCCCCCCCACCACCACCACCACCACCCACATACTCGCCACATACTGGCGGGGCACGGAGGATTTGCACTGGATTAACCGAATCCCAGATTCTGGAGAGCTCATTCTGTGTGTAGGTGTGTATATACATCGTGAGAAAGCTGGTTTTATGTTGGCATCTGCGAGTTGACGTGGACAGTGTTCTATTCTCTCTACTCTACTTTACTATATACTTCTTTATTCTACTCTACTTTACTCTATTCTACTCTCCTCTACCTTACTCTACTCCACTCTACTTTAATCTACTTAATTCTACTTTACGTAGCTTTACCCTATTCTACCCATTTCTACTTTAATCTACCTTCATCTACTTTACTTTGCCCTATTCTATTTTACTCTACTCAACTTTACTCTACTCTACTCTCCTGTACTTTACTCTACCCCACTCTACTCTACTTTAATCTACTTCATTCTACTTTACTTTACCTAGCTTTACCCAATTATACCCATCTCTACTTTAATCTACCTTCATCTACTTTAATCTACTTCATTATACTTTACTTTACGTAGCTTTACCCTATTATACCCATCTCTACTTTAATCTACCTTCATCTACTTTAATCTACTTCAATCTACTTTACTTTACGTAGCTTTACCCTATTATACCCATCTCTACTTTAATCTACCTTCATCTACTTTAATCTACTTCATTCTACTTTACTTTACGTAGCTTTACCCTATTATACCCACCTCTACTTTAATCTACCTTCATCTACTTTAATCTACTTAATTCTACTTTAGTTTATGTAGCTTTACCCTATCCTACCCATTTCTACTTTAATCTACCTTCATCTACTTTACTTTGCCCTATTCTATTTTACTCTACTTAACTTTACCTTACTCTACTCTACTTAACTTGGCCCTAGTGTACCCATCTCTACATTCCTCTACCTCCTCTAATTTACCTTATCCTACCCTACCCTACATGACTCTACTCGACTTAACTTGGCCCTACCGTACACTCTTTTCTACTCTACCCTACTCCACTCAAAGCCATGAAAATGTCAAACACAAAGACCAAGAAAGAGTCCAAGCGACAGGAACCACCGGATATGCGCCCAGACAACAACCTCCAATATCGTCCAACGTCCGCATTCGACAAGACCATGGATCTGGACGACCTTGACCTTGACATGTTCTCGGGGATTCAGCGTGACTCCCGGATTACCGAGTCTGCGCAGTCCATGTCCACTGATGACCAGATGTCGATGACCAGCTGGAAGGTGAAGAGTCAGAAGAGGACCTGGGTGACCAAGTCCATGGTGGATGAGGAGAACTCACAAGAGTATGTTCATTTTGTTAGCGGGTGTTTCTGGGGAGTGTCTTATGTGGTAGATTGTTTTCCTCCAGAAGTAGGTAGGTAATGGCATATATATATATATATATATATATATGTGAGTAACATGGAGGTTAAGGTGGTTAGAGAGTAACATTAAGGAGCTGCTGTTATTTATATCCACATAATAAATGATATAATACATATATATGTATATTATGTATATCCACCAGTGCGACTGACACTGGTCAACATCCGGGGGAGGTGAGTAGGCCGAGATATGGCGCCACCGGTAAAGTCTCATATCTTATGGTGCAGTCACACTACGACGCTTCTCGCCGGCGACACGGCGACGTGTGGTGTTTTTGGGCGATAATAAGTGAAATGTCGGGATGCACTGGGGGCGCGTTATGGGGACGTCGGTACATTTCGGTACACTATTTTTTACGTTGATGGTCGGCGGACAATGTCGGCGCGCGTTGCAGGTCGCCCAAGGTTTTAAGCATGTCAAAAAAAAAAACGACCGCCAGCGCGCGCAAATATATGGGTAAGGACGTTAGGCACGCGTCGCGATGCGTTGGACGCGCCGGAATAACGTTATGGGAATGCTAGGAAGACGGCGCGTGCGCGGGAGGGTCGTTGCTCACACGTTGCGGCAAACTGGGGTGTTTTTGTTTTACGCCCTAGCAACATTTAAGGTTAGATGAAGACGTCGCGCCAAACCTTTTTTTTTTTTTTCCTCACGCGTCAACACCCGTTGGCCGCCGCGAATAACGCGCCGCGCTGACGCCAAACTTTTTCCCTACACCGCCGAAAGGTTGGACGTCTCTCGATGCGTAGAAGTTATTTTGCGCGCTGGCGGAGCGCCGGTGAGAAGCGCCGTAGTGTGACTGCAGCATTACAGAGGATAACACTAATAATAATGATAACAAGTAATATTCCCTTGCATATCTTCATACTCGGATAATACAGTATACATCACATAATACCAAGTGGTGGTTAAGTTTTAGGGTCGTTCTGATCACTACTCCTCTGTTAAGGCCCTGTCACACATCACCGGATTGTTGGAAATGGACAGAACCCAAACAAAGGCCGGTTTGTGTCCGTACAAGTTTTGAACATGCACAAAACTAGGAACAGATGCTGCCGGACTGACATCTATGGTTCTTGTCCGGTTTGAGTCCGTTTAGTCCACTTACCATCTGTTGGCTATCCGTTCATGTCCGGTCATGTCCGTTTCATGTCCGTTTCATGTCCGTTCGTCCAGCGGCCTTTGACCCAATATCGCAACATTTTGACACATTTTAATACATGTTGATACTTATGATGCCCGGACTAGACAATTCTGTCCATTGCTCAATCCGGGGAGGTGTGACAGCCGCTTCAATCAACAACAAATGTTTACATGTTGTGCTGGGGGAGGGGGGGGGGGGTTAGGGGGGGGGGGGGCGTTTAACAAACTGTTAATCGGCACTGCCAATGCCCATCATCATACTTCGCTGTGTATGGGTTGTTAATACTAATACTAAGCATGGGTTTTTTTTTGCTTACCATACACATTTCATATTCATTTTGATGGTTAGGTCACGTGGGAAATAGAATTAGTGAATAGTTGAACTGGGAGAATCCAGTGACCATCATATTTGTTCTTGTGCATTATCTTCCAGTTCTCATATTTTACACCAAAATAGATAAACGACTCGAACCCACATGTGTGCCATTCCGAAAAGAGCCTCCTAAACCTTAGCCTCTGTTTGCTCCCTGATGCAACCAACGTGTTCATACCTACCTGAGTATGTGGCATTTCACCTGGGGTGGTGGGTAGTGATCTGCAACCCACTACACGTATGCAACACTTCAGACTGTGCAACTGGACGCGCTGGCCAAATCGGTAGAGCGCAGGCTTCCCGTGCGGAAGGTCGGGAGTTCGATTCCCGGTTGAGTCAAACCAATGACTTACTAAATGTGTGCTTGTCGCTACCTAGCCTGACTAGGATAGAGCAATGACTGGTTAGCTCAGTATCTGGGTAATGTGACTGAGTATGCACAAAGACCCTATAATACTAAGACGGCTCACTCCCTACCTAGACCAGACGGGATGGCCGAATGAGTTAGAGCGTCCGTCTCCCGTGCTGGTAGATCGTGGGGTCGTGGGTTCGAGTCCCGGTCGAGTCAAACCAATGACTTTAAAATTGATACTTGTTGCTTCCTAGCCAGGCGCTCGGCATTATTAGGATAGGGCAAGGACTGGTGTGCTCAGTGTCAGGATAATGTGACTGAGTGGGATACCAGGTCATGGTGCCGGCGGCCTGGTTTCCCAGTGGGACAGCACTATAAAGTCGCCATGAGTGCGCACTGTCACAAGTCGGTACCCGTCCTGATATGACCTTAGATGTTGCTAGGACGTAAAACAACAACAAACAAACACTCCCTACCTCTCCCATGGTAATGTAAATTTTGCAGTGCCACCTTGTGGTGAGCTTGATCAGCCCGGCTGATGGTTGTGTTGGTGTTTCACATATAAGCACATACAATTATATTATACATGAGATAGGTAAGTATGAATACACATCAATATGAAATTGTTATTAACAAATACACATCATCAGCATCATCATCAGCATCATCTTCAGCATCATCATCAGCATCACCATCATCACACATCTTTCACATTCATACATATAATATAGAACCTGTTTAATCAAGAGAACAGCCAACGCACCAAGTGGGTTTGATCATTTTGATTACACAGTACAGGCTGAGTGAGCCGTCTTAGTATTATAGGGTCTTTGGTATGCACTGTCACAAGTCGGTACCCCTCCTGATATGACCATATATGTTGCCAGGATGTAAAACATCCTCAGTATCAGGGTAATGATACTGAGGATGTTTGGCCATCCCGTCTAACCAGACGGGATGGCCAAATGAGTTAGAGCGTCCGTCTCCCGTTTGGTAGATCGTGGGGTCGTGGGTTCGAATCCTGGTCGAGTCAAACCAATGACTTAAAAATTGATACTTGTCGCTTCCTAGCCAGGCGCTCGGCATTATTAGGATAGGGCAAGGAGCAGTGGAATGAGGAAGACCAATCGCCTGCGACTGAAATTTCCTCTGCTTAAACAACTAATGAACAAAAAAACAAAACAAAATGTGACTGAGTAGGAAATTGGGTCGTGGTGCCAGCGGCCTAGTCTCCCATTGGGGCAACAGTATAAAGTCACCATTAGTGTGCACTGTCACAAGTCGGTATAGGTATGTGCCAAAGAAATTCAGTCTCAGAAAAAGTGATAAACACAACTGGATACCTGTTGCATTCCTGAACGCGCCAATCATGATGTACTCATCAGAATTTCCCAAAGTCAACAGTATATAAAATTAATAATGGTTACTCACCCCAGGCTACTTTCTTAATATTTCAGATTGATATAAAAGGGTGTATTTGCAGGTTGAAATTGAGTGAAACTTTTGAAGTTGTTATTGGAATAGCAAAAACTGACCAAATTGAAATATTTTTAAAGTTGCATAGTCTGATGGGTTTGAATTTTTTGCATTTTTTCTGAGATAAATATATTAGATCCATCACTAGTATCTACTTTACATTAGTTCAAAGTTACTTTTATTTTAAATGGTAAACTTTTGAGATATTTTGAGTGCAAACATGGAAAATTAGTTTTGGCAAGCTTGCCAAAACTCTGACGCCATAGACTTCTGCAGTAACAGATTCTGTTAAATTGACTCAGTATTGCCTTCTACGCAGAAACAAATGCTTAATAAGTGTATCAGTATCTAAGTTCGATATGTAAAATCAAATCTAGATAATTGGTTTGGTTTTGAAATTTTGATATTTCATCAGACTATGCAGCTTTAAACTTAGCTGTAAAGGGATTCCCATACTACATAATAGACTAGGAATACCCGAGATTGACCAATGCACACCGACCATAGAGGCATTTTTCTACACCCCTCCACAAACAAGGTGGGATTTGCTGGATCAGTTTTGTGGTAAGAAAATATCTGCCGCTGGTCGGCGGTTTGGCACATACCTTGTCGGTACCCCTCCTGATATGACCATATATGTTGCGAGGATGTAAAAGTCCAACAAACAAACACACTGTGCGCAACTGTGCATTGACTCAGTCGACGACTCATCAAAATATATTTAGCTCTTGTAACTGCACCCAGACACCTACAGAACGGACAGATGTGAGGGTTCCTGGGGCCATATGTATGAACAACATTTATCAGATCCGGTGTTAAGGGGCACTGCCGGGTTAGCTAACACCGGTGTTGAAAAATGGGTCATGGGGTATGGACGGGTCCAAAGCATGGTGGCGTTAGCTAACCTATAAGTTATTTATAGATTTGGGAAATCCCTCTGAGCCTGTTCCCGGCGAGCAATGCTATTTGACAATATGGCCGCTGATTCGGCGGCGGCATTCATATCGGTTTGATTTCTGGTTTAATTTTACCAACATTTGGCGGCGGCGTTAATATCGGTTCGATTTTGGGGTTAATTTGACCAAATTCCACTTTTTTTGTATGTAATTCTGTTAAATAAAATTGGTCAAATTAAGGACAAAATCGAAACGATATTAACGCCGCTGCCGCAGTGGCCATTTGTTTTGTTTACATTCGACAGTATGAATATCGCCGCCGATGTATCAGTGGCGTTAATATCGAACACTACGAGTGGAGTCGATTTTGGGGTTAATTTGACCAAATTTCACTTTTTGAGTAAGTTATTCTGTTAAATATGATAGCATTGAATAGATTTGGGCCTAATCGGTACCTAACACCAACGTTAAACTTGCTATGGCATGGTGTTAGCGTACCCTACCTTAAACTCGCAGTGTTTCCGTAACACAGCTCCATACATAGCGACTTTTCGCCGCTAAATTAGAAATCCCATCCAAAACTGGTTTAGGCTCACTAACACCGCCCCATACATATGGCCCCTGGTGCTGGCTCATGCTTGTTGGGGAGTTTAGAGTTTGTGTGAGTTTTCCTTTGCAGTGAGTACCAAACTTTCATGCTCGGACCGTGGACTGTGATAGTACTTCATACACTGCGTACACTTAGCGTTGTTTACGCGAGTTCCAACTGTACAGATTTGCAAACCCCAGACAACAATCTCTCAGCGGATTCATACTTCCTGACCTAGTTTAATTTACTGAACCCACACCTTTTTTTGGGTGACAAGGCTTAAAGGGCTGCAAAAAT
Organism: Branchipolynoe longqiensis; assembly: GCA_030323885.1. NCBI lineage: Eukaryota > Metazoa > Annelida > Polychaeta > Phyllodocida > Polynoidae > Branchipolynoe > Branchipolynoe longqiensis. Next base: position 46,865,478 of record CM059197.1, read on the forward strand.
GACATAAACAACTTGACTTATTCACAATTATTGTGATCAAATACGATTTGGTTGTAATTTGTATACAGTAAAACCTCTCTAATGTGACCGACCATAGAACCGACTTTAAATGGTCTAATTAGGGAGGTGGTCGGTTTAGGGAGGTAGAATACCATTACAATGGTATTGCAGGGGTGATTGTTTGGGACCCAAATAAAGCGATCGATATAGGGGAGTGGTCGATCTGTGAAGGTGGTCATTTAGACAGGTTTTACTGCAGTTTGAAACCAGCTATTTCCTATGAGTTATTTAGGACCCAACCATGGTCTAAGGGTGTCAATGGTTAAAGTTGCATAGTCCGATGAAGCATCAAATTTTCAAAACCAAAACACTGACCTAGATTTGATTCTACATATTTATCTTAGATACTGGTACAGTTATTAAGCATTTGTTGTCACATAGAAGGGCATGGGGAGTCAATTTAATAGAACCTGTTACTGCATAAGCCTATGGCATCAGAGTTTTGGTGTGCTTGCCAAAATTAATTTGGCATCTTGTCACTTCAAATATCTCCAAAGTTAGCCATTTAAACTAAAAGTTATTTCAACCTACACTAAAGTAGCTTATGATGATCAATTTAATGAATTTATCTCAGAAAATGGCAGAAACTCAAAGCCATCAGACTATGCAACTTTAAGCTGAAGCCGTTACTGTGTTAGTGTCATTCAGCCCTAATTCTTTCATTCAATTCATTATTCAATACTTTATTTCAGACTCGGCATTATGGTAGTTACATAAATTGGTCCATAGTAGGTACATATAACAATAAATGTGAATAACGTATAAGTAATAATATGATTATTTCAATACTAACCATTATCAAAATGTTGGTCTGCATACAGTAGTTTGTACCTATGCCTCCATATAGCAGACGTAAATCTGAGATCATTCTCTCCCATTTTGACAAGTCCCTGTATTATACCATTTTCTGACTTGTCAAGTCTAGTAATAAATTTGAATATTAGATTCCTGATAACAACCTGGAAGGCTGGCACATGAATATTGTCAAATAGCTGACTAGCGCTGTGGTACTTAGATAGGCTGTCATTGGTGGCATAGTGTATGGCATATTGCAGGCTTGGAAAGCTGTGTATACTCTACTATTACTTCAAATAAATTTGAAGGTTTTTGAGTATGCCATATAACTTATGCAAGTCCACCCTTCCCTGAGTAGTGTCACAGAACTACTAATTACAGCCTATGAGCTATTTAGTGTATGCTGCTGCTGGGTAGACCAATCCTGACCTACTGGTTTTGAGCTCCAATAGCCCATTCTAAGTGTGATCTTTCATTAAGGTGCATGGTAAAATCACATAACCAGATCTGCAAGCCCGATTTTTTACCAAAATGCGCACTTTCTGGTATAAGTATGACATTTGGTACATGGCTACTATAATAACCCATTATAGTTTGTGCTTTTTCTAATTGGAACCCAGCCAAATTTCAATTGTGACAGCCATGATGCCTGCAATCGTAATTTTAAACAAATGACTGACAAACAATTGTGCAGTGCCTTATAGCTGCTGATAACAGAAATAGGAAGTTATTTTTGATGTTTGAATAAGATTTTCCACCATAAACAAATTTACAGAAATTATTGATAAAGGAAATCAATCCATATGGATTATGACCACTACTGCGGTTGTACATTTCATGAAAGCTGCCTGCAAAAGTGTTGAAGTGCTGCTGGCTTTTGCAAGTTACCAGCGGCACTCTCTCGGGGAGCAAATAGAGGTTTCACACCGGCAAGAACATGTCCAGACAGGCGCAAAACTATTTGTCCCTGCAGTGGCTGGTCGGGAGATGTTGGGAGTTCCATACATCAACCGCCCTTAATGCTGCCACAGTGACATGGTTTTCTGTTTGGGGTTTGCTCCCTTAGCCTTCGGTTCTGTCAAGAACCTGTACCACAAGGCAGTGGTTTACAACTCTGCAGGGCAGGGGCATCAAACTCCCGGAGGTATTGCAATACCTGTAATACCCTGCAATACCTGCAATACCCTGCAATACCTGCACACCACTACTGCACAGCGGCAAAAACAAGTGCCTGCACTTATCCGTTATGAGCAGAATAAACAAACAATCACTAAAAAAGGATAAATCTATTTTGAGAATGGAGATGCTTGCAACAATCCCTTTACCTTGTGACATTGATTGCAATGAGGAAGTTATGGTACATGATGTAAGGAGGGGCTATTGTCACAAAGGTGCTCAAGTACTGCACATACTGGATGCATGGATGTGAGGCCACATCAGTTGTCTAAATGCTTCAATGTGAAGTGAAGATTCCATTCAGATTGCATGGTCTGATAGTTTTGAGTTTGGCCCTGCGCAAACAATGTTACAATATCATGCATGATATACTTACTAAAGTAAAACAAGAGATTTCAGAATTTTTGAGGACAGCATTCCTGTTCTGCATCATATAGTTTATTAAACCAATCTTTCTCAATTTAAGAAGAATGAAACCATTGACTTTTATCTAATCTAGAATTGTATTTTCCTTGGCCACAATTTCTATAATTGTGAGCTTGTAAGTCTTTTGACATATAATTGATTGTCTGCTTTTACATTCTGTGTAACAGCAATGGTTAACATTTTTTAAAAGGAACACTTCTTGCTGAGGACACTGCATAGAGCAACCCTAAATAAATCAGTCACTTTTGAGTTTCTACCCTTTTTTTCGGTATACAGTAAAACCTCTCTAACCGACCACCTCCACAGATCGACCACTCCCCTATATCGATCGCTTTATTTGGGTCCCAACAATACCATTATAAGGATATTCTAACCCCCTAAACCGACCACCTCCCTAAATGGACCATTTAAAGTCGGTCCCATGGTTGATCGATTTAGAGAGGTTTTACTGTAGTTATAAAACTACTGTCAGAAATTGGTACCCGCTTAGATATGACATCGGATATTGACCATGTAAAACCTCGATACATTGACTCACCATGTGCATTAGCCAATTTCATTCAGGGCATTGTTATTTGAGAGACACCCCTTTGTGATGGCATATCATATTTTCTTGAAGATTTATACTGCCTATCATGAATAAGTCTGAATAGACTTGTTTTCACCATTGGACAGTTTGTCAATAGAAAGCCCGAGCCTACACTTTTACTGACACAAGGGATTTTTAACCTCCCACACCACATAGACATAGTATGAGAGCAACAGGCCTTTGATGACGCTGTAAGTTATGCACAGCAGTGGAAATCCAAATTGGCAGAGGTGGAGAGGGCACGGGGAATCGAACCATCAACCTTCAGATTAGGAGTCAGACCTAGAATAAAGTCAGACATTCTAACCACTCCACCACAGAGAACACCACATAGTTTCCCCCTCCTCCTAATTCATGGGTGAAAGTGAACATAGCGCTACATGATGTGATTCGATGTTGCACACCAAAAGCTTAAAGTTAAAGGTAGGCATTCATATACTCGGTATACGGTAAGCAAATGCATATGGGATATGTGGCGACTTCGCTCTCTATATTGGAAATGGAACATTCAGTTTGCATTTGCACCAATTGCTATGTGGAGCGATCCAGTTTACTATCTACGCATATCGCATTCACAGTCGGACATATGGAATCAAAGCTATTGTATTTACATGTTTTCCATTTTATGTCGCATTCACTACTACATGCCGCATATTTGGAATCCTAGCATTAAATGAATACGCATTAATGGAATCTCGACGTCAGGTAATGTTGAGTGTACTCAAACCACCAACCTTCACAAGACATGACTACCACCACTAAATAGAGGGGTATGCTATTCAGACTATACATCGCTGTTCCCATGGCAACCTTCCAAATAACTGTCAACATACTAACCAACGAGCAAATTAATAGCCCCCTGTGTTGGGCGTGGGTTTGTTTTTTTATAGCAATTGCATACAGGTCATTATTACTTGGTTCAGCCCCCCCTGCCCTTATCCATTAATAAGATCTACCCTAGTTGCATCATGTTCCTGCTCTCACATGCTGAGCCTATCCCAGAGAGTGCACTATGTAGGCTGTAAAAAGATTCGCGATACATTTATATGCATTTATATAATCATAACCAGCCAATCAGGTAGAAGTGACCAACCGGTGTTAGGACAGGAAGCACTTGCTGACCAGCTGCCTTTGCTTACCTGCCCCAACAAGCAACAGGGCTCCAAGCTGCTCTAGCTGTATCATAGAAACTTCCAGAATCAGCACACAATAGTGTAGTGGTCTGCACTGACCTCTCAGGCAAGTAACCACATAGACAGGTAGGCGTGGGGAGTGTATTGATATCAGGGAGCCTAGGTGGTGTAATGGTTAGCACACTGGCCCGGAATGCAAAGAGATGTGGGTTCGAGTCCCGCTCTAGGCGCAGTATTTCCCATTTTCAACACCCCCATGACACTGGTTGCCGTGATCAGGATCCTGTACAAGCTTTGCGCTGTATGGTTGTTGAACCTACCCTGTGCATGTATGTGTTAGTGCATTGCCTGTATGTATGTAATTGTAAGCATTACAAGACTTACAATTCCAGGGGGACGAGTGTAGTGGTCTGCACTGACCTCTCAGGCAAGTAACCACATAGACAGGTAGGCGTGGGGAGTGTATTGATATCAGGGAGCCTAGGTGGTGTAATGGTTAGCACACTGGCCCGGAATGCAAAGAGATGTGGGTTCGAGTCCCGCTCTAGGCGCAGTATTTCCCATTTTCATCACCCCCACGACAATAGATTCACCTTCACCACTTATATAATATTTGCATAACGGTAAACATTTATACATACACATAAATTTTCAAATTTAACAGTGGCGTAGAACCCCCTAGTACATGGTGCCCTAGGTGACTGCCCGAGTTACCAGTATCATCATTACGTGAGTATAAATTAACAAATTACAACAGTGCCCAATTATGTGAATGTCATACCACTATCGTGTACCACAATGGCTGCAGATTAACGCCACACTGGTGCCTCCTATCGGGGTGTAAAGTCCTCAGCTGGAATTGGTGCTTTGTGTAGGCAGGCTATAATGAAATCAATACAGGCAAGAAGAGAAAGGAAGAGTATAAAGAATGAAAGTAGATAGAGAGACAATGACCTCAGGTTTATTATTATATAGTGTTACATGGATCTGGTATGGCATACAGTTCTCCAATAGGAATCAAGCATTTATAGTTCCACCAATGAATAGTAAGCATTCCTGGGTCACCATGGCTACCGTGATCTGCCCACCACCACCATGCGGTGTGGCTGCTTAGCCACCACCTGCCTGAGCTGTGTGTGTGGTGATCTGCGACTAACAGTTGGGGGGGAGGAGGTAGTGAGTAGAGCTCCTGAGGCCCCTTACACACTATCACTAGTGCCTCCTTCACACTATCTACCTAATACACAATGACTATTGACCATAAGTAAAGGATCACCAGCAACTACATAAATACATTCATGCACCTGGGACTATATACCATTTACCTTACTAGACCATTTTCATTCCATTATAGACCATCTTGCATTCCCCACCAATGCGTTTTATTGGAATATTTTACAAGGGGTTAGCAGCACTAACCAGCCTCTCCTGGCGCACTGGGCGCAACACCTTGCATTATTGGTATGATACTGATAGGGCTGATTGTATCCTTGCCAGATAATAGACTTAGTCACCCTACCTTCTATGTCTTTGTTCTCCTTGGTCTATGAGTGGAATCTCTCTCGGGGTCACTAAGTAGGCCACTTGGCGGTGCGGGTCAAGAATCTGTGGTAGTTACAGAAAGTGACTCCAGGTGACGGCCGTGGGCATAAATAGAAGGGTTAATTACCAAATATGTGAATACCTTTGTTATTTGTAATTTGTATTCACTTTGTAGATTATATGACGTATACAGTATAACCCATTTCAACCAAACTATAAGGGACCCTAGAAATTTGTTTGGATTAACCGATCATTGGTTTAACTGAGCTTTGGCTTCGACTTTGACTTTTAGTAAGTGTGTATTGCATATGTAATATACACAATGTATGTGGACACTTTGATTATTGTGTTTTATGTATATACAGTATATCCCCATTAAACCAAGCTTGGTTAAACCAAACGATCGGTTAAACCAAACGTTTTTCGGCGGCCCAGGAAAATACTACAATTTATCATATAAAAAAGTTGGTAGGCTCTCAGATGACCTTATAACCACATGAAAGTTTGGTTTAGCCATACGGGAGTGGCCTGGGGTCCGACAATTTTGTTTGGATTAACCGATAATTTGGATTAACCGACTTTGGTTGAACCAACCTTTTTATATGATATTCATAATCGGTAGTATTTTGCCGGGCAGATGAAAAAAGTTTGGATTAACCGATCGTTTGGTTTAACCGAGCTTGGTTTAACCGGGTTATACTGTATGTATACATGGAGAGAGAGTATATAGTCTCACCAATATGTCTAGAAATATGGTTATTTCGAGTTCCGCTGGTCCCTCAGGGAGGACTGAAGCTGAGACCCAGCATGTGAAATCACAGCTTAAGCTTGCACACTGGAAGTTGGGATTGGTGCCTGTCCCATCCCTATCCTCCATTATGCCTGTAGACTCAATATTGTCAACTGACTTTGCATCAAGAGCCACAGGCCTCCTGATGACCAAACTTGGGGGGGGGGGGGGGGGGGGTTCTTGCCATACACTGGTTTCTGATGTAGATTGCAGTATTATTTGACACTCCGTAATGCAGAACACAGACACAATTATTTGGTTGAGAACTTTAACTCTGGCTGGCCAACATTTCCAGCCTACCGTATATTCCTTATGGTCAAAATGTCCAACCGGAGTGATAGTGATAGTGGTGCTCTCGCCAGCTCAGCGGCTGCTTGCAGTGAGTGGGTTTGCCTCCCTTCGTGCAAATCCAAGTTGCCCAGGCCACTGCAAAGCGATAGTAGCGTTCAGTTGATGAGACGCTACTGGCACTCCATTATTAATATTAATATAAATTATAATGTATTTATATAGCACGAAAATGCCACTTCCATATCCTGATAGGCTAAAGGCCCTGTCACACTACGATGTGACGACGTCAGCATAGGGAGAACGTGAAAAACGTCGAACTTCGTGGCGTAGTATGCAAATTTGGGCACAAGTTGAACGTGGATGCAGCGTAGTTGACAAGAGCGTAACGTCGGTAAAGCATAGTGATATCGTCATTCAATGAAAGAGGACAACGTAATTACGCTCACGGAACGTTATGAACATTATTCCATCGCCAGAACTACATTGCTTTATGCTACGTGATGTTACATACGTCATGACATGGTGGCGAAATGCTGAACGTACGTTGGACGTACATTGGATGTACGTTCTCCTGACATTCTCCTGACATTCCCATTACGCCGTGTGGACGTTTCCACCGGCGTTAATGTGGGTCAACGTAGTGGAACGTAGTAGAACATATTGAGCAGCGTTTGACTAACGTCCGTTTAACGTCATTGACATTCGCCGAATGTGTACAGAACGTATGGCGAACATAAACCCTTACGTTTGAGTCATGTCGAAAGTTTTGAACAGGTTCAAAACCTTGACGCGCGCCGACGTAACACGACGTAACATGCTGTAGCTCGACGTCAGTCTAACGTCATCCTGACGTCATCATAACGTAACCCAATGTACGTCAACGTAATGACGAAAAGTGCCCACGTCAGGCTTATGTTGGCTCGTTACGTCGTAGTGTGACAGGGGTATAAGTAGTGACAAGTATCAATTTTATCTCATTGGTTTGACTCAGCTGAGATTCCAACTCCCAACCTTCCACACAGGAAGCCTGCACTCTACCAATTGGGCCACTTCGTCTGGTGGGCTATGTTAAGAAACGGAGAGAGACAGACGAGTGATGGGTCGGACACTTTTATTGAGCGTCTTGGCTAGCATAATAACAGGCTTACTGGTAAAAGTTTCAAATCCAATGGGCAAGTGACTGACCTAGCACGACCACCAACGGAAGTGGCCGTTGGCGGTGCTACCGGGGGCAACCCGGCCCAAATCCAAGCAAGTCAACGATTGGACATAATATATTTTGCGAATAAACTCATAGCAATAATAATAATAAAGGCAATACTCCGCCTATTTATATCCCCATAATTAATTATACATCCTATATATATGTGTGTGTGAACTTTGTAGGCGATCAGATGGGATGTTGTGTAATGTTCCACAAACTGGACAATATGTAGCCGGCATAGTATAACACTTATATGACCTTAGATGTTGTTAGAACATAAAACCCAATACAGTCAGTCACATTAAGAAGTGCCGCTGGTTAACGAGTCTGCCTACGGAGTCCGCAGACACACCCATCCGCTCAAAGTCAAATGCAGGTGCAGATGGCAACTTAGTGCAAGTAGTACCACGTGATCACGCCGTGTGGTGGCGCCACCAGTGGTTATACGTAGCTGGCCCGCAGCAAGACGACACATAGCAAGCAGCAATTCATCACTTCGGTAAATAATAAATAATAATAAATACATTTAATGAGGGTAAACCAGCTCGGCCCATTTATATATACATATATATATATATATATATATATATATATATATATAATGGTCACTTCTCCTAAAGCTGCAACAAACGTGTTTTAATACGACAAGTTCGTTAATAATGTGGTTAGAAGGTTGGAATGAGTTTTGTATCTGTACGATGTGATCTCATAAAACTGTGGCCCATAAATGGTCATATTTCCATAGTTTTTGGACAATTTCTTGGCCAAAAGTAGCTTTAAATGTTTCCCTTTTAGATAACCCTGAAAGTAGGGCATTCAGAAAATATATTCTTACCATTCACTCTGTCTCTGCCATTATTAACCCTCAAATTTAAGAGTTCAAGTCGACTGCATGCCTGGATAATAATCAGCATTTTTGTGTTGGGGAATTTTTAGCATAACCATCCATCTGCAATGGTTTATAGGGGCATATTAGTGTAAACTGTCAATAAATAACACTAACTGCACACACAACTTCATTGACATGGTTGGTGCATTCCATATTGAGTGATACAAATCGGATATTTTAATTAGCATCCATATAAGCATCTAAAACCTAATTTGGTGCAGATATGACCATAACCGTCCATCTTACACTCACATATGTGCTGTGGCATGGATTGTAAAGATTAGTGAACGATATTCGATATGGCTAACTAGCATGAGTTAACCTTTATATTTGCCAAAGTTTAGATAGCTATTCCTATTTCCCTGGCTCTGGTAGTGTTTTTACATTTCCCATAACCATCCGTTGCCATAATACGGGTGTGGGTATATGTGAGTGTCGGTGTGTGAGTGTGGATGTAGGGATGTGGGTGTGGGTGTGAGTGTGGATACCAGTGGGTGTGGGTACCAGACTGAGCCAGGAAGGTGGACACATCACGTGACCGTCCATTGCCATAATACGGGGTGGGTGTGGGTAGGGGTGTGGGAGTGGGTAGGGGTGTGGGAGTGGGTGTGGGTAGGGGTGTGGGTGTGTGGACATACGTGTGGGTGTCATTTTGAGTATGAATGTTAAGAATTGTGTTACATGTTTTTGCATAGCCATACGTCTCCCATTTTTCAAAAATAGAAAGATCAGCACTAGGACCACAGTATATGTTAAACTTTAACTACAGGTTGTGAACACTGTGAGAGATGGCTACAGCAAATTTAAAGTACTCAGTCTTGTGCTAAGTAATAGTCTATATTACTAGAAATTAAATTCACCATAACCGTCCATCTCCCATTGGTTTTTGCCCCCAAAATTAAAGTGTTGCGACAATATATTAAAGTAAAGTGAGTTGTTTGTGCCTATAGTATAATTTAACATGTTCCAACACTGTGTTTATTTATTTTAACTAGGAATGTGTATGTTTTGGTATACTTTACAGGTTATTTGCATAACCATCCGTCTCGCCTTTTTAAAGGTTCAAACTATCTGTACTGTGACCATTGTACCTTCTGGAATATACCTATGTGATAATAATAGGTTAACAGGTATTAACTAGGTATATCTATGGCTTAAGACTATGAAAATATGTGCAGACGGACGGTTATGGTCAGTAAGGAACCATGTTCTTCAAATAGTCACAGAATGGTCAATTTTTAGAGTTAACTTGCCCAAGTCCTGTCACTAATGTACCAATATGTACTGAATATAGTCAGCTTAGAGCTGAAATGATATAAGCAATTCCTGGAATACCCCCTCAGAACTCTAAATGTTGCAGTTTGATGAGAATAGACCATATGTGTGTGTGTGTGTATACAGTAAAACCTCTCTAAATCGACCGACCTTGGGACCGACTATAAGTGGTCGATTTAGGGATGTGGTCGTTTCAGGGAGTTAGAATATGGTTATTGTTGGGATCCAAATAAGGCAATTGATATAGGGGAATGGTCGATCTGTGGAGCTGGTCGGCTAGAGAGGTTTTACTGTATATATATATACAGTAAAACCTCTCTAAATCGACCGACCATGGGACCGACTTTAAGTGATCCATTTAGGGAGGTAGTCGGTTTAGGGAGTTAAATTATCCTTACGATGGTATTGTTGGGACCTACATAAAGCGATCGATATAGGGAGGTGGTCGATTAGAGAGGTTTTACTGTATATGCGTCATTCTTTAAAACTGGGTACGAAAGTGTGACATGGAAACAAAAAGTGAAAACCTTCCAAATAATAGCAAAATACCTTCCAAATAATAGCCTAATCCAATGTCATATGAAGGTTTGCATTTTGTGCATATGTCAGAGTTGAAAAAAATGAATTTCACTTTTTGTATTAGATCTTATACAAATTGAGCAAAACATTAATATCACTCGTGTAACATGAAAATCAAAGACACATCCAGAACCTCATTTTAAAATATATACAACATAGTCAAACAAGATTTAATTGATTACACTTAAGCAGACAAGGTTATGACTTACAAGAAAAGATGTTGAAAATTAAGTTGAAAAAAAGTTTGGCTACATGCACAGTGTAAATGTTTAAATTTTCACTTTTTCACATTAGCACAACATCATATAAGTAAACTTTTAATTTCTTTCTTGGGATAGCTTCAATAGATGTACTATTGCTAACATACTTAATGCACAGAGGATACAATAATTATTTGACTTGCAATCAATAAAAGAAAGAACAAATTATCAGCATCGTAATGTGGAAACCAAATATGTGGTTCCCAGTTTTAAAGAATGACCCATTTATATATAATACATTATATCTTACATTTAGGAGTGAGACCTATATAGAGCTCCATGTAGAACCCCCATGTAAATACCTACACAAGTGGTACAAATGTGAACAGTTGAGGTGTGTCAAAGTCACGCTCTACTTAACGATTGCAATTTTTCAATATTTATATGGCAAAGCACCAAACTCACTGTGGTCTAGCTTTGAACTATCTTGGAAGGTTTACTGTAAGTCTCGGTCTATAGATCTATTAGTTTGTTTGTTTGGTGTTGTTTTACATCCTAGCAACATCTAAGGTCATATCAAGATGGGTACCGACTTGTGACAGTGTGGACTCATGGCAATGTTATAGTGCTGCCCCACTGGAAGACCAGGCCACCAGCACCATGACCTGATATCCCACTCAGTCACATTATCCTGACACTGAGCCAACCCGTCCTTGCCCTATCCTAATAATGCTGAGCGCCAGGCTAGGAAGCAACTAGTAGCAATTTTTAAGTCATTGGTTTGACTCGACCAGGGTTCGAACCCACGATCTCCCAACACAGGAGACGGATGCTTTAACTCATTCGGCCACCCCGTCTGGTCAAGCTCTGTAATGGCTCTGTCACATTACGACGCATCTCACCGCCATGCCACCAATGCGCAAAATAAGTTGTATGCGTCGAGACACGTCCAACTTTTCGGCGGTGGGGGAAAAAGTTTGACATTAGCGCAACGTGTTGGTAGCATGCGGCCAATGTGCATCGACGCATGGGGAAAAAAAACAAAAAGAGGTTGGTGCGCCGTCCTGATATGACAACAGTTTGGTGCAATGTGTGGGAACGACCCTCATGCACGCGCGGTGACTGCCTAGTGTTTGCATAACGTTATTCCAGCAATCTCGACGTCCCCCTAACGTGCGCATAACATCCACACCCACATGTTGGCACACGTTGGCACACGTCGAAAGTTTTGTGCAAGCACAAAACTTTTTATGTGCCATGACGTGCGCCGCCGATCCTCGCCGACCGTCGCCGTCCATCAGCGTGTACCAACACGCACCTAACTCGCGCGTAATGCTTCCTGATGTGTCCCGTCGTTCTGCCCCAAAACCACATACATCGACGCGCATTGGCAAGAAGCATCGTAATGTGACAGGGCTATAATAGTAGGTATGGCCACAGTGGTAGTGCAGTGAGTGGTGGATATCACAGTGGGGGGAGGGGGAGGGGGGGGGGGGGGGGGAATTACAATTGCCACACACATTTCCATGTATTTACACTGCTCTGTTTTGATTGGTGTTTATCCTAAAACAGCCGAACCTAAGAACGCCCTAATCGTTCGGAGAATAGGCCTTTAGCAGGTGAAACTGGATGTGATTGTTCCATGTTATCGTCTACCGGATGCAGTGGCTGAATTGGTAAAGCTCAGGCTTCCCGAGTGGAAGGTCGGGAGTTCGAATCCCGACCGAGTCAAAGCAATCACTTACAGACTTGCTACTTGTCGCCCCCTGGCCTGGCACCCGGCATTACTAGATTAGGGCAAGGACTGGTTAGCTGTTATCATGATAACGTGACTGAGTGGGATATTGGGTCACAGCACCAGTGACCGGATTTCCCAGTGGGCAGCACTATATAGTCGGTGAGTGCGCACTGTCACAAATTGGTGCCCATCCTGGTATGACCATAGATGTTGCTAGGATGCAAAACCTAAATCATTGAATGGATCCTATTATTGAATTTCTTTTTAATTGTTTTTTTTAATTGAGGCTGTATTTATACTGTCCATAGCATGTAAGTCCGGGTACCCAGGCTTGTTTTCAATGCTGGCCAGCTGTAGTGTTGGCGTTGTCTTACCAGCCAGTCGCCGCTGATAATTCATTCGATTGCATGCATTTCAGTAGCAAATAGATAGTTTTGTTGGTATGGTTAGTAGCCTATGTTAGTTTTTTGGATTTTCTTGGCATTGTATTTTTCTTCTATTCTTATTACTATGTCAGTTGTTTTCTTAAGGTTCTATGTTAGTGTTTTGGGGTTTTCTTGGGAAGAGTTTTCCACTTTTTCTACTTGATGCGCAGCGAAGGAGGAAAGCGGTGGCAGGAGTGGAGAAAAAACACACTTTATTATGTAAAGTGGGGGGCAATGTACAATGGAGGGGAGAAGCTGTACAATGATTAATGAATAAAGTGCAGGTGCAGGATCAATGTCAGTGTCAATTAGGGGAGCGGCCCCGAAGAGCCCTCCGCCAAAACAGAGGAGAGGGCTCGAGGGGCAGCGGTGGCGGCGAGGCGAGGGAGGTATGTGTGGACCGCCCCGGAGGTCCAGGTGCCCTGGGCCATGATGTCGCGGTGGGGGACCCCGGCCCTCTGGCAGGCTTGGGCCGCACCCCGACGTAGGCTATGGAGGGTGTAGCTGTCGGGCGCGGGGACGGTGAGGGCACGGAGTGCGCCTCTCAGGAGGGCCATGAGGGTCCTGGGGTCAAGCGGGTGGCCCGAGGGCATGATGAAGGCCGGGGCATCCGGGGCGGCAGGGACGAGGCCCACGGAGGCGCGCCAAGCGGCCACCGGGCAGAGCGGGGATCGGGGGGTCGCGGGGATGAAGAGCACGACCGCCCCCGAGGGCAGCGTGATAGTCTTGGAAGTCCTGAGGATCACGCGAAGCCCGCCGGGGGCGACGTCGGCATGGGTGATGGTCTGGGGGCCACCCCACCCCTCGGGGCTGGGAGACAGGAGGCTGGATTGTCTGAGCATCCCGTAGTACCCGAGGAGGAGGGCGGCCCGAGGGACGACGCCGGAGGGGCTGGCGGCATGGAGGTGGGTGATGACAGCGGCGAGGTGGCGAGGCAGGAGAGGCATGATCCGAAGGCGGTGGGGTGACTCCCGGAGGCCTCCACCCAAGACTGAGCCCTGGAGAGGGCGTTGCGGACGGAGGCAGGGGCGATGGAGCGGGTGTAGAGGGCGGCCGTGTAGGCCACGACGTCGAAGGCGGTGGGGGACAGAGGGTCGCGCCCGTGGGCCGAGGCGAAGGTGATGTAACCATCAGCCTGGCGGCGGCGATTTCTCCAAGTGGCCGGCGCGAGGGCGGCGATCCTGAGTCCGTCGACAGCTGCCACCTCAGCGGAGGAATAGCCTAGAATCATAGCCCAGGATTGTAGGGGAACTCATCGTGATCGGGGTGGATGTAGGTGAGACCGAGGCGGGCCACCTCGGTCCGCGCGAGCTCGGCGCAGGGCCCGGGGAGATGGGCGTGGCTAAGGGCGTCCGTGAGGATGAGCTCTACCCCAGGCTTATGGAGGATGGCGAGGGTGAATGATCCCTCGGCGGCCATGAGCCATAGCTCCCGGGCGCATGTGCCGAGGACGGCATCGCGGGCCCGCCCGGAGTCGAGGGCGGCCGCGGAGGACAGTTTGTCGGTGTTGATGGCAACGGTGGTCCCCGCGACGGTCCCCGCGACGTCGCGGGGGAGGAGGGCGTGGAGGGCGACGACCAGGTTGACGGCCTCGAGCTGGTGGATGGTGGGGTATCGCTCCCGGTAGGCCGAGGAGTAACCTCGGGCATAGCAGTGAGTGGGGGAGTAGGCCCGCCAGTGAGGCATGAGTCGCACTCGATCACCACCCGCCGGACCTCAGGGGCGCAGAGGAGGCAGAGGCCGTTGGTGGCCCGGCCATAGGCCACGAACCACCTGAGGTCCCGGAGGGCATTGTCCCCGAGGGTGATGGAGGCGGCTCCATAGCAGGTGCGGAGGGCGGTGAGGAGGCGTGCCATGAATTTTCTCGCAGGGAGAACGCAGCTCCCCACGTGGTTGAGGCGCCCGAGGATACTCTGGAGGTCCCGGCATCCGCGGGTCGGCTGGGCGACCCACGCCTCGCAGTCCCGGATGAGGTCGTCGACTTTGTCGGGTGCGATGCGGATGGTCATGGCCTCGCTGTCAATGGCGAAGCCAAGCCAGGTGAGGTGGACCGCGGGGGCGTGGCACTTCCCGGGGGCCACCGCCAGTCCGAGGGCCCCGGCGAGGGCGATGAAGGCGTCGAAGGCCTGGCGGGCCCTCAAGAAGGTGCGCTCGCACCCGACAAAGTCGTCCACGTAGACGAGGGCGTGGAAGCCCTCGCGGCGGAGGACCCAGGCGACTGCGGGGGTCACTTGGATGCAGGCGGCGCCGGAGGAGTGGCAGGCAAAGGGGAGGGCGAGGTCGACGTAGGTCGCGCCATCGAGGGTGATGCCGTAGAGAGGGCAGGAGAGAGTATCGGCCCGGAGTTGACGGTAGGCGCGGGAGATATCCGCCGTCCAGGTGTAGGCTCCGGGGCCCTCTGCGACGAGGCGGCGACCCACGTCGGCGACACTGGGGAGGCTATAGGCGTGGGGCCTGCCGAGGAACTCGCGCCTCGGGATGCCAGCGTTGACGCTGCAACCCGGGGGGTATGAGAGGTCAACGATGACCCGCCTCTTGCCTGGATCGGACTTGGGGCGGGTCATCATGGGAGAGACCTGGGCCCAGGGCGTGAAGGGGGGGCGCGAGGAAGGGGCCCGCGAGGGCTCCATGGGCAAGCTCAGTGGCTATGAAGTCGCGGAGGTGGGCGTGGTGCTCCGGGGCTTCGCGGTGGTTGGTGTAGGTGGGGCGGGGGGGGGGGGGGGTGCTGCAGAGTAATTGGCGGGGAAGCCGAACTCGACGAGGTCGACGAGGTCGCTGTCATGGTATCCATGGAGGCGGGCACGCCAGGCAGGGATGTGGAGGCCTGAGGGGAAGGGGATGCGGGCGGCCAAAAAATTAGGGAGGCGGGTGTCGTAGGCACGGGAGAAGATAGGGTAGCACTCCCAGACGGGGGCGGAGAGGTGGGGGCCAGATGGAGAGGAGGGTGGGGCGGTATTTATGGGGGGAGGGGCTGCCGGAGGGGGTGGCGGGGAGGGTGTCCTGTATGTCAGGATCGACGACGTCGGTGATGGGTTCGCCTAAGTCGCCGGGGGGGGGGGGGGGAGAGGGAGCTGGAAGTCGGTGGTGGAGGAGGGGAGGGGGGCCCATGGGCCGAGGGTCGGCGGTAAGGCCAGGGGAGGCCGGGAGGCCGGGGAGGTGGTGGAGGTAGGCGGTGGCGGCGGGGGTGGTGGTGAGGGGCGGTGGTGGTGGGAGAGTGGTGGCGGGGAGAGGGGGGGGCGGCGGTGGTGGTGGAAGACTGCTGGCAGGGGGATGGAGGGGCGGCAGGGGCGGTGGTGGTGGAGCACTGCTGGCGGGGAGAGGCAGGGGAGAGAGGGCTGGCAGGGGCGGCAGGGCGATGAAGGCGTCGAAGGCCTGGCGGGCCCTCAAGAAGGTGCACTCGCACCCGACAAAGTCGTCCATGTAGACGAGGGCGTGGAAGCCCTCGCGGTGGAGGACCCAGGCGACTGTGGAGGTGACTCGGACCCAGGCGGCGCCGGTGGAGGGGAGGAGGCGTGGTTGTTGTGAGGGAGAGGGAGCTGGAAGTCGGCGGTGGAGGAGGGGAGGGGGCCCATGAGCCGAGGGGGGGGAGGGTCGGCGGTAAGGCCGGGGGAGGGCGGGAGGCCGGGGAGGTGGTGGAGGTAGGCGGTGTCGCCGGGGGAGGGCGCGAGGCGGCACCGGCGGCGGCAGGGGTGGTGGTGAGGGGCGGTGGTGGTGGGAGAGTGGTGGCGGGGAGAGGGGGGGGCGGCGGTGGTGGTGGAAGACTGCTAGCAGGGGGAGGGAGGGGCGGCAGGGGCGGTGGTGGTGGAGCACTGCTGGCGGGGAGAGGCAGGGGAGAGAGGGCTGGCAGGGGCGGCAGGGCCGGCTGGGCCGGCAGGGTGAGCAGGGGCGGTGGTGGTGAGATACTGCTGGTGGGGAGCGGGAGGGTTACGTAACAGGCTTAAGCGGCCGGGCGAGATGAGAGGAGCTGCGGCGCGGGAGGTCCCCCGGGTGTTGCGTCGGCTCGGGAGGTGGGCCAGCGGGCGCCCTGTGGGCGGGCAGAGGACTTCCGGTCGCCTAATTGCAGCTTTCGGTTTAGGGCCGTTGGAAGGGTGGCTTGTGACGTCACAGGGATGATGCTGACGTGTGTGTGGGCAGCAGATGGTCGGGGGATGTGAGGAGCCCTCCCGGGAGGGGGGTCGCCGCTGGGAGCGGCTGGTGCTCAGGCTGCGTGGTGGGGGGGCGGGCATTGGGCCGGTCCCTCCTGGTTCGCGCCTTGCCCAAGCCGGGTGGGCTGGTCGCCGCCGACGGACTAAAAATCCGCCGAGGGAGTCGCGGGGGTGGCGGAGGCACGTTCCCGGAGGCGCTTTGTGTTGCACACCGCCTCACTGTGCATAGTGAGGATGCGCCTCACATTAGCGCAGTAGGCGCAGGCGTGGCGCCTCTGGGCGCCCTGCTCCCCGTGCACCTCACCGGCGGGGGCGAGGTTACATGAGGCGGGGTCCCGGTTCCAGGCAGAGCAGGGGACCCCATAGGCTTCTCGGGTGTAGGGAGTTCTGGCGTCGGTCTGGGATGCGCGCGGCTGGGGGGCGGCCGCAGGGTGGGCGGCGGCGGAGGCGCGTGATGTGGTTGCCCTGGTGCCCGCGACGAAAGTCGCGGGGGCGGTGAGGACGTCCAGGCGGACGGCGTTAATGGCGATGGGGTCGAGCCATCCGTCCAGGAGGCGCCCGTCGGCCACCCACGTGAAGACCGTCTCGGACCAGCGCCGGACCGTGGGTCAGGGATGCATGACACAGTCGCGCTGGACCGTCAGGTTGTGGTAGAGGAGGCCCGGGATGGAGTCCGAGGGGAAGGCAGGGTGGGACTCGAGCATCCTGAGGGCGAGGTTGTACTCCTCCAGAGTGGCCTCTCCCCTTTTTACCGCCTTCCCCTCAGGGCCATGCTCGATGAGATCGTGGGGGAAGACGTAGCCCTGGGGAATACATCTGCGTCGTCCCGTGTTCTGCGCCTCGGCGGACTCCAGTATTTCGCGCACCGCCTCGGCCGCCGAGGTGGGGCTGTGGTCGGCGGCGGAGGCGAGTAGGGTCCGGGAGGCGACCGTGCGCATCGCGGAGGCTCCGCGCCTCATATTCTGTAGGTAGAGGGGGTGGACGTCGGAGGCGCTGGGAGGTGGGGCGGTCAGCTGGCGTTGTGTCGCGGGGGCGGCGCCCGCGACCTCGCGAGTGAGGCCCTCCATGAAGTCCGCGAGGCGCTCCGGCACGGGGGCCGAAGGCGCCCCCTGGAGGAGGAGGCTCTCCACGAGTCCGGTGAGGCGTTCCACGGCACGGGAGTTGGCATCGATCCGGTCGTCGGCCATGGAGGCCCGGTCCGGGGCCTCCTCCCTGGCGGCAGGCCGAGGGGAGGAGGGCGGCGACGTCATGGAGGCGGTGTCGGCCATGGAGGAGGGCGGCGTGGCGGCTCCTCTCCTGGATGCGTGGGCGGCGCGTCGGCCTCTTGTGCACGGCATGACTGGCGTAGGCCGGCGATGTGAGGGTCGCGGAGGCGTGAGGAGGGGCGAGCCAAAATATAGAAAAAAGGGCAGGAGTGCGTCTGGCAGGGCGAGGAGGCAGAGTGGCGAGAGAGGGCAGGGAGGCTGGGTTATAAGGGCGAGAAAAGGGGGGGGGGAGGTTACGCAACGCAACGGTCACGGCATAGGGGGGGGGGGTGAAGAGGGGAGGGGGGTACTCCTCCTCCACTGCGAATCAAACGCAATGCAAGCATTACGACCAATTCAATACTAGCCTATTTTATTTACATGTTCATAGGCTTATATGTAATAGGTGGTTGAGTTATGTTTGTTTGGATTTGATTTGATTTATATTGTTGTTGGACATGCTATCTGGCTTTTATATTTCCGGTTTTCCCACCCTGGGCTGTCCAGTTGGTTCAGTTGTTCAATTTAGGGGTCCAGGTGGAGCTAGGTTTCCGTGGGTGTGCTTATTCCTTATATATAATTCACAGGAGTATGGGAGCCTTCACAATTACCAACATTTCACAAGCGTACAAAGCCTGCACTTGTTCATGAACCCCCTACCCCCCCACACCAGACGGGATGGCCAAATGAGTTAGAGCATCCGTGCTGGTAGATCGTGGGGTCGTGGGTTCGATTTGAACCCTGGTCGAGTCAAACCAATGACTTAAAAAGTGATACTTGTCACTTCCTAGCCAGGCGCTCGGCATTATTAGGACAGGGCAACGACTGGTGTGCTCAGTGTCAGGATAATGTGACTGATTGGGATACCAGGTCATGGTGCTGCTGGCATGGTCTCCCAGTGGGACAGTACTATAAAGTCGCCATGAGTGTGCACTGTCACAAGTCGGTACCCATCCTGATATGACCTTAGATGTTGCTAGGACGTAAAACAACAACAAACAAACCTACTCCCCACAAAGTGTACAATAAGAATGTTCACATATTGTAAGCATGTAAGCCCTGGAATAGCAATGCGTTAAAATCTTATATTTTTTTAATATAAATTGTTGGAAGGCTATGTTGGATCTTAACCCCCTCACCTCCCAGCCCCCGATGTACGGTTTATACACTTGTGAAATAATAATGCAGAAATGACACTGAGACATTGTTCAAGTTTCTATTTACTACATTGTTGCAGCACACTATTTAGAACTTTTTTCTAAATGAAAAATTGAGGAGCCTTTTAAGTTTTCAATAGTGCGGTTTGCAATATGTTTGAATGCTAATACAAGCTAAGACGAAATGCATGTGCCTTGACACTGGTGATAGTCCCTGATCTGGGTCGGTTTCAGCCGTTGACCTACTGACCTAATGACCTCTGATTGGCCTATTTCCAGGACCGATGACATCAATCAGTCCCTGCTGGCCCTGGACAACGTGATTCAGGAGTATGATCCATACAACATCAATGACCTCACTCGAAACCCCAGTAGGATCCCGCCGCCATTACAAGTACACCAAGAGGCACAGTCCATTATCCTGCCTGATAGCATCACCAGTGACACTTCTGATGATTACAGGAATGAAGAGATCCGCAAGTCGATCGAAGTGCTCGATAGCGTCCTGAACGAGTTCGAAGACGACAGCGATGCGCTTTCGCATTCCAGTGGGTCGATACGGAGAACCCCGTTATCAAGGAGGTCTGAAAACGGAAGCACTACGGCCTCCCGGGTCACCATAATGCCCCCTGGCCGCCAAGGTGAGTACTTCTACTGGTGCCATGACCAGCATTGGCACAGAAGAATATGGCATAGTGCACGATTACAAATACACAGGCGAATGAAATTTGCAGAAATGTTATACATTGTGTCTTTTAAGTGGCAGGATTTGGGAGAAATGAGATGGCTATGTACATTTTGAAGAAGAGATCGACAGTATGTGTCTAGGTGAACCAAGGGTTTGATAATGTGTATCCAACAGAACCACTGGTTGTCACGGTGTGTCTAACTAACTGAACCAGGTTTCGACAGGGTGTGTCTAGGTAAATCAGGAGTTTGATAATGTGTGTCCAACAGAATCACTGGTTGTCACGGTGTGTCTAACTGAGCCAGGTTTCGACAGGGTGTGTCTAGGTAAATCAGGAGTTTGATAATGTGTGTCCAACCGAATCACTGGTTGTCACGGTGTGTCTAACTGAACCAGGTTTTGACAGCATCTGTTTAGGTGAACAAGGAGTTTGATAATGTGTGTCCAACAGAACCACTGGTTGTCACGGTGTGTCTAACTGAACCAGGTTTTGACAGGGTGTGTCTAGGTGAACCAGGGGTTTGATAATGCGTGTCCAACAGAACCACTGGTTGTCACGGTGTGTCTAACTGAACCAGGTTTTGACAGCGTGTGTCTAGGTGAACCAGGAGTTTGATCATGCGTGTCCAACAGAACCACTGGTTGTCACGGTGTGTCTAACTGAACCAGGTTTTGACAGCGTGTGTCTAGGTGAACCAGGAGTTTGATCATGCGTGTCCAACAGAACCACTGGTTGTCACGGTGTGTCTAACTGAAGTAGGTTTTGACAGGGTGTGTCTAGCTGAACTATGAATTATGTAAAAATGTTCAGAAGAGCAGTTCTATACTGAATGGACATATATTTCATGTAAAGAAATAACATATTAAATGGCGGAAAGGTGTAGCTGAGAACCTGACTACTGTCCAAAGGTGCAGTGAAAAACTATGAGTCTTCCTGTGATTCATTCACTAGGAGTTCACCCCCCACACTCCCCCCCCCCCACCCCAATCGACCCCACCGATCCCTGTATTTTCTAGTACCGGCCGTGGTGGCCTAATCGGTAGAGCGCGGGCCTCACGTGCGGAAGGTTGGGAGTTTGGTTCCCGGTCGAGTCAAACCAATGACTTTAGGATTGATAGTTGTTGCTTCCTAGCCTAATAGGAGCATAATAGGATAGGGCAAGGACTGGTTATCTCAGTGTCAGGATAATTTCACTGAGTGGGATATTGGGATATCAACCTGATTTCCCAGTGGGGCAGCACTATAAAGTTGCACAGTCACAAGTCGGTGCCCGTCCTGATATGACCTTATATGTTGCCAGGACGTAAAACTCCAACAACCAACCAACCTGTATTTTCAATCAGTGCTTCTTTTCTACATTCCACTGTGGATGAGACATTTCTGAAAAAAAATCTTTTAAAAAAATTGTTTATAAATATTGGCACTTCGCACCCTGCCACGAGACAGCCCTCCTTAAAGCAGTCCTGACAAGCTGGTTGCTGCCTGGTCCTTATAGCATAGCCATACTGCCATTGGCCGACAAAGCACCTGTTGCTGCCACCTCGGGTGTAATCGATTAATCAACTCGGGTCACCTGAACCACTTTTTGGCGCATGCGCACATCCTACAGACTCGGGTCGAATAATCGAATATGCTTCTCCACGCTCGGGGTGGAAAAAATGGTGGCTTAATCCAAAACTTTTTTTTTAATAACCGATATAACTACAGCAAAATAGGATTTAAAGTATTTTATGATTGCATAGTTTAGTTATATTTCCATTTCATTAATCTGTGTTATTACAAAAAAAAACATGTAGGCCTGGTACTGGTAGCTATTATCCTGCAGGACGGTACCAGCACAAATGTGAAGTCATAATTCCTAGCAAACCCCAGCCAAGAGGTGGGTTACTGGAGGTGGGTCGTTTTGCACACGGCACATGTTTTTGTCAACTCCACTTGTGGTGTTCGATTTGAAATTCTAGCAACTTGGGTGACCCGAATCGCCCGGGTCGTGTTCGTCGATTACGCCCCTCGTGTTTACACCCAGGCTACATCCTTCCACGGAACTTGACAGTGCACAGTGCAGGCGTCTCGCCCGGGAATCACGCGGGAGGTGGCGCCACCTATACTATGACTCAGCAACTACACGCAGGCCCATTCCGCATGTAGTGTGTGTGGGCTTGGTGTGTTTGTTCAGTCTGAATATTGTTTGTTTGTTGTTACTTTATGTCCTAGCAACATTTAAGGTCATATCAGGACGGGTACCGACTCGTGACAGTGCGCAATCATCGCGACTTTATAGTGGTGTCCAACTGTGAGATCAGGCCGCCGGCACCATGACCCGATATCCCACTCAGTCATATTATATATTAAATCACCACCAACCATGGTCCAATGGTTTTGAGTTTGTCATTTTCTGAGATAAACACATTACGTTGATGGTTATAATCCGCCTTTCTTTAGTTTGAAGTAATTTTATTTTATATAGCTAATTCTTGAGATATTTGAAGTTCAAATAAGCTAAATTAATTTTGGCAAGTACTCCATAACTCTGACACCATAGGTTTCTGCAGTAACTATTAAATTGCCTCAGTATTCAATCTATTTGGCGATACATGTTTAATAAGTACACCAGGATCTAAGTTAAATATCTAAAATCAAATCGAAATACAGTAAAACCAAGGACCGACATTGGGACCGATTATAAGTGGTCCATTTGGGGTGGTGGTCGGTTTAGGGAGTGATAATGTGGTTACAATGATATTGTTGGGACCCAAATAAAGCGATCAATATAGGGGAGTGGTCGATCTGTGGAGATGGCCCGTTCGAGAGGTTTTACTGTACTTATTTTAGTTTCGAAAATTCGATGTTTGGATCGGACTATTTTTGTGTGTGTGGTAAATATGTTTATTCTGCTGAATAAGTCTTGTTGTCAGTGCCGAAGCACTGGTCTTCCAGCCATTTTTCAATTCAGGGTTATTTACATAAAAGGTATATAAAATAAGGTATACAGTAACTGTTGAATACACAATTTGTAGCAAGTAACACAATGAAATTCTGTAACCCAAAAGTTCCATAGCAATATGGTAACAGTAATGTCATATAACTAGATCAATATTAATCAGATCAATATGAGTATTTAGATGGTATTTAGAATGTAAGCAGAAGTTATCTTCTGTATTCATTTGGTAGCATTGTAATAAGTTTTACTGTAGGGTCTGTTCAGTTGGAGTTAGGCAAGCAGTATATACATGTCAGTTTGTTAGAAATGTTCTAGTGTTATTCTAGTGTTGTTACTTATGTGAGTTTATGAATTACGCTGTTGGGATGGGGTTGTTAGTAATACACTAGACCAGCTGTGACCAGTGAAGCAGTGGGGCCAATCCTAGTGCATTTAGGTCTTAAATTTTAGATTTGTATTTGGACTGTCTCTATCATTGTATATAGTTGACTGGAAATAACGGAGGAACAGCAACAAATTAAAAAAGGGGGGGGGGGGGGAGAACTGACTATGTAGGTTTAATGTTTGGCATTGTTGTTGACAATTTGCAGACGGCAGTAGGTCTCGGCGGTCCGGCAGCTTATCGCGAGACGACGAGATCTTGACGCCCCCCATGGCCAACCTACAGGGGTCAATATCTGGGACTCACCCCCACAGCATCCACAGCACAGCGGGCACTGTGAGTACAAGGCATCTCTGGAATTACTCGCATCTAACTGAAATGTGCTTAAAGGTACATAGTCCGATGGTTTTGAGCTTCTGTCATTTTTCTGGGATAAATATATTAAATTAATTAGTATCATCTATTATCATGGGAGTGATGAAAATGGGAAATATTGCGCCTAGAGCAGGACTCGAACCCACATCTATTTGCATTCCGGGCCAGTGTGCTAACCATTACACCACCTAGGCTCCCTGATATCAACACACTACCCATGCCTACCTGTCTATATGGTTACTTTCCTGAGAGGTCAGTGCAGCCTACTACACTCGTCCCCCTGGAATTGTAAGTCTTTTAAATGGTCATTTAATGCTTACAATTACATACATACAGGCAATGCACTTACACATACATACACAGGGTAGGTTCAACAACCATACAGCGCGTAGCTTGTACAGGATCATGGTCACACCAACCAGTGTCATGGGGGTGATGGAAATAGGAAATATTACGCCTAGAGCGGGACTCAAACCCACATCTATTTGCATTCCGGTCCAGTGTGCTGACCATTACACCACCTAGGCTCCCTGATATCAACACACTACCCATGCTTACCTGTCTATGTGGTTACTTGCCTGAGAGGTCAGTGCAGACCACTACACTATCTTACTTTAAATTGAAGTAAGTTTCATTTTTAAATGGCCAACTTTTGAAATATTTTAAGTTCAAACATACCAAATTAATTTAGGCAAGCATGCCAAAACTCTGACATCATAGGCTTCTGCAGTAGCAAGTTCTATTAAATTGTGTCAGTATTTATTTCCCTTCTAGGAGCGGGACGTATCTCAGGTGGTAGAGTGTCCACCTGTGAAATTCTGTAACCCAAAAGTTCAATAGCAATATGGTAACAGCAGTGTCATATAACTATATCAAACGTCTGTGGTAGAGGCGTCGTTAAATCAAACACACCTTCCTTATTCCCTTCTATGTGACGACAAATGCTTAATATAAACACCAGTATCTAAGTTAGATATGTAGAATCAAATCTAGGTCAGTTTTTTGGTTTTGAAAATTTGATGCTTTCATCGGACTATGCAGCTTTAACACGTGTGTTGTATGTGTGTGCATTTTCTCCTTCTATCGTTTAGTATACAGGATACAAGATGCACCAGATTTATGAAGGATTTTCCCTTTTTTATGACACTGTATTCTCAGAGGAAGCAATGTCAATACTATAACTTACAAGTGGGTCTTCTATCGTCCACACTTATATGTACGCAATATATATTTATATGGGAACATATTTAATGCAATTTAGTGCAATTATGATGAAGCAGATGGGGCCGTGATACACACTGATACAAGGATATATGTCGCTACATTTGTGAATAGAATTTACAGGTTTAAAACAAACTGTGATTCCGGGACGGAGACGATGCAAGCAATATGAGGGAAATGGTCCAAAGGGATAATATTGTTAGATACATTACTGAATGAAAAGTAGGAAAGAAAGAAAGGAGGAAGGAAGGAATTAAACAAACAAACAAACAAAGAAAAAAACAAAGAAACAAACAATGAAATAAACAACGAAACAAAGAACCACACAAAGAATGAAAGAAACAAACACACAAAGAAACAAACAAACACGCAAAGAAACACGCAAAGAAAGAAAGAAAGAAACAAACAAAGAACGAAACAAACAAATAAACAAACACACAAACAAACAAACAAACAAAGACACAAAGAACCATACAAAGAATCAAAGAAACAAACAAACAAACAAAGAAACAAACAAAGAACAAAACAAACAAAGAACGAAACAAACAAACAAACACACAAAGAATCAAAGAAAGAAACACACAAAGAAAGAAACACACAAAGAAACAAACACACAAAGAAACAAACACACAAAGAAACAAACAAAGAAACAAACAAACAAAGAAACAAACAAAGAGACAAACAAACAAAGAGACAAACAAACAAAGAAACAAAGAAACAAACAAAGAAACAAACAAAGAAACAAACAAAGAACGAAACAAAGAAACAAACAAAGAAACAAACAAAGAAACAAACAAAGAAACAAACAGACAACAAAACAAAGAAACAAACAAAGAAACAAACACACAAAGAAACAAAGAAACAAACAAAGAGACAAACAATGAGACAAACAAAGAAACAAACATAAAAGGAAATAACAAATGGCATTACTATGCTAAGACAAAGATAAGGTCACTGAGTGGGATATCGGGTCATGGTGCCAACGGCCTGGTCTCCCAGTGTGACAACACTATTAAGTCGCCATGAATCTGTACCCATCCTGATATCACCTTAGATGTTGCTAGAACATGAAACCCCAACAAATAAATAGTGTGTGTGGAATAGTTAGGTAAGAGTGAGAGATCACTAGTGTTGGTGTTATATACAAAGCAGTAGCTTAGACTAACTTAGAGTGCCTTAAAGAAAATATAAGGATAATTGGTTAGAAATAATCTGTAAGAAAGGACATAGTGAGGACATTGTCTGAAACCTAGATAACGGTAGCGCCTATAACCTTCTGTGGCATGTAGCCACAATGGCCTTTGGCAGTTTCAGGTTGCCTCCTTACCTTTGCCAATAACAATGTCGTCCCTGACAGCAGGGTGGGGAGAGTTACCACATGCAGGTGGCGGCGCCGTGGCAAAGTCGGGAACTAGGCCCCAGTTTGCATAGCAAATAGTCAGCTGAACTGTGTAGGTTTCAATTGTAGGATAGAGAACCTGACAGGCTACAGTGAAGATCGTATAAATATCTACAGGAACACGCAAGTGTTTGACTGTCGCGTTTCGCGAAGCAAAGTGCACGGTGCACAGGACTTTTCTTTGCGAAATGCATATCAAGGACAACTAATATACTTTTTTTTGTATAGATTAATAAAAACATTAAAAACTGATTATCAATGAACACATGTATAACTAACTGTAAGACCTCTTCTAATTGGTTGACAAGTCTGACCACCTTTACTCTGGTATACCCTAGCCTTTTTCCATAGATGTCGCCACTGAGATGGTTTCAGTCAGATGTTTCTCTCATATATATATATATGTATATATATATATAATGTCTATATATTTATATATACATATACTATATAATATATATATATATATATTTATATATATTTATATATACATATACTATATAATTTATTATGTGGATATAAATAACGGCAGCCCCTTTATGTTTCTCTCTGACCACCTTAACCTCCATGATATTCACTGCGCAGCAGGCATTCTCCAGAGCTGCCAACCATTACAATTTCTGCAGAATCATTACGATTTTCTGCCCATCATTACACAACTATGTCCGTGTACTGAAACATTACGGAAATTCACCCTTTTCCACACTTATATATTATATACATATATATTTATATTTATATATATATACATATGTGTGTACTGTATCAGTATATATAACGTGCACACACATATATACAGGGCTGCCAACACTGTTGGTTGTCTTACAATAATATTATTATTATATACCTGAAATTAAATTTATTTGTAATGTATAATCTTGAAACGTTCATGATGTACATAATAATATACTTGAAAAAGATTACTAGCTTTAAGTATTCTTTTAACAGTTTGGGAACACAATATGTAATTATATCACATTCCTATGATGTTTGAGTATTAGTAAACACAAAAAAAAACTATTGAAATATATATATGGGCCATAGTCTGCGATTCACACGAAAATCATTACACTTTCCCATTTTCAAATGTTGGCCGCTATGATTCTCTCCTCCCCACCTCCTCTACACTGTGAGCCAACTGTCACTCTACTCACTTTCAAAACATAAATATAAGGAATTTGAATAACACATTCATATCCCGGTTTATGGTAACTAACATTCATGTAAAAAGGGTTGTCTTCCCACGGTAAAAAAAAACACACACACACACAGAGGAAATCTATTCTGAATTATTCACACCAATAACCAATTTTGTCAACCCAACAACCACATTCATCGTGATCAAAGAACCTTAACCATCACACATTAACACTGACACATTCATACACACAAAACCCCATCAAACCCCAGTTACACTTACAGTATAACCCCATTAAACCAAACTTGAAGGGACCTTAGAAATTTGTTTGGATTAACCAATCATTGGTTTAACCGAGCTTTGGCATCTACTTTGACTTGGCTTTGGCAAAAACGTGGGTGCATTATGAATGTAATATACAATGTATGTGGACACTTTGATTAATGTTTTTAATGTATATACAGTTTAACCCCATTAAACCAAGCTCGGTTAAACAAAACAATCGGTTAAACCAAACTTTGTTTGACAGCATGGCAAAATACTACCATATATCATATAAAAAAGTGTCAGCTGACCTTATAACCACATGCACGTTTGGTTTAACTGTACTGGAAGTGGCCTGGGGCCTGACAATTTTGTTTGGATTAACCGATAATTTGGATTAACCGACTTTGGTTTAACCAACTTTGTTATATGATAAATGGTAGTATTTTGCCAGGCCGCCAAAAAAAGTATGGATTAACCGATCGTTTGGTTTAATCGAGCTTGGTTTAACGGGGTTGTACTGTATAGATATGTCACATGGTACAAACTAGTGACATGAGATGGAGGCTGGGTAGTTGCCTCGCACGACAGCCTGTCAGTGTCAGGTGGCACCTGAATTGGTTGACATTAGGTCAGTGTGTTGTTCACTCCTTTGTGGAGAGGCCGTTGTGAACCTGAGCAGAACAAATGTGATTCAGTGTGCATCTGCAAGAACATGGACATGTCGATGAGAAATCACGTCAGCCCATCTATTTAGTTCACTTCCCATTTCCGGTGAGACTTCCTGACGCATCTGAGAGGAGACATGGCAATTCAAACTCCATGTGACATATGCATGTTCCATTATGGCTATGGCCTTGGGTATGATGGCTTATATATATATATATATATATATATATATATATATATATATTTATATATGTATATATATATTTAACCGTCGGGCTATTCCACCCCCGCTTAAGGCGAGCCTATGTGTTAATATAAATAATTGTTTCCATGTGAATGTCTTGTGCCTCCCGCCGCCGGTTGTCTGTCATCCTGCCAGCCTGACCCTTGACTAGCAATGTCTGAGGTAGAGAGTTCGACTCCTGACAGACAATGGGCAGAAGGCCCTTAATTAAATAAGATTATAGAGCAATCCAATTAGCAATCTGAAGTTGACCATAGCGGTTAATAATATAAGTCTGGAGAATAGTAAAGAATGCAAGGAACGTTCATGTCACTTCTTAGGAGCTCACCCTTTTATTCTTACCTCTGACTAACAGGATGAATTGATCAATATAACCTATGTTCTTAGTTAAATATAGATCAACAGTAGAATGTATGTTACAAGTCAAATCCCCTCCCATATAATTAAGTTAAATAAGTTTGGAATTTCCATAATAAAGGCCTAGATCTCGGCTAAAACATCAGAGCATGCAAAAACACGTCCGATGGGTCTGGGTCCGAACGCCCGACCTTCTATCATTGCTAGGATAGTCACAATCGACGTATCCAAGCAACACTTTACAGCAGGGAACCCGGCAGTTGCGAGCACGCGCAAAATGCAAATAATCGGTCGAGTAGTCTCGCCCACTTCATATATATATGTGTTTGTGTGTGTATGCATATTTTCATATACAGTTGTTGTTGAAGATTTATACTGCCTATCATGGATAAGTCTGAATAGACTTGTTTTCACCATTAGACACTTTGTCGATAGAAAGCCCGAGCATACACTTTTACCGACCCAAGGGATTTTTAACCTCCCACACCACATAGACATGGTATGAGAGCAACTGGCCTTTGATGACGCTGTAAGTTATACACAGCGGTGGAAATCCAAATTGGCAGAGGTGGGGGCACAGGGAATCGAACCACTGACCTTCAGATTAGGAGTCCGACCTAGAAAAAAGTCAGACACTCTAACCACTCTGCCACAGAGAACACCACGTATAACCCCGTATGACAGCGTGTGAGAAGCGTATGCACAACCTATGCAAAACCTATGCATAGTGTATGCAAAGCGTATGCTATTGCGGAGAGCAGCAGCTGTCGAAGAGATGGGAAGAGTAGGACGGTCCAAACATGTGCTCCAACCACTACCAAAAGCAACTACCTGTTACGAAGCAGTCTCCATATGATATATGAAGAAATGGGACTGTGCAAACATGTAGTACGGTCCAAACATGTCCGTTAAACCGGCTCAGATCGATGTTTGTTTGTTGTTGTTTTATGTCCTAGCAACATCTAAGGTCATATCAGGATGGGTATCCACACATACATACATCCACACATACATCCACGGATACATCCACATGCCACACATACATCCACATGTACATACAAACAACATATCAGATGGGAAGAGTAGGACGCTCCTAACATGTGCTCCAACCACTATCAAAAGCAACTACCTGTTAGGAAGCAGTCTCCATATCGTATATAGACCAGACGGGATGGCCAAATGAGTTAGAGCGTCCGTCTCCCGTGCTGGTAGATCATGGGGTCGTGGGTTCGAGTCCCGGTCGAGTCAAACCAATGACTTTAAAATTGATACTTGTTGCTTCCTAGCCAGGTGCTTGGCATTATTAGGATAGGGCAAGGACTGGTGTGCTCAGTGTCAGGATAATTTGACTGAGTGGGATACCAGGTCATGGTGCCGGCGGCCTGGTTTCCCAGTGGGACAGCACTATAAAGTCGCCATGAGTGCGCACTTTCACAAGTCGGTACCCATCCTGATATGACCTTAGATGTTGCTAGGACGTAAAACAACAACAAACAAACAACAAACACAACCATATCATATATGAAGAAATGGGATGGTGCAGACAATGAACATGTAGGACGGTCCAAACATGCCCGTTAAACCGGCTCAGATCGATGTTTGTTTGTTGTTGCTTTACGTCCTAGCAACATGGCGCCTTTATATACCGAGACCATAAGTTGGGCATACACTTTGGATACGCTTTGTATACGCTTTATATACTCTAGGACTACGCTCAAATACGTTACACATAGGCTAGGCGTACGCTACATACGCTATAGATACGATGAAGGCACGGTTTCAGCGTACACCTAATGTATGCCAGCGTACCCCTAACATATGCCAGCGTATGCATAGTGTGTGCATAGCGTATGAGCAGCGTATGAGCCATACGCTCCCATATGCTGAAAATGTTGAGCATGCACACAAATCTTCGGACGGACGGGCATATGACAACGTATGACGTGATAAGCCAGGCGTGCGCGTAGTGTATACGTAGCGTATACGTAGCATATGACGTTGTATGATGGTGTATGTGATGAAAACCGGTACACCGGCATACGCTTACGCCATATGCCGTAGTGTGACAGCCCCATAAGAGGTCAGTGCATACTACTACACTCGTCCCCTTGGAATTGTAAGTCTTTTGCTGCTTACAATTACATACATACAGGCAATGCACTTACATAATTATGTACACAGGGTAGGTTCAACAACTAGACATCATGTAGCTTGTACAGAATCATGGTCACACCAACAATTGCCGTAGGGGTGATGAAAATTGGAAATATTGTGCCTAGAGTGGGACTCGAACCCACATTCCTTTTCATTCCAGGGCAGTGTGCTATCCATTACACCACCTATGCTCCATAATATCACCATACTACCCACGCCTACCTGTCTATGTGGCTCCTTGCCTGACAGGTCAGTGCAGAACAAACACTACACTCGTCCCCCTGGAATTATATCTATGCATACATACGTACATACACATTTATATATATATACATATATGCATATACATATACATATGCACATATAGGCCTACACGTACACACATATGCACATGTAGGCCTACACATACACACATATGCACATTTCAAATATACATATTCACACATACACACATATACACATATGTATAGTCTACATTATATATATATAACCAAATTTACACATAGACACGTACACACATATACACATATGTATAGTCTACATTATATATATATATATCCAAATATACACATAGACACATACACACATATACACATAAATGTATTCTACATTATATATCCAAATATACACATAGACACATACACACATATACACATATGTATAGTCTACATTATATATATATATATATCCAAATATACACATATACACATAGACACATACACACATATACACATACACACATATACACATATGTATAGTCTACATTATATATATATCCAAATATACACATAGACACATACACACATATACACATATGTATAGTCTACATTATATATATATATATATCCAAATATACACATATACACATAGACACGTACACACATATACACATATGTATAGTCTACAATATATATATATATCCAAATATACACATAGACATGTATAGTCTACATTATATATATATCCAAATATACACATATAATGATGTATAGCTACATAGATGTAGACATGAACATGAACATGAACATGCATGAGTTAGGCATACAGAAGCAGCCCCCCCCCCACACACACACCCACTACACACCAACACACACACCACACACCCATTCACCCACCACACACCCACCACACACACACCACACACCCACACACACACACCACACACCAACACACACCCACACACACCCACCATACACCCCCCCCCCCCAACCACCCCATCCCCGGCGTGGTGCTGTCGGACACGGCAGGTGGAGCGTGACACGCCTTACCTGTCTGCGCGTCCCCGTGCTGCCTGAACCTGATCCACACCGTGCCAACGCGCTCACGTGGTCAGCTCCACCTGGCGGACGGAGTGTTTTGTTGGTGCTCGCCGCCTTCCCAGTTTACTCAAGGAGGAAGGCGACTGTGGACCTACGTCAGGGACATTCCATACACACCAGCACCGTACACAGGTAAGGTTTGGTTGTTGGGGTTTTACATCCTCGCAACATCTCAGTGTCAGGATAATCTGATTGAGTTGGAGATCGGGTCATGGTGCCGGCGCCCTGATTTCCCAGTGGGGCAGCACTATAAAGTCGCCATGAGTGCGCACTGTCACAAGTCGGTACCCGTCCTGATATGACCTTAGATGTTGCCAGGATGTAAAACTCCAACAACCAACAATCTATCGCTATCAGGTCGGGTACCGACTTGTGAGAGTACACACTAATGGCAACTTTGTAATGTTTCCCCACTGGGAGACCAGGCTGCAAGCACCATGACTTGATTTCCCACTTAGTCACATTATCCTGACACTGAGTTAACCAGTCCTTGCCCTGTCGTAATAATGCCGAGCACCTGGCTAGGAAGTGACAGGTATCAATTTTTAAGTCATTAGTTTGACTCGAGTAGGTATCGAAACCCGTGGATTTGAATCCCACGATCTACCAAAGCGGGAGACGGATACTCAACTCATTCGGCCATTCTGGTAACAGGAATATTAGTGCAGCAGGATGTGATGATTCATGTGGATCGCCGTGACAGGAACAGTATATCCTGTTCATTGGTTTCGTCACCCTTAATAGCATTGTGGCTGGTGTACAGTCACTTCCGGTTGAACTCCCCCCCCCCCCACCCCCAATTCACACCGTGACAGGGCGCTGCAGCCCCGGCTTCTTTATTTGGGATTTCTCGATGAGGGACAACGGGGTACCTCAACAACTAATCTGACACAGGGTGCTGTGGCAGAATGCTTAAATTCAGGTAATTTATGACCCTGTCACACTCTGATGAATTACATAAGCGTATGCCGATGTATGTGATTTCGCGCCAACACGGTGGTGTACGCTGAGACAAGTTATGGGTACGTTTAGCATAAGTAGTATTCGTTAACAGTTTTGAGCGTGTTAAGAATTCCCGGTGTATGACAGCGTGTGTTTGTGCACAATCACATACGTCGGCATACGCTCATGCAATTCGCCAGAGTGTGACAGGGCCATCAGATATAATTGTACAGCATTTGCATAGTGAGAGCAATGGTATATAAACACAGCTGAGCGCTGTTTGGCAGGGTTAGAAAAAACCTAAAGCAGACATCATTTGTTTGTTTGTTGTTTTACGTCCTAGCAACATCTAATGTCATATCAGGACGGGGGCGGCAGACATCATGGCGGAAGTAGAAACATGCACGATACATAAGTAAGATAAGCGTTATATTACGTAAAGTTGCATAGGCCGATGGTTTTGAGTTTTTGTCATTTTTCTGAGATAAATATATTAATTTGATTGGTTTAACCTACTGTGTTTCAGCTTTGAAGTAACTTTTATTTTAAGTAGATAGGTTTTGAGATATTTGAAATTTAAGCACGTAAACACACTTTTGGCAAGCATGCCAAAACTCTGACACCATGGGCTTCAGCAGTAACAGGTTTTATTAAATAGGCTCAGTTGTCCCCGCTATGTGGCAATAAATGGTTTAATAAGTGCATCAATATCTAAGTTAGATATGTAGAGCCAAATCTATGTAATTATTTTGCTTTTGAAAATGTGATGCTTCATCGGACTATGCAGCTTGAAATAAGGAATAATCTACGTATGCAGCTGACCATGTGCAGTGGTATTTCGGTGGCCCAATTTGTAGAGCACAGGCTTCCCGTGTGAAAGGTCAGGAGTTTAAATCCCAACCGAATCAAACCAATGACTTACAAAGTTGATACTTGTCACTATCTTGAGCCGTGTTTACACGGGCAATTGTGAAGCGATTTAGGCAAATCGATTCATATGAAGCGATGTAGTGGCACGTTTACACGAGCGAGTTTGAAAGTGTTTCGGCGACCGGGAACCAGCAGCCTTGTGGGGAGTCTATAGCCAGCGAGTACTGCTCTTTGTTTAGTTTCCATACTTCGATTCACAATATGAATAACGACACCAATGTAGCGGCTACATTAATATCGCTTGGAATTTAGGGTTAATTTAATAAAATGTCATTATTTGAGTATGTAATTCTGTTAAATATGATCGCATTCAATAGATTTCGGCCTAATCGGTTCCTCACACTGCTGGGCACCAGCGATTAGTTACTGCTCCCCATGTAGCCGGCAAGCACTACTATTTTACACTATCGCCGCCCGGGAACAAGCTGTATCGCTTCATATAAACCACCTCGCAAGGTGGCTTACATAAAGTGAATCATATGAAGCGAATCAGCCCTAATCCGCCCCAGAGTCCTGTTTACACGGCGAATGTGAGGCGAACTAGGCAAGGCGCATTATATGAGCCGTTTTAACTCGCCCGTGTAAACACGGCTCAACATGGAGCTCGGCATTATTATGATAGGGAAAAGACTGGTTAGCTCAATATCTGGATAATCTGACTGAGTGGGATATCAGGGCATGGGGACAGGGCCTGATCCCCCAGTGGGGTAGCACTAAAAGGTTGCCATGAGTGTGCACTGTCACAAGTCGGTACCCACCCTGATATGATCATAGTTGCTAGGACATAGAACGTCAACACAGAAACAAACAAATGTGTTTGCTGGGAACTTACATGTTCACCTGTTAAACACTATGATTCAGACGCATGTACTATGTGTTCTATTTATAGAACATTACACGCCCGAGAGAACGACATAATCCACCCTTACCCAACCCCCCAACCCCCCAGCCCCTAACCCCCCAACTCCCCAACTCCCCAACTCCCCAACTCCCCATCCCAGAAAGGTTAGATTGGTTGGGTTTTACGTCCAAGTAACATCTAAGGTCATACCAGGACGGACTGAGTGGGATATCAGGTCATGGTGCTGGCGGCTTGGTCTCCCAGTGGGGCAGCACTATAAAGTCACCATGAGTGCGCACTGTCACAAGTGGGTATCCGTCCTGATATGACCTTACTTGTTGCTAGGACGTAAAACAACAACAAACAAACAACAATCTATTTTAAAAGTCATTGATTCAAACCTCAACGTTCCACACAGGAAAGCACTCTTACTCTTATTCGGCCACCCCGTCTGGTCGGTGAGTCTAGATAGTTCCGCTGCTAAAGGCCCTGTCACACTATGACGTGTGGCGTCAGCTCGTGATCAACGATAGAAAATTTGCCAGTACGTCGGCATTCGTCGAACTTTTCAGCGGCGGGGAATAAAAATGGGCATATACACAACGTACACACAATGTACGTAACGTATGCAGAACGTATCTCTGATGTACTGCTGGCGTATGAGAGCATTCATGTGCCTCGCAAAACGTTTGCAAAATGCTTGCATACGCTCATGGAATGCTGATCAATATTACCTACGTTACTCCATCACTAGAAGTATGGCGTATATGTTAAATACGCTTGAGATATGGCAGGCATACGTTCGAAGTAAGTTAGTAGTACGTAATGCATCTGTTGGCAGTACACGGACTGTACACGGACTGTACGTAGACAGCACATTCCCACCGGCTGAATGTATGGCTAACGTGAAACAACATATACCAATGTATCCCTAACGTACTCCCAACGTATGCCAACGTATCCCAAACGTACATGCAGCATACGTTTAACATACAAGCCACACGTCGACACACGTTGGAAATTTTGAGCATGCACACACATTTTTCAGAGCCTCGACACACGGCGACGTAAGACGACGTATCCGGAATGAACCGCCATATGCCCAACGTATACGTAATGTGTGATGACGTACGCCGACATGTTGGTCGAAAATCACATACGTCGGCATACGCTAAGGCTATACATCGTAGTGTGACAGGCCCTTTAGGTTAGAACTGAACTGGTGAGAAATATTCTGGTTTTTATGTGCTGTGCGACACCTACCCGTCCACCGTGACACGAATGAGATCAGCAAAAACAAGATGGCCGAATGAAAGCTGACTGACGACTGAGTTGAGTCTCCTAACTGAGATGGATAGACTTGAACTTGAAGCAGTGTGTGGTGCATATATATATATATATATATATATATATATATATATATATATGCATAGATGTATATATATATATATAGATATACATACACATACATAGACATACATAAGTATATACCGGAAGGGATGGCCGAATGAGTTGAGCATCCGTCTCCTGTTTTGGGAGATCGGGGGATCCGAACCCATGGATTTGTGGTTTCGAACCCTGGTCGAGTCAAACCAATGACTTAAAAATTTATACTTGTTGCCTCCTAGCCTGGTGCTCAGCATTATTAGGATAGGGCAAGTACTAGTTGGCTCAGTGTCCGGATAATGTGACTGAGTGGGATATTAGGCTGTGGTGCTGGTGGCCTTGTCTCCCAGTTGGGCAGCACTATAAAGTTGCCATGAGTGCGCACTGTCACAAGTCGGTGCCCATCCTGATATGACCTTAGATGTTGCTAGGATGTAAAACAACAACACATTGTACACTATATATGTACATATGTAGACCGGATGCTTTGGCCTAATCAGTACAGGGAGTTCAATTCCTGGTCGAGTCAAACCAATGACTTACAAAATTGATACTTGTTGCTAGGGTGTTCGGCATTAATAGGATAGGACATGGACTGGTTAGTTCAGTATCAGGATAATGTGACTGAGTAGGAAATATGTATTCTCAACTACTCAGATGGGTTTTCACATATACGAAGGCATAGATGCGGATGTAATTTCAACTACATGCACTGTGTGTTATATTATATATAACGTGGATAGTGTTGAGTTATAATTTGAGTTTTCATGTACATACTAGTATGTACAAGTATGTGTGCAAATGTAATTTCAATTACATTCATTACATGTTATATATAGCATATATAACATGAATATCATTGAGCTATAATCAGATGGGTTTTCACATAGAGGTCTATACAATTACATTCATTATGTATTCATCATCATCATGCTGTTGGTCGCGATGCGACAAAGACTGCTTTCATTACTTGACTGCCGCTCTCCATTTAGCTCTCTGCTGTGAGAGTTGCGTCCATGAGTCGGTCTTAATGTCTCTCAGCTTCAGGTTTCTCTTGATGGTATCCTTGAACCGGAGACGAGGGCGGCCTCTCTTTCTGTAACTAGAAGACAGTTGAGAATAGAGGATCTGCTGTGGTAGCCTGTCTGATGATATCCTCATAAGGTGTCCAGTCCACCAGAGATTCTTTTTGATCAGAAGATCTTCCATAGAGGGCAGCCCCGTCCGTTCGAGTATTTCCTTATTTGTCACTTTGTCCTTCCTGGTTAGCCTCATGATTGAACACAGATGTTGCATCATGAGGGCATGCAGCTTTTTCACCTGTCGTCTGTGTAGTGAATGAGGCGATGTGACTCCTTCGATGTCTCAGTATCAAGTGGCGTTTATTGCTCTACGATCTACCACGTAGACGTTCAGTCATGCGCATACATGTTCACCGCTGCTGGTACCGGCCTGTGTACATACCATATACTACATCTCCCTCATTACAATTTTTTTTTTTAATTTAAAAAAAACTAACTTATTTAGATAAATAAGTTGTCAACCACTGATGTAACCTTAGTTACTACAGTCTGTACACTGTGGACACTGTTCATTGTGTTCATTATGTATTATATATAGCTTATATAACATAGATAGCGTCGAGATATAATCACTAGTTTTCACGTGTTCTAAAGAATAGTTATACAGCTGACTTCATTAAATTCCTAATGTTAGTAAAAATAAATACCATTAAGTTATAATCGCACTAGTTTTCGCATATATCTTAATGAAGTATATGTTAACATATTTCAAAGTAGTTTTCAAGTGAGTAATTTTGCTAAATTACTTTTGTCAAGCACATCCAAACTCTGACTCCATAGGCTTCTACAGTAATGGGTTCTGTTAAATTGGTTTAGTTTCCCCTTGTATGCAGGAACAAATGCTTAATAATTGCAGCAGTATCTAAGACTGATACGTAGGATCAAATCCAGGCAAGTAGCTTGGTTTTTAAAATTTGACGACTTCATCGAACTATGCAGCTCTAAAATGTGTTGCTGCAGAGAGGGAGATACTGAGTCAATTTATTAGAACCTGTCACTACTGAAGCTTATATAGTGTCAGAGGTTTGATGTGCATGGCAAAAAAGAAAGTATTTTGCATGTTTGCACTTCAAATATCTCCTAATTTAGCCATTTAAAACAAAGGTTACTTCAACCTAAAGTGCCTGTCACACCTTACCGGATTGAGCACCGGACACAACTGGACAATGAATTTTCTAGTCTGGTGGTGTTCGGTATCAAAATGTATCAAAATGTGTCAAAATGTTGCGCTCTCGGGTCAAAGGCCACCAGACGAAATGAATGCTAAATGGACAAGGAACGTACATTAACGAATAGCAACCGGATGATAACCGGATGATAACCGGATGATAACCGGATGATAACCAGACGATAACTGGACGATAACCGGACGACACTGGACGACACCGGACGCTACCGTATCTAACCGGACAAGCAATGGTGAACTGACGGGCGAACACTGAATGTCAAACGGACACATACCGGACTGTTAACGGATGTGCCGAAAACATATAAAAAAAACGACTGACCGAATTCCCATAACACACGTCAACGGACTATTCACGAAGCAGACCGGAGACATAACAGATGGGTAACGGACATGAAACGGACAAAACGGACTTAAACTGGACACCAACCATACACGTCAGTCCGGCGGTGTCTTCTACAAGTTTTGCGCATGTTCAAAACTTGCCACCGTACAAGCCGGACACCACCGGACAGAGAGTGGAAATGCCGGATGCATACCATATATAAACTGGACATTGACGTATTTCACCAGACAGTGTCCGTTTTCTATCTGGTACCCCAATCCGGTAAGGTGTGACTGAGCCTTAAGGTAAAGCAGATAATTATAACCAAGTATAGTTGGGTCATTCTCTGAAACTGGGCACCACGTGTGTGATTTCCATGTTATGACGGTAGTATTTTAATTCTTTCCTTTGTTAGTAGCAACTCAAATAATTATTGTTGCCTCTGTGTGTTAAGTATGTTAGCAATACTACAGGTATTTAATGTACCACATAAAATGTATCAAAAGTATGCTTATTTGATTTCATGCTAAAGTGAAAATGTGACAATTCAAACGTTGACACTATGTAGTTATGCAAACCTTTTTCTTGTCAGACATAATCTTGTTCACTTAGCTACACTCAATCAAATATTGTTTAAATTTGTTGCATACGTTTAACTGATGTTGTGGATGTGGGTTTGATTTCCATGTTGCACAAGTGATATTAACATATCGTTCGATTTGCGCAAGATAAAAATCAAAAAGTAAAATAGTAATTTTTTCAACTCAACTCTGACATTATATGCACAACATGTAAACCGTCATATGAACATGGATTTTGCTATTATTTGGAAGATTTTCACTTTTGGTTTCAATGTCACACTTTAGTTTAATGCTCACTTTCAGAGAATGGCCCTTTTATCCTTTTAAAAAGAAATGAAAGGAACTCAAAACCATCGGGCTGTGCCCCTTTAATAGCTGCCTAGGTGGTGTATGCCTGAAGGCCCTGTCACACCTCACCGGACTGGGAAAACGGATAGAAACCGGACACTGTCCGGTGAAATACAGCAATGTATGGTTTATATATGGTACGCATCCAGCATGTCAGTTCTGTGTCCGGTGGTGTACGGTGTGAACGGTAGCAAGTTTTGAACATGCACAAAACTTGTACCGGACACCACCGGACTGACGTGTATGGTTGGTGTTCGCTTTAAGTCCGTTTAGTCCGTTTTGTCCATTTCATGTCCGGTACCCATCTGTTACGTCTCCGGTTTGCTTCCTGCAGTGTCTGTTGACGGAGTTACAGGAATTTGGTCAGTATATGTTTTCGGCACGTCCGTGACAGTCCGGTACGTGTTCTTCTGTCATCTGGTTGATATCCATTCATGTCCGTTTCATGTCCGTTTCATGTCCGTTTCATGTCCATTCGTTCAGTGTACGTTGACATGTTCGCGCAACATTTCGATACATTTTGGACTAGACAGTTCTTTGTCCGGTTTATGTCCGTTGCTCAATCCGGTAAGGTGTGACAGGCGCTTAAGCCCTGAGCCGCACCCGCAGAACTGGGTTTGCACGTAATTAATGGTGTTCACATGCGGGTTTTCCCAACCGTCGCCAAGTTCCAATCAATTTATCAAAACGCGGTCTAACCTAATCATCCCTCGTTCCCGTTGCCATAACTACCCCGCTGGGCACGGTGCACCGACAGTTCGCCAACTGTTTTATAAACAAAAGTCGCCTGATAGTGTTGTTTTACGTCCTAGCAACATCAAAGGTCATATCAGGACGGGTACCGGCTTCTGACAGTGCACACTCATGGCAACTGTATAGTGCTGCCACACTGGATAATCTGGTCGCTGGCACCATGACCCGATATCCCACTCAGTCACATTATCCTGACACTGAGCTAATCAGTCCTTACCCTATCCTATTAATGCCGAGCGCCAGGCTAGGAAGTGACACGTATCAATTTTTAAATCATTGGTTTGCTTCGACCGGGAACCAAACTCTCGATCTTCCGCACACGGGTTCCGCGCTCTACCGATTAGGCCACCACGCCCGGTGATAGGAACAAGTGAACAATAGGCCGACACATGGCTCCATTTAGTCTTGGTTGGTGATGATTTGTCAATTCATTGTACCCGATGTCATTTTTTAACAAGTTTTTGTTTGTTAAAGATATTTGTTTAATTTTGTGTGGTGAATTGTTGGTAAGAGTGGTCACTGGACGAGGCTAAACGGCGCCATTTCATAATGTGCATCATACATTAATTACCATGTACGGGACTTGTTGACTTAATAACAGTAGGGAACTATAATCAGAAACACGCATGTGTTCGTGATGGGTTAGTGGCACTTGTAAATATAACCGCACATGATGAAGATTGTATGTATTTATTACATTTGTATAATTATGTAATGTTTATACATTAAACGCAACTGCAAATGTAAAGAGGTTATTTCCGAGAGTCGGTACCCATCCACTTATAGTCGTTTTGTTTATTTGCTGGGGTTAAATGTCCTGGATACTTTAATGTAGTATGTTGGCAATTCAAATATCTCCAAATGTAACCATTTCAAATAAAAGGTACTTCAAGCTAACGCTAACTCCGATTTCATTCAGTGTTGTACCTATTGAACATGAAGATATTACCTCAGATGTTGCTAGGACGTCAATCCCTATTCACTTTACTCACCCTATTCCACACACGTATGTTCTCTCTGTCACTGTATGCAGTGCGCGTTCTCTCACCGCCTCCCATTCTCCGTCATTTCCAACCCTCTGCTCATTCCATTCCCATTCATTGCCCATCTATTCACTTCCCATTAATTCCCAAGCCCTTTACCTGGTCATTCATTGCGTATCAATTGCTTAGCCCATTCCGTGCTCATTCTATTCCCATTCATTTCCACCCATTTCCTACCTATTCCTTCCCCTCCCATTCTCTGTCCATTCCCCACCTCATCATCATCATCATCATGCTGTCGGTCGCGATGCGGCAAAGATTGCTTTCATTACTTGACTGCCGCTCTCCATTTAGCTCTCTGCTGTGAGAGTTGCATCCATGAGTCGGTCTTAATGTCTCTCAGCTTCAGGTTTCTCTTGATGGTATCCTTGAACCGGAGACGAGGGCGTCCTCTCTTTGTGTAACCAGAAGACAATTGAGAATAGAGGATCTGCTTTGGTAGCCGGTCTGATGACACCCTCATAAGGTGTCCAGTCCACCGGAGATTCTTTTTGATCAGAAGATCTTCCATAGAGCGCATCCCCGTCTGTTCGAGTATTTCCTTATTTGTCCATTTCATGAAAGCTTCCTGCAAAAGTGTTGAAGTGCTGCTGGCTTTTGCAAGTTACCAGCGGCACTCTCTCAGGGAGCAAATAGAGGTTTCACACCGGCAAGAACAAGTCAAGACAGGCGCAA
Source organism: Branchipolynoe longqiensis (assembly GCA_030323885.1). NCBI lineage: Eukaryota > Metazoa > Annelida > Polychaeta > Phyllodocida > Polynoidae > Branchipolynoe > Branchipolynoe longqiensis. Next base: position 46,908,380 of record CM059197.1, read on the forward strand.
AACTATTTCTCCCTGCAGTGGCTGGTCGGGAGATGTTGGGAGTTCCATACATCAACCACCCTTAATGCTGCCACAGTGACATCGTTTTCTGTTTAGGGTTTGCTCCCTCCACCTTCGGTTCTGTCAAGAACCTGTACCACAAGGCAGTGGTTTACAACTCTGCAGGGCAGGGGCGTCAAACTCCCTGACGTATTGCTATACCTGCAATACCTGCATACCCCGTGCATTCCCCACCTATTCCCTACTAATACCCTGATCATTTCCCACCAATTCTCCGCTCATTCCATGCCCATTCCATGCCCATTCCATGCCCACGCATTTCCCAACCCATCTCCCTCCCATTCCCCGTCCATTCCTCTCCCATTCCCTTCCCATCCATTCCTTGCCCATTTCCCACCAATTCGCCACCCCGTCTCCACCCATTCCCTGCCCATTAATTCCCCACCTACTCCTGCCCATTCTCTACACACATTCCTTCTCCGCCCATTCCGCGCTAATTCCACACCCATTCCTTACCCATCCACGGCCCATTTAAAAGACCCTATAATACTAAGACGGCTCACTCAGCCTGTACTGCGTAATCAAAATGATGTCTCTTGGTTAAACAGTTGCTATATTATATGTATAAATGTATATATGAATGTGAAAGATTTAGGATGATGGCGATGATGATGATGATGCTGATGATGATGTGTAATTGTTCACAGCAATTTCATATTGATGTGTATTCATACTTACCTATCTCATGTATAATCTAATTGTATGTGTTTACATGTGAAACACCAACCAGCAGCCAGGCTGATCAAACCCACCACAAGGTGGCACTGCAAAATTTACATTACCATGGGAGAGATAGGGAGTGAGCCGTCTTAGTATTATAGGGTCTTTGCCCATTTCCTGGCCATTCCCTACCCATTCATGCCCCGCCCATTCACGCCCGCCCATTCCCTCCCCACCCATTCCCTACCCATTCACGCCCCGCCCATTCCCTCCCCACCCATTCCCTACCCATTCCCTCCACACCCATTCCCTCCCCACCCATGCCTTGCTCATTCCCCATTAATTCTCCACCCATCCCATACCCATCCATTCCCGCCCATTGCCCACATTTTCCCGACCCATTCCCTACATAATGCTCGCCCATTCCCTGCCCATTCACGCCCCTCCCATTCACGCCCCGCCCATTCCGTCCACATCCCCCGCCCATTCCCCCCACAGCCCATCACACATCTCCACCAAGTCACGCCGCGGGGGGTCCCCGATCAATACCCAGTCTCCCGCCACCCCCTGCACATAGAGGGCGCCACACACCAACAGGTTACAGGCGTCACACGACCTACTTAGCGTCACTAGTTCCAGGGTTTGATACAGAAGTACCCCCACTCCACCCCCTCCCTCAGGTTGTCAGCTATAAATAGAACAGCTGGATCTCATCCGTTGGTGATGTGTGCATTTAAGGGCTCTCAGTTCCACTGGGAGGTGACGGGACCCCTTGACCTACATGCATGCATGTGCATGTGGGTGTGTGCGTGTGTGTATGTATGTGTGTTTGTGGTTTGTATTGGGTGTGTTTGTGGTTTGTATTGGGGTGTTTGTGGTTTGTATTGGGGGTATGTATGTGTGTCTGTGGTTTGTATTGGGAATATGTATGGGTTTTTGTGATTTGTATAGGGGGTGTTTGTGGTTTGTATTGGGTGTTTGTTGTTTTGTATTGCTGGTATGTATGTGTGTTTGTGGTTTGTATTGGGAATATGTATGGGTTTTTGTGGTTTGTATTGGGGGTGTGTGTGATTTGTATTGGGGTGTTTGTGGTTTGTATTATGGTATGTATGTGTGTTTGTGGTTTGTATTGGGAATATGTATGGGTTTTTGTGGTTTGTATTGGGGGTGTTTGTGGTTTGTATTGGGGTGTTTGTGGTTTGTATTGGGGGTATGTATGTGTGTTTGTGGTTTGTATTGGGAATATGTATGGGTTTTTGTGCTTTGTATTGGGGGTGTTTGTGGTTTGTATTGGTGTGTTTGTATTGGGGGTATGTATGTGTGTTTGTGGTTTGTATTGGGAATATGTATGGGTTTTTGTGCTTTGTATTGGGGATGTTTATGGTTGATATTGGTGGTATTATGTGTGTTTGTGGTTTGCATTGGGGGTATCTATGTGTTTTTGTGGTTTGTATTGGGTGGTATGTATGTGTTGCAGAGGTGACGAAGATGGGAAATATTGTGCCTGGAGCAGGTGTTCGAAGCCATATTTCTTGTCATCCCAGTGCTAGTGTGCTAACCATCATGCTACCTAGAATCCTTAATGCAATCACCCTATCCATGCCTACCTGTCTATGTGGCTCATTTCCTGTGACGTCAGTGCAGACTACTAACTACACTTGTATCTCTGGAATTGTAAGTCTTTTAAATGGTTCACGTCCATAAGTACCCCACCAGTCAAAGTTGCATAGTCCGATGTTTTTGAGTTTCTGTCAATTTTCTGGGATAAATATATCGAACTGATTGTTATAATCTACCTTACTTTACTTTGAAATAACCTTTATTTAAATGGCCAACTTTTGAGATATTTGATGTGCAAACATGTCAAATTAGTTTTGGCAAGCACGCCAAAACTCTGGCACCATAGGCTTCAGCTGTAACAGGTTCTATTAAATTGTCTCAGTATCCCCTTCTATGTGGCAACAGTAAGTGCATCAACATCTAATATTAATAAGTGCATCAATATCTAAGTTAGATGTGTAGAATCAAATCTAGATAATTGCTTTGGGATTGACAATTTGATGCTTCATCGGACTATGCAGCTTTAAGCTAGTGACATCTATCGGCAGAATTTGGAACCACTCTAGTCCGATACTTTCCAGCTTAAAGTTGCATAGTCCGATGGTTTTGAATTTCTGCAATTTTTCTGAGTTAAATATATTAGATAGAGATCACTAGTATCTACTTTACATTAGTTTAACGTTACTTTTATTTTAAATAGTAAACTTTTGAGATATTTGAAGTGCAAACAACAAAAATTAGTTTTGGCAAGCTTGCCAAAACTCTGACACCATAGACCTCTACAGTAACATGTTCTATCAAATTTACTCTGTATTCCATTCTATGCAGAAACAAATGTTCGATAAGTGCATCAGTATCTAAGTTAGATATGTAAAAATCAAATCTAGATAATTGTTTTGGTTTTGAAAATTTCATATTCCATCGGACTATGCAACTTTAACTGGCTGGGTCTATTACATAGATACAAGCAATGCACTTACATAATACAGTACAACCCCGTTAAACCAAGCTCGGTTAAACCAAATGATCGGTTAATCCAAACCTTTTTCGGCAGCCCGGCAAAATACTATCATTCATCATATAAAAAAGTTGGTTAAACCAAAGTCGGTTAATCCGAAGTATCGGTTAATCCAAACAAAATTGTCGGTCTCCATGCCACTTCTGGTACGGTTAAACCAAACTTTCATGTGGTTATAAGGTAATCTGAGACCTTTTTATATGATAGATGGTAGTATTTTGTCGGGCCGCTGAAAAAAGTTTGGATTAACTGATTGTTTGGTTTAACCGAGCTTGGTTTAATGGGGTTATACTGTATATACATTTAAAAAAAACTAAAATCAACGTCTCCACAGACATTGTATATTACATTCATAATGCACCCACATTTTGCCAAAGTCAAGTCAAAGTTGAAGCCAAAGCTTGGTGAAACCAATGATCGTTTAATCCAAACAAATTTCTAGGGTCCCTTCAAGTTTGGATTAATGGGGTTATACTGTATACACCGGATAAATTCAACAACCATACAGAGGGTAGCTGGTAAACAGAAGGTCATGGAAACCAGTGTCGTGGGGGGCAACGAAAATGGGAAATACTGCGTCTGGAGCAGGATTCGAACCCACATAACACCTCTTACCATTCGGAGGCTATTGTGCAAACCATTACACTAGCTAGGTTCACTGATGTAATCACTCTATCTATGCCTACCTGTCTATGTAGAAGTTGAGCAGTTTTTCGAATCCACACTTCTAAGTTCTAGCCATTCTTGGACTATCATGGTAACCATTACACTAGCTAGGCTCCCTGGTGCTATCACCCTATCCACGTGTACCTGTTTATGTGGATGTTGGGCACTTTTTCGATTCCACACTTCTAGGCATTCTGGGACTAGTGTGCTAACCATTACACTAGATAGGCGCCCTGATGCTATCACCCTATCCATGTGGCTACTTGTCTGAGAGGTCAATGCAGACCACTACATCTGTATGTATATACAGTATAACCCCGTTAAACCAAACTTTAAGGGACCCTAGAAATTTGTTTGGATTAACCGATCATTGGTTTACCCGAGCTTTGGCATTGACTTTGAGTAAGCATGTATTGCATATGTAATATACAATGTATTTGGACACTTTGATTATTGGTTTTTATGTATGTACAGTATAAACCCGTTAAACCAAGCTCGGTTAAACCAAACGATCGGTTAATTCAAACTTTTTTCAGCAGCCCCGCAAAATACTAACATTTAACATTTAAAAAAACAGTGGGGTCTCAGATGACCTTATAAACACCTGAAAGTTTGGTTTAACCATACCGGAGTGGCTTGGGGTCTGACAATTTTGTTTGGATTAGCCGATAATTTGGATTAACCAACTTTTGTTTAACCAACTTTTATTATATGATAAATGGTAGTATTTTGCCAGGCCGCCGATAAAAGTTTGGATTAACCGATTGTTTGGTTTAACCGAGCTTGGTTTAATGGGTTATACTGTATATATATATATATATATATATATATATATATATATATATATATATCACCACACTTCTAGGCATTCTGGGACCAGTGTGCTAACCATTACACTAGGTAGGCGCCCTGATGCTATCACCCTATCCATGTGGCTACTTGTCTGAGACAGTGAGAGGTCAATGCAGACGCGGTTTCAGTTACACTGCACTGGAGGTGGTGGGGAGGGGGTTGTTGAGTGTGGTAAGCTATCAGTATGCGCTGACGGTGGAGAGGCCGTGAAAATGGCCTATGCTGCCGACACGGCGTAAAGCAACCACCAATCGGTGGAGTGGTGCGAGGGGGGCGTGCAGATGTGAACTACATGACACCTTTTGGGCATGAAACCTACAGTTGAACGTGGGATTTGAGACCCCTATGAGTATTGTCTGACCCTCACCCCCGCCCACACCCGCACCCGCGCACGCTGGTGATATGTTTCCATGGAAACGGTTCTGATTCCGGACGGACGAGAGGCGTGGCGAGGTGAGGCGAGGTGAGACAGCGAGGTGAGGGGAGGTGAGGATGGTGGGGGCGCGGTTTCAGTTACACTGCACTGGAGGTGGTGGGGGGAGGGGTTGAGTGTGGTAAGCTATCAGCATCAGTCAGCTCGGGGAGATTGTCTAGTCTCGAGGGTACACGCGTGATCTGCACGTAGATAGCCCCTAACAGGGCAGAGTGCTGCGAGATCTGCGTCCCAAGGCTAGATAGTAGGCGATATTGGGGCTATCTATTGCATGTGCTCTACCACCTTCCCCCTGGATGTTTCCAGGATGCAAAACCCCAACAAACAAACAAACATACCCCATAAAAAACAACATATATCCACACGTGTCGGTGCAGGTTCATGTTCATATTCCCATAATGTCCCATCACCAGGCTAGGTAGCGACAAGTATCAGTTCTGCAAGTCATTGGTTTGACTCGAGCGGGATTCGAACTCCCGATCTTGCGCATGGGAATCCTTCCCTCCTTACTGGTTCGGCCATCACGTCCAGTCCCATAGATTTGGTCCGACATGTCCAACTTAGATTATGGTGCACTCACTGATAGGTTCATTCTGCATATATAATTTGTTATAGGGAATAATTCTGCATTTACGAGATTGCACTTTCACACAACTCCTGGGGGAAGCCATATGCTCGTGAAGCCACTGATAAAATCAGGCCAATATTGTGACCTCTCCGAGGCGCTCATTGGTATTGACCTAATTTCGCATTCCACGTGGCCAGTCTAAATAAACTACACTGACATGCTAAAAGGAAAAAGGGCAGCGATCATGGCGAGATGGGAAACTGTGTCACAACTTGACACCACATCACGGGAGTTTCGGCATGCTGGCTGAAATAATGTTGAATGCTTTTACTTCGAATATCTCTAAAAATTAACCATTTGTTATAAAAAGGTAGCTAAGATTAATGATAAGCAGATAATTATGAGCAATCTGATATATTGATCTAAAAAAAAAAGACTAAAACTTGTAAGCTATCATGCTATGCAACTTTAACTGATACAGCACTAAGAGAACCCGATTTTACTATAGACATTTATATAAATAGAGGTTAAAGTTGCATTGTCCGATGGTTTAGAGTTTCGGTCATTTTCTGAGATAAATACATTAGATTGATCGGTATAGACTACCTTACTTTAGTTTGAAGTAACTTTTATTTTAGATGGTTAACTTTGGAGATATTTGAAGTACAACCATGCAAAATTAATTTTGGCAAGCACGCCAAAATCCTGACACCATAAGCGTATGCAGTAACACGCTCTCTTAAATTGCATCTGTATTCCCTTCAGTGTGATGACAAATGTGCACCAGTATCTAAGTTAGATATGTAGAATCAAATCTAGATAATTGTTTTGGTTTTGAAAATTTAATATTTTCATCGGATTATGCATCTTTAACTTATACGATGTGCAAGTTTCAGCACTTCTTCAAGTTGCATAGTCAGATGACTTTGAGATTCTGGCATTTTCTGAAATAAATAAATTAGATTAATCATTATAATCTACTTTTCTTTAGTTTGACGTAAATTTCTTTAAAATGACTAACTTGAGTGATATTGAATTTGAAGTGCAAATATTTCCAAATTAATTTCGGCAAGCATGCCACAATGTTGACATGGCAGGCTTCTGCAGTAACAGGTTCTATTAAGTTGACATAGTATGTCCTTCTCTGTAGCAACACATGCTTAAACGTTTCCAGCGACTATGATGGATATGTAGGTTAAAATCTAGATAAATGTCTTGCATTTGCAAATTTGATGTTTTTATCGGACTATTTTTGTTGGGGGGGGTTAATGTTTATTCTGCTGAATAGTTGTGGTGTTCTATGTGGCATAGTGGCTAGAGTTCCTGACTTTTTTCTATGTTGGACTCCTAATCTGAAGGTTGGTGGTTCGATTCCCCATCCCCCAATCTCTGCCAATTTGGATTTCCACCCCTGTGTATAACTTACAGTGTCATCAAAGGCTGGTTGCTCTCATACCATGTCTATGTGGTGTGGGAGGTTAAAAATCCCTTGGGTCAGTAAAAGTGTAGGCTCGAGCTTTCTATTGACAAACTGTCTAATGGTGAAAACAAGTCTATTCAGACTTATCCATGATAGGCAGTATAAATCTTCAAGAAAAAAGAAAAAAAAAGTCTTTTCTCAGTGCTGAAGCACTGGTCTTCCAGCCATTTTTCAATTCAGGGTTATTTACACAAAAGGTATATAGAATAAGGTGTACAATAACTGTTGAATACACAATTTGCAGCATTACAAACTTTCAAACTTTCAAACCATCCCCGACTTGCCACAAATGTTTCAATTTCAGCACTGTTTCCATCTTGTTTTTTTTTAAATATTCAAATAAACTGAGATTTTTTTCCCTTGTATGTACATCAAAGAACATGGAGGGAAGGAAAGTTTGTTTTATTTAACGACGAATCTAGAGCACAGATTTGTATCATCGGCTATTGGACCTCAAACATATGGACATTCTGACATATTTCTTTGGAGGAAACCCGCTGCCGTCACATAGGCTACTCTTTCCAATAAGCAACAAGGGGTCTTTTATATGCACTTTCCCACAGACAGGACAGCACACACCACAGCCTTTGACGAACCAGTTGTGGACCACTGATTGGAACCAAAAATAGCCCAAACTGCAAATGTGTCCACTGAGCAGGATCAATAGGATGACCGACACCTTCACAGGTGGACACTCTACCGCCTAAGCTACTCCCACTCCCTAAAGAACATGGAAAGTCACATTGCTGTTGTTCTGCTGTACTGACCTCTCAAGCACTTCTCTCTTACGAGTTAACTTTGTGGCAGCTAATGGAGTTACTCTTTGATTTCAGTACATAGTTTAAACTTTTCTGGGCGTGCTGATCCGTAGAGTGTAGGCTTCCAGTGTGGAACGTGGGGAGTTCGAATCCCAGCCGAATCAAACCAATGAATTATAAAATCAATACTTGCCATTACCTAACCTGGCGCTCAGCAATATTAGGATAAGGCAAGGACTGGTTAGCACAGTATCAGGATAATGTGACTGTGTGAGATATTGGGTCATGGTGCTGGTGGCCTGGTTTCCCAGTGGGCCAGCACTATAAAGTCGCCATGAGTGTGCACTGCCATAAGTCGATACCCATCCTGATAATGTGATATGACAGTAAATGTAAAATCTAGTTAAGGGCTTTAGTTTTAAAATATATTGATATCATCGGACCATGCAACTTTACAATCGTGTTTTTTAAGAACCTAACGACGAAGTTAATCGGCGAGTTGCTCTATGCATCTGTATGTGTATTTATGTATATATGCATATGTGTGTACATAGTTACAATTTGGCCATCCAAGCGGGTTTCTAAGCGATAACGACCAGACAAGTGGTCAGAGCCCCTCACAGGTGGCGCTGGTGTGGCCAATACTGTAACTACACAGGGCCAGTAGATAGGATATAGTACTAGTAGTACTGGTGATAATAGATAGTGTCCTTGTTTATATTTCCATACTAGATTATACAGCATATATATATATTTATATATATATATATATATATATATGTGTGTATACTGTTCTTATATGTACGATGTATATTTATATAGTGGATAGGTAAGAAGATTGCCATTGTTTTGCAAGCCTCATTTTTGACAACGCGTTGAAGGTCGATAGACGGGATCACGGTTCCAACTGCGCATGCACTGGAAATGGCGTTGGCAGCAAAGCAAAGGCATACGGCCATTGAGTTTGCCGATACGTGTAGGGCAAAACTTAGATTTTATTCAAAATTAATAAAGAAATACATAACAATTTGGCACAAACATGGACGGAACGATGCAATATAATAATATAATGAATGTTTAAGACACAACTTTCCATAATTAAGCATTTTGATCTAAGAAACATACAATTTCAGTCACTTTACAGGCTGATGTTTACATCACCATTGATTAGCCATGAGTAATTTTTATTCTAAATATTAAATTGTGTCAACAAAAACTTGTTTCAAAGAAATATATAACCAATATCTGATTAACCCTACTCATTTTCTATTTCTACATAAGTCATTAACTATAGGATATAAATAAAAACATGAATAAAATAAGTAAAACTGACTCTGGCTATGGCTCTAATACTAGTCTGAGTGCCCAGATTTGTCTAAATCTAAATGCACATGGCATAAAATGTGCATATTATACTGATATAAATGCAATGCCGGATAAAAGATTAATATCTTAATTTATTGTATATATTTTTTTAGTTGGTATTCTGTGTCTCAAACAAGAGCTGAGATGAGCTGAAACTAGCACATTTCATAGCTGCACCCAGTGTATTAGCATGTGCCAGGTGCTTCGCGTGGCTTTGTTTTGCTCAAACGCATCCCACAATGTACCGCGCCGCTGGAACCTTGATGGAGTCTATTGAGATGTTGATGGGTACTACTTACTATTCTGCACTCATAACCCATACCCCAGTGTCTACCATCTGTCGTGCTTGCTTAGGGTTGTTTGTAACCTTACAACGGTTACTGGTTGCAGAACTGCAGCATTATAGAGAGGCTCCGATAAATCGGCCCAATCTTTGGTTGAAGATTAATCTTCAGTAGGGGTGGTTGTAGAAACTGGGGGCATCTTTACAACGTTGTAACGGCGAAGCTTTGGGGCAGCCCCAAATCTCTTCGGTCCGGTGGTAGTTGAGCACTTGTATCCAGCAGCAGCAGCAGCAAGGGTTTCGAGCAAGGGCGGGTAAAGATGGGTGCAGCAGTGCTTCCAGCAACAAGAACAAAGCGAGAGAAAACTTAAAGGTACAGGGCCCCACCCAAGCACACAACTCCCCTGGTCACGGTGAGGAGTATGCCTGGGAGAAAAAAAAATGGTAGAGTCTAGGAACGAGAAATGAGGAGAGTTGAGTCAAAGGACCGTGTCTATTTCCTCTATGGTGACCAGCCGGCGAGCCAAAGACACGGACAGAGTAAGAGTAGAAAGTGAAATGCCGGCGGGCTCCCCCTCCTGGAACTCTTTTCAGACATATCAAGGAGGAGCAAGGCCAGCGGAGAGGAGATAGAGAGAGGTGTGGATGAAGTGCGGTCCAAAGTGAGGCTCCCTGCGTCCTGTATAGAGGGGACCTGGTGTGTGGTAATGGTGTATGGTAGTGGTGGTGTGGTAGTGCGATGTGGTGTGTGTTGGTGGAGGTGATGGCATAGTGGTGGCGGTGTGATGGCGAAGTATGGTAGTGGTGGTGTGATGTGGTGGTGGAGGTGATGGTATAGTGGTGGCAGTGTGGTGGCGCTGTGTGGTATTGGTGGTGTTGTATGGTGGTACTGTGGTGGTGTGATGATGGTGTATAGTGGTGGTGTGTGGTGTACTGTTGTTGTCGTATGGTAGTGGTGGTGTGTGGTGGTGGCAGTGTGTGGTGGTGGAAGGGCGTTGGAGTAGAGGGTGTAGAACAAGGTGCTGCACACATCTGCACGTACTTACACAGCAGCTGTAGCGCGCTGCATGCAACCACCACCGCCACCTCCCACCCCCACCACACCACCACCACCACCTCCTCCAGGGTTCTCTCGCCACCATCTAGTACCATCCTCCCGCAGCACCAACCAACCCCTCACCCCTCCCTCTACTACCCCCTCCCCCCCCCCCCCCCCACACACACACACCTCGTGACTGACTCTGAGAACACAGGCCCATCTCCCCCGGCTTCCGACAGGCATGGACGCGCATAATTGACACTGTTCTTGTATGGAACACCACCACACACACCACCACACCGAGCACTAGCAGCAGAAGCAGCAGCAGCAGCAGAAGCAGCAGGAGCAGCAGCAGAAGCAGCAGCAGAAGCATCGCCCCAAGCCTCCTGCGTCTACCTACTGCTCCTACCCCCCCCCCCCCCTGACTAGCGTCACGAGGGTTTCAACGCATGCGCGCAGTCCTAGGACTAGTGATCAGCGAGTCTAATCACACACACACCCATCCCTCCCCTCACCGACGACTACCACAGCAGCAGCGCACACGCGCCCTCTAGTGGCAACGGCGGGAGTCCGAGCGACTACACGGCCATCAGCTCGGTGCTCGTCTCCGCCCTGCCCCCTCCTGCTGCTGCCCGCTCCTCCTCTCCTTCTCTCCTCCCCTCCCGGCCCGCCTTCCTTCTGCCGCTGCCGGAGTAGTCTGCGCCGCACTGCACTGGTGCCCGGGCCTTCTCCATCTCGCCCTGCACTGGCACCCGAGCCTTCTTCACCGCCACAGGATTGTACGAGGCGAGTTTGTGACTGTAGCCGTGTTGACTGTTGTGAAAGCGGCGCCTGCCTGCCTGCCTGCCTGCCTGGCCGCCTCAGTGTCTGCCCGCCCGCTTACCCGCCGGCCGGCCGGGGACGATTCAATCACGCACCGGGCGGCCTTTACCCCGGGTCTGTGCGCCGGGCTTCCCCGGGCACGGTCTCTTGCCTGCCTGACTGCCTGCCGGGCCGGCGCCACAGTCCTCCCCGGCACGTGTAGCTAGCTGTACGATGCCGGTCGATTCGACCGGAGGGCGCCGGGCCCGCTGCTGGCTTACCTCGTCGTCCCCCTCTCCCCTCTCCATCTCCAGCTGCCTCCTCCTCCTCCTGTGCCTGAGGTGCAGCGTGCTGGGGTGGTGATTGTGTGTGTGTGGACGGCGGCGTCTCGCGCCTTCCCGGCCTCCTTCTCCAGGATGACAAAGGTAGGTGCTGACACCGGGGAGAGTGTGGGCAGATGAGGTAATATTGTGTTAGATGTTGTTACATACAATGTATGCGTGTGAAGTCACGGGGGTGTTTATATCACATATCATGTGATGGATTCACTTTAGCACTAGCAGGGGCGTGGTTCGGGGAGGTGTTGGTAAGGTAATGGTCGGCTGGCAGGGCAGCGCCAGCTGCTGGGGGTGGCAGGGGAGTGTTGGGTTGTGTTTTTGTGGCAGGGCGAGGCGGGGTTGTCAGCCAGTATGGAGATTGGTGTGTGGGAGGGAGGGAATCGGGGTGGGGGGGGGGGGAGCAGTGGGTTCAAGAGGAGAGAGAGGTGGTGTCCTCGTGTATGCAAGTCGGCCTCAGCAGCAGCAGTCCGCCCTCCGCCCCGCCCCTGCCCGGCCCCCAGTCGGTCGGTCAGAACACGCTGCCCGTCTCTGCCGCCCGATACCCTGCGCCCCCTCCCCCCCCCCCACCGCACCGTCCCCACAATCACCCTTCCCACCACATTCACATACCCTTAAACCACACCAAACCAAACCACACCACCCCACACATGTATACACTGACAGCTATGGACAGAGTGACAGTCTAACCCAAACACACGGGCCTTGCCGCTTTGACCGACCGCCGCGCGTGAGCGTGTGGTGTTTTCTGCGCATGCGCGCCGCGCCGCGCTGGTTCCGGCACACCAGCACCGACCAACGCGTCTGCGTGCGTTCTCCATCACACCAGCGTCACCCACACACAGCTGCACACGACTGTAAACCCCCACCACACCCCCACCCATCCACCCGTCCTCCCAGCCCTTTCCCACTCACACACACGCACCTCGCTCCCTCCCCTCTCCTCTCCTCTCCCTTCACCTCCCCTCCCCTCCTCTCCTCTCCTCTCCTCTCCTCTCCTCTCCTCTCCTCTCCTCTCCTCTCTCTCACCCTCGCCATATCCTCTACTCTCTCTTCACCTCCCCTCCCCTCCTCTCCTCTCCCCTCCCCTCCTCTCCTCCCCTCCCCTCCCCTCCCCTCCCCTCCCCTCCCCTCCTCTCCCCTCCTCTCCTCTCCTCTCCTCTCCTCTCCTCTCCTATCCTCTCCCTCCCTCTCCTCTCCTCTCCTCTCCTCTCCTCCCTCTCCCCTCTCTCTCTCATCACCATCACCACGCACAAATACACACTCCTCACCCACCGTCTCCTCAGCTAATTCCTCCCGACAACCCGATACGTACATTGGCCGGGTGGTATAATAGAGGGGCTGACCCAGAATGAGGCTGCGACCATCTATATTTTTTTTTAGGAAGGAGTTGGGGTGTGTGTGAGAGCAGGTGAGATTATATGTGATGGGGAGAGTGTGCGTGTTGGGGGTGGGGTGGGGGGGGGGGGGGGTGCAGACAGGGCTGCTGGCTGGTGCAGCCGTGCCGCGCATTCAGCATTGGACGCTGACATCAGAACCAGGTCATGCTTGTAGTGTGTGTGTGTGTGTGTGTGTGGCGGGGGGGGGGGGGGTTCTCTCAGCGTGCAGCACGCCCCATTGTGCCAGAACTCACCTGGCCTACTTTCAGCCTGACCCAAACACCACACCCGCGTACTGGCCAGATTTACCAGATTGTGCGCATAAACATGCAAACAATAATAATTAAACCAATAGTAGTAGTAATGATGATGAGAACAAGATCAAGAAGAGGATAATAATAACAAGAGTAGTAGTAATGATGAATATAATTACAACAATAGTAGTAATAATGATGATTATAATTATAGCAATAGTAATGATGATTATAGTAATAATGTTAATAATTACAATAAGATTACTAGTATTGATGATAATAATTACAACAATAGTAGTAGTATTGATTATTGTATTAATAATGATAATAATTACAATAACAGTACTAGTAATGATGATAATAATTACTATAAGAGTAGTAGTAATGATTACAATTACAATACAAGTAGTAATGATGACAATTACAATACAAGTAGTAATGATAATAATTACAATAAGAGTAGTAGGAATGATGATAATTACAATAAGAGTAGTAGGAATGATGATAATAATTACAATAAGAGTAGTAGGAATGATGATAATAATTACAATAAGAGTAGTATTAATGATGATAATTACAATAAGAGTAGTAGGAATGATGATAATAATTACAATAATAGTAGTAGTAATGATGATAATTACAATAAGAGTAGTAGGAATGATGATAATAATTACAATAAGAGTAGTATTAATGATGATAATTACAATAAGAGTAGTATTAATGATGATAATAATTACAATAAGAGTAGTATTAATGATGATAATTACAATAAGAGTAGTAGGAATGATGATAATAATTACAATAATAGTAGTAGTAATGATGATAATTACAATAAGAGAAGTAGTAATAATAATTATGATGATAATAACAGTAAGAGTAATAATAATACTCGCAACCAAAATGTACTCAGTGAGGAAAAAACTAAACACACTAGGACAATTAACATACAATGAAAACTAGCTTCTACAAAAACCACAAGCATGACCACGTAGTTACAGGGTTAGGGTAGACAATTGGATCTTGTAGTTTTGTTATTGAAGTAAATGCATGTCTTTTTCCCCCTTTTTTTTATTTTATTTATTAACGGAACGTTCCATCTGGCATTATCTGGAAAAATGTTCTATAGAAGTTACATTGTGGTTTTTGTTAAATTTCAAAAGCATAATCGATCGACACCGGGCCAACATCATGATGTGTAGTTCTAGAGGGATGCTGGATCCAGAAACCTTGTGGTTCTTTTTTCTTCAAGATTGATACTGCCTATCATGGATAAGTCTGAATAGACTTGTTTTCACCATCAGACAGTTTGTCGATAGAAATCCCGAGCCTATACTTTTACCGACCCAAGGGATTTTTAACCTCCCAGAGTCCCACACCACATAGACATGGTATGAGAGCAACCGGCCTTTGATGACACTGTAAGTTATACACAGCAGTGGAAATTCAAATTGGCAGAGGTGGGGGCACAGGGAATCGAACCACAGACCTTCAGATTAGGAGTCTGACCTAGAAAAAAGTCAGACACTGTAACCACTCCGCCACTGGGGGTTCTGAAGAGTGTGGGTTCTAATCCTGCTCGAGGCGCAATGTTTCCCATTTGCACCACCCGCATAGCAAGGGTCAGGCTAGGTAGTTGACACTTACAAATGTGTATGTCATTGATTTTAGTCGGCCAGGGTTTGAACCCGACCTTTCACTTGATTCAGTCATTTGTGAGTGTTGGCTATGTTATGGTGCAGTCACACTACGACGCTTCTAGCCGGCGACCTGGCGACGTGTGGTGTTTTTGGGCGAAAATGGGTGAAATATCGAAACACGCTGGGGGCGTGTTATGCGCGCGTCGGTACACGTCGGTACACTACTCTTGACGTTGATGGTCGGCGGACAACATCGGCGCACGTTGCCGGTCGCCCAAGGTTTTAAGCATGTCAAAAAAAAACAACGACCGGCAGCGCGCGCAAATATATGGGTAAGGACGTTAGGCGGTCGTCGAGCTCCGTTGGACGGGCCGGAATAACATTATGGGAACGCTAGGCAGACGGCGCGGGCGGGTCGTCTCCACACATTGCGCCAAATCGTTGCTTTCTTGGTTTACGTCCTACCAACATCTAAGGTAATATGAGCACGTCGTGCCAAACTTTTTTTTTTTTCCTCACGCGTCGACACCCGTTGGCCGCACGCGAATAACGCGCCGCGCTGACGCCAAACTTTTTCCCCAAACCGCCGAAAAGTTGGACTTTTCTCGACGCGCAAGATTTTATTTTCAACGCTGACGGGTCGCCGGGAGAAGCGTCGTAGTGTGACTGCACCATTAGTCTGTGTACCGCTTCTAAAGGAATTGCCTTTTTAGAGGGCTATTCACAGCGAAGGTTGGTTGGTTATTGCAATTTTGCATCCTGGCAACATCTAAGGTCATATCAGGATGGGTACCGACTTGCGACAGTGCACACTCATGGCGAATTATAGTGCTGCCACACTGAGAGAACAGGTCGCCAGCACCATGACCTGATATCCCACTAAGTCACATTATCCTGACACTGAGCCAACCGGTCCTTGCACTATCCTAATAAAGCCGAGCGCCTGGTTAGAAAGTGACAGTTATCAATTTCTATGTCATTGGTTTGACTCGACCATGGTTCGAGTCCCAAGATCTACCAAAGCGGGGAGACGGACGCTCAACTCATTCGGCCATCCTGGTTGGTTCCTTTTTAGAGGGCAATTAACGAAGAAGGTAAATATATTATTCGCAATGGTCAAAATTGGTAAGAACGCTGGCTGGTGGTATATGACCTGAGATGTTGCTAGGGCATAAATCCCCGACAAAGCAAACTAGTAAACCCTCCTTTCGCGTACAACCTATGAAACTCCTAGAATACTATTCCAATTGGCTTCCAAAGTAGCACCTCACACCAAGACACACATATTTCGCGTCACACACACACACACACACACACACACACACACACACACACACACACACACACACACACACACACACACACACACTCTCTCTCTCTTTCCATTCGCACACACACTGTCCATTCACGCGCCCAGACCGAGGGTGTTGACAGGTCGGGTGATAAGGAAGATAGGGATTCATTTGGGCGCGTGCCTGTCTCCTCCCTCCCTCCCTCCCTCCCTCTCTCTCGTCCCCCCCCCCCCCCCCCCCACCCCCCCCACACTCACACCCTCACACAAACAACGCCCTCTCCTTCTGCCCAATGTCACCCCCCCCCCCCCCCCCCAGCACACACTTCTTCTGTAGCCTCGTTCCGAGTTCTTTCCCCTAAACCCAGCTCTAAACATTAAACACGCCGCCACCACCACACATAACCCACCACTATCTCTACCACTTACTTCCCTCACCATCACCACACCGCCACCACCACTTCACCACCTCCACTTCCATAAAAATATACACATACGTGAGTGTTGTGACTCCATCCCTTGTGTATATTCACATTCACACCTATTCATGTATTCACATATATTCACACATATTCATGTATTCACACATATTAATGTATTCACACATATTAATGTATTCACATTCACACATATTCATGTATTCACATATTAATGTATTCACATTCGTATATATTCACATTCACACATATTAATGTATTCACATTCACACATATTCATGTATTCACATATTAATGTATTCACATTCGCATAGATTCACATTCACACATATTAATGTATTCACATTCACACATATTAATGTATTCATGTATTCACATGTATATATATTCACATTCACACATATTCATATATTCACACATATTCATGTATTCACATTCACACATATTTATTTATTCACATTCACACATATTCATGTATTCACATATTAATGTATTCATGTATTCACATGTACATATATTCACATTCACACATTCACACATATTCATATATTCACACATATTCATGTATTCACATTCACACACATTTATTTATTCACATTCACACATATTCATGTATTCACATATTAATGTATTCATGTATTCACATGTACATATATTCACATTCACACATATTCATATATTCACACATATTCATGTATTCACATTCACACATATTCATGTATTCACATTCACACATATTCATGTATTCACATTCACACTCCATGCAGCCTACTGACAACTACTATAGAATTATATTAGACCGTCCACTCGCCATCTCTCCCCAACCCTTCCTGGATGTGGAATTGTCCTTACAAATATATCTATATCTATATAATTATATATATATAACACGTCTTCTTCAAGATCACACTCGGTCCTCTCCAGCTCCGCTAAGTGCTTGCGTCATTTAAGAGCTCCGATCCTTTCAGTGATTTCTTGCTCCTCGATGTCTATTGTATCCTTATCCAGGTCAGGGGCCGCCGGCTTTTCCATCTTGACTGTTACCGGTTTCCCGCCCTCCGCCATCTTCTCGGTTATGGTTTTCATGCAAGATCGTGTAGTGCGGCATACAAACGAGCATGTCGGACAAGCTTCGTTGACAGGCTCGTTATGCGCAAGGCTGCAGAACGCGCAGTAGGCCCTTGGCATATCACGTATAAAGTTCCTGTACAGCTACCGGGATAGTGTAAGCAAGATAGAAGAACTGTAGTTGGTCGTTCGATCGCAGTCAGAATCCAAATTTTTTAGAGTGAAGCTACACCGCCCAGCTGAGAGGACTAAGCTGCCCAGCTATCGCCCATGGCGTATATAGAAGCAGGGTGGTGCCCAGTGGTAAGGCGGCAAACTAACCAGCGAGTTCCAGCCATAGCCGCCGGGGGAAGCACTGTGAATATTCGCTTACATCAGTATATACGTTGTATATATGTAGGTATATAATTATATATATATATTGGTTTAATGTGCCTGTGTAGCAGTGTGTAGTGCTGCAGTGTGTCTCACCCACAGCGTAGCATGGCCTGATAAGATAGGGATATAAGATTTTCGTGGATTTCCTCGATTTTTGGTAAATGTGTGATTTGTGTCGGTGGCCGGTGTTGGGGCGGCGGCTGGCCGGTGTTGGGGCAGTGGCCTGCCAGTGTTGGGGCAGCGGATGACCAGTGTTGGGGCGGTGGCTGGTGTTGGGGCAGTGGCCGGTGTTGTGGGGGTGGCGGCTGGCCAGTGTTTGGGGCGGTGGCTGGTGTTGGGGGTGGCGGCTGCCCAGTGTTGGAGCGGTGGCCGGTGTTGGAGCGGTGGCCGGTGTTGGGGGGTGCCGGCTGGCCAGTGTTGGGGTGGTGGCTGGTGTTGGAGCGGTGGTGGCTGGCCAGTGTTGGGGCGGTGGCCGGTGGTGGGGGGCAGTGGCTGGCCGGAGTTAGGGCGGTAGCCGGTGTTGGAGTGGTGGCCGGTGGTGGGGGGTGCTGGCTGGCCAGTGTTGGGGCAGTGGCTGGTGTTGGAGCGGTCACCGGTGTTCGGGCGTGGCGGCTGGCCAGTGTTGGGGCAGTGGCTGGTGTTGGGGCGGTGGCGGCTGGGCAGTGTTGGGGCGGTGGCCGGTGTTGGGGGGGCAGCGGCTGGCCGGTGTTAGGGCGGTAGCCAGTGTTGGAGCAGTGGCCGGTGTTGGGGGGTGCCAGCTGGCCAGTGTTGGGGCAGTGGCTGGTGTTGGAGCGGTTGCCGGTGTTGGGGGGTGGCGGCTGGCCAGTGTTGGGGCAGTGGCTGGTGTTGGGGCGGTGGCTGGTGTTGGGGGCTGCCGGCTGGTCAGTGTTGGAGCGGTGGCCAGTGTTGGGTTTCCCTTATTCTGAATGAAGGTGGAAACATGGACATTCTCAAATAGTCATAGCACTCTCAGGGACTCCCAAATAAATGCTGCAAGTCAGGTTTCATCCAGTACTCTCCAAGCACTATCCTAGCTCCACTTCTGATGAGTCAAGACAGCCTATCATTGGAAGCCATTTCACTTTCCTTGTGTGACTGTATTATCGCTCACTTCGTCATCATCATCATCAATTCTCCTTCTTTTACTCTCCGTGATAATTCAGTGTGGAATTTTTATGATATTGAAGAATGTATGGCAAGAATTACTAGGATGAGGATACTACAGTACAACCCCGTTAAACCAAGTGATCGGTTAATCCAAACCTTTTTCTGCGGCCCGGCAAAATACTACCATTTATCATATAAAAAAGTCTGTTAAACCAAAGTCGGTTAATCTAATCCAAACTATTGGTTAATCCAAACAAAATTGTCGGGCCCCAGGCCACTTCCGGTATGGTTAAACCAAACTTTCATGTGGTTATAAGGTCATCTTTTTTATATGATAAATGGTAGTATTTTGCCGGGCCACCGAAAAAAGTTTGGATTAACCAATCATTTGGTTTAACGGGGTTATGCTGTATATACATGAAAAACAATAATCAAAGTGTCCACATACATTGTATATTGCATTCATAATGCACCCACGTTTTTGATAAAGCCAAGTCAAAGACGAAGCCAAAGCTCGGTTAAACCAATGATCAGTTAATCCTAACAAATTTCTAGGGTTCCTTCAAGTTTGGTTTAACGGGGTTATACTGTATTTGTCAATTTATTGGAGTAACATTATTTGCAGGTAATTTCGGCATATATTTCCGTTTTTCGGTGTTTGTTTTTGTCGGAGGCCACTTGCCCTCCTTGTAAGGGGTTGTGTGTGCATCAGCTTTGGTATCACGGAAGTCATGTACAGTAAGACCTCTCTAAATCGACCGACCATGAAACCGACTTTAAATGGTCCATTTAGGGAGGTTGTCGGTTTAGGGAGTTTTTCATTTGTTACAATGGTATTATATGGGCGATCGTTTGGGACTCAACCATCGATATCGGGGAGTGGACGATCTGTTGAGGAGGTCGGTTAGAGAGATGTTTTACTGTATTTATAAGAGATGCATTCTGGTAGAGGACGAGCTATGCATGGGGTTGCGATCCTTACACCCCCCGTGGGTGTGTAATCACGGTAACCTCAGCATAACGATTCCCACGTGTGCTCGGTTCACCATTGCCAGCCAGTAAAGTGTAAAGGTCTAGTCACATACATCTTATGGCCCTGTCACATTATGACGTTTCGGCCCAACGAGGGTCGACGCATGCCAACGTGTTGCGTTTTTGGTCGAAACGTTGGTACATGTCCGGTATGTTACCGGTACATTACCGGGGCGTTTCCAGCACGTCGGTACATAGCAATGTGTGAATTGACACGTCGGAGCCGGTCGGCGCACGTCAGTCCGGGGCAAAAGTTTTGTGCTTGCACA
The DNA here is from genome assembly GCA_030323885.1 of Branchipolynoe longqiensis. Taxonomy (NCBI): domain Eukaryota; kingdom Metazoa; phylum Annelida; class Polychaeta; order Phyllodocida; family Polynoidae; genus Branchipolynoe; species Branchipolynoe longqiensis. Next base: position 46,929,110 of record CM059197.1, read on the forward strand.
AAACTTTCGACGCGCGCCGACGTGTTGGAGGGGGCGTTACGGACACGTTAGCAACACATCGCCCCCATTGGGGGCGCGCCGGCGGAATGCTGGCAGGACGTTAATCAACATCGGTTAACGTTGGCATTTCTTTCGCCAAACTGCGACCGTTCCATCGGCGCGTCTGCAATGTCCCACCAGCGGGTTCCCAGTGTGTCATCAGCGTGTTATCGGCGCGTTGTCGGCGGGTTCCCAGTGTGCCATCAGCGTGTTATCGGCGCGTTGTCGGCGCTCCACCAGCGTTTCTCAGCACGTTGGACGGGTTGGCGGCGCACCTGGACGTGTTGGCGGCGGGTCTGGATGCGCTGCCGGCGCGTCCTGACGTGTTGGGGGCGGGTGTGTACGGGTTCACACAATACTAACATCATACCAACTCGCTGCCTCCACGCCCTCAACGAGCCGACAGCGCGCCGACAACACGCTGGGAAACCGCTGGCGGGACGTTGACACTTTCGTCCGCCGCGCGTCGCGCGCGTCGTCGAACCTCGTTGGCTGTGCGCCAAAAAGAGTTGGACGTATGTCGATGGGTTGCAAATATTGTGCGCGTTGGCGGCTCGCCGGAAAACACGTCGTAATGTGACAGGGGTATTACTGAACGTAGTTGAACGTAGTTGAACGTAGTGTAAAATATTCTGATTTTCGGCAGGGGCGGAATGCAAATGTTCTAATACTGATCGGTGTACGTGACCATATATATATATACATATATATGTATGTATATATATATACATATATATATATATATATATATATATATATATATATATATATATACAGTGTCATACTCTCGCCCATCTAACGAGGCTTTACTCTAAACAATAGTTATCAATCATATAGTGTCTATATCTATATATATATATATGGGTTGGTGGTGCTTCAGTGGGATGTAAGTAGACAGTGTGGTGCTGGCAGGTCTGGGTGTGATTGCACTCAGGGCATAGCCCTTCTGCTGGGGTAGGGGTCACCACACTCAAAGGGTCATGGGGCCATACAGCTACTGGTGGTGGGCAGACCACTGGTATCCATGGATACCAGGGATGCTGGATCCCTATTGGTAGGGCCAGGAATACTCGATTCCCTTTGGGGGAAGGAGGTGGCGTGATACTCTACAATGAACCCATGTAACTAGCCACAGATTCGAGCATTAGATTCTACAGTAGGATATATTAAAGTGGGTCAAACCTGCTATAAGTACGTTAAACTACAGTGAAAAACGTTGAGGTACAGCAGATTTTGGTATGGATAAATATGTTATGGCCTGGATGCCGGTACATTCAACTACGTTCAACATACATTAACCTCCACTATGGTCAACTACGTTCATCTACATCCAAGTATGCTAGAATGCATTAAGAGTATGGAGACTTTGCCACAGTATGCTAGCCTCTAATGTAGCGCTCTTTTGAACACATCCAAAGATTAAATCGGAACTCACGGCAAACCCACATTATTACCAAGTTTAGCATGATGGATAATTTAGTATGGATGCTGGTACGTTCAACTATATTAGCCTCCACTAGGTTCAACTACGTCCACTAATGTGTATGTGACCGGGCCTTTACTCTCCCAAGGGCGGTTTGAATGAAAGGTGGACTAACATAGTCAACACAACTTTACCTTTTCACAGGCAACTTTATATGTTCACAAACAATTGTATGTGTCCATAGGCAACTTTATATATGTTGACAGGCAACTTTATATGTTGACAGGCAACTTATGTTGACAAGCAAGTAATAGCGTAAGTACAGGTATATATCACTATCTATGTAAGATCAAAATCAAAATGTGAAAAAAATTAATTTCAACTCTGACAAATGCACAACATTTGGAATTGTTTTTGTTGCTATTATTTTGAATGTTTTCTCTTTTGGTACAAAAGTGGTGCACAGCTTCTGAGAATGATCCATTATATATCAGCTATATATATATGTATATATATATGATATATATATATATACATATATATATCAACTATATAAGTGCAGTATATATAGCTGATGCTGTAAGGCTATGGAATATTCATGACCACATATACACTACCGGTATGGAGAGGGCAGCAGAGTCACCAGCCAGTGCATCTCATCACATTACACCACTAGAGGGCGCCATGTGACCGTCCTGCAGGCTGCATAATCCCATGATATAGACTACATCATGGTTCTGACTGCGCATGTGCTGAAAATGGTGTTGGGAGCAAAGCAAAGGTGTACGCCCATTGAGTTTGCCGATACGTGTAGGGCAAAACTGGCATTTTATTCAAAATAACTAGAAATACATAACAATTTGGCATAAACATGGACGGAAGGATGCAATATAATAACATAATGAATATGTTTAAGACACAACTCTCCATAAACCATAGAATATAAATAAAAACATGAATAAAATAAATAAAACTGGCTAAGGCTATGGCTCTAACACTAGTCTGAGTGCCTAGATTTGTCTAAATCTAAATGCACATGGCATAAGATGTGCTGGTTATATTGATGTAAATGCAATGCTGGATAAAAGATTAATATCTTAATTTATTATATATATATTTTTAGTTGGTATTCTATTTTTCAAACAAGAGCTGAGATGGGCTAAAACTAGCACATTTCATAGCTGCACCCAGTGTATTAGCATGTGCCATGTGCTTCTCGTGGCTTTGTTTTGCTCTCATGCATCCCACAATGCACTGTGCCGCTGGAACCGTGATGTAGTCTATTGGAAGCATCATCCTTTTAAAGCCCAAAACACTTACATTTGATCCTACATATCCAACTTAGGCATTGGTTGCTCACAAACGGGTAAACAAAGTTTGTCTGTCATGTCCAGCATTTCGGTGTACACACAAAAAATTTAATCTCGCGTGTTTTCACTTGAAATATCTACCAAAGTTGATCCTTTCGAATACAAATTACTCCAAGTTCTAATTAATTAGATTATAATGATCAACCTAATATTTGTTATCGAAAAGGAAATATTGCAGATACTCAAAGCCATCGGTTATTGTTCTCTTGTCATATTTATCTTCCTGTACGCTTGTGAATCAGGGCTCCTCACAGCAGAATTCCAAGGGAGAATATAACCCATGGGAATGAGGTGCTACCGCAGGGTACTACACATCTCATATAAAGATCATGTAGCCAATGAGGAAGTCTGTACCAAGATCCAGCAGACAATTGGACCACACAAAGATCGCCTAAGTAGACATCGGCTATTGGGGGTTCCTGAAGACCATAACGCGAAGCAAACTGTAGTGGTATGGCTATATTTCCCATTCGTCAGGTCTGGCCACAATCATCATGTGAGATGCACAGTGAAAGGGAGCAGAAAACAAGGTGAAGAAAGGAAGATAACATCAGCGAATAAACAGGCCTGGAGTTTGGCAAGTTCCAGAGGGCAGTGGAGAACAGCATAAAATGGTCGGAAAGTCATCTGTGGTTCTCCAACGACCGTCATGGTTACGGCATTGATGATGATGAACATCAGGACTAACTCCCCTCGTTTACGACATCAAATCTAACTGTAATAGTGCTTATAAATAGACACCAAGCATGCAATGGCCTGATCGCACCACATGTAGACATGGTCACGTTGCTGGGTTCATGAGAGGAACGATCAATTAGATGAAATGCTAGACTTTTCGCAGATAAGCTGCTCGAACGGTATTCCTCAAACCCATGTCTGCACCCTGCAGAAAAATGTTCTGCTTATGATAATAATAATAATAATAATTGATAGACTATTGCGTTATACCCCATATAATAGATACTCTGATGCATTATATTCCACATAATAATGATGATGATACAAAATAATAATAGGTGGCTAACACACGTTTTCCTGCTCATGGGGGACCCTCCCCCTGAATGTATTGGATGTCAGTCCCCACTGACAGTCGAGCACATTTGACTAAACTGTCGATTTTATGGCACTGTGCCAACAATGTTACACTGCAAACAGCATGCATGACCTTTTTACTAAAGTAAAACAAGAAGACATTTGAGCCTTTTTGAGGGGAGCTGGTCTGTACCACCTCATATATTTCATTAAAACAATTTTTATCAATTAATTCTTTCATCTACTTTTTTGAATTATATGATTTAGCTTTTAAAATTCATAAGTGTCTATTGACACATCATTTATTGTATGCTTTTACATTATATGTAAAGGCGATGGTTGAATAAAAAAACAAACAATTCTCGCCATGAATATGGCCTATGCTTCCGACACGGCATAAAGAAACCACCAATCAATAGATAATAATAGATTATTGATCATTGATTGATGGTTTCTTTAAACCGTGTCGGCAGCATAGGCCATATTCAGTGATCATAATAATAGATACACTATCACGTTATATTCCATATATTAATAGATACACTATTACGTTATATTCCATATAATAATAGATACACTATCACGTTATATTCCATATATTAATAGATACACTATTACGTTATATTCCATATAATAATAGATACACATTTACGCTATATTCTATTTGATAATAATGATGGTAGTAAGATACACAATTACAACATATTCCATGTACTAATAAAAATAATAGTAATAATAACAATGACAACACAAAAAATATCAACAATAATAATAACAGCAATGACAACATTAATAATAACAATAACAATGATAACAATAATAACACTGGAAACAATTAAAATAATATTAATAACAACAATAATACATTTTATTTGTAAATGTTCACATGCCACCTCGGTGCGGTAGGTGACGATGTCTTGTCACCCCCCGCACCCCCCACCGATCTTTCCAACAACTCAAATCTCACTTATTATCAATCAAGATGCTGTGCCCTGGAGGGACCTTGCTTATCAGCCTTCAAGCTGATGGAGTGCTCACAGCCCGGAGGCACTGCAGTCACAAAGTTCTGCAGTCACTGTCACTTGTGTCAGAAGCCTGCTGATTGATGTCACTGTCACTAGTGTGAGGAGCCTGCTCATTGATGTCACTTGTGTTAGAAGCCTGCAATTGATGTCACTGTCACTAGTGTGAGAAGCCTTCTTGTTGATGTCACTTGTGTCAGAAGCCTGCTGATTGATGTCACTGTCACTTGTGTCAGAAGCCTGCCGATTGATGTCACTGTCAATAGTGTCAGAAGCCTGCTGATTGATGTCACTATCACTGGTGTCAGAAGCCTGCTGATTGATGTCACTGGTGTCAACATCAGGCTGATTGATGTCACTGGTGTCAGAAGCCTGCTGATTGATGCCACTAGTTTTAGAAGCCTGCTGATTGATGTCACTGGTGTCAGAAGCCTGCTGATTCATAGGTCGGTAATGTTGGAGGGGGTGGGGGTGGGGGGTTACATCCGACCAATTTCTGAGATCATGACATGAGATGACGGACACAGCGCATATTTATGGCTGCTTTATAGTGTTGCCCTATTAAGATAGTACACTTGTCACTACCAGGCTTAGCACTCGCATTGCTAAGATAAGGCAAGGAATAATTGGCTCAGTATTAGGAGAATGCGACTGAGTGGGATATCAGGTCATGGTATCCCAGTTGGGCAGTCTATAAAGTTGCCAACAGTGTGCACTGACTGTCACAACTCGCTATCCATCCTGATGTGGCCTTATATGTTGCGAGGACTTAAAACCCCAATCACTCACTGACTCACTCAAATATGAGCAATACGAGCGATTATACTGGAAAATTACGTAATCGGAGCTCTGAACGAGAACAATGACTTTAGCTGACATTAGCCTAGGGGTAATTAATTATCTTTGACATTAGCATTTCCGGTATAATCACTCATGATATACTACTATTACTAACACGAATGACTCAAGCCTGCTCGCCGGTCACCTACTGATCCGGGTCTTGTGGCGTGCTGACTCGGCTGACACTGTTAGCTGTCACTGTCAGCTGTCACTGTCAGCTGACACTGAACTGGCACTGTTAGTGTTACTGTTACTGTTAGTAGCTGGTGCTGTGCACACCGGAAACCGGCAGGATGACGTCACTGGGGTGCATTGCACTGGTTTACTCACACGCTGATCGAACTGCACACAACATCAGTAAGGCTCTGTACACAAGATGTGTGTGTGTGTGTGTGTGTGTGTTGGGAAGTGGGGGAGTGGGAGCAGATGGTCGGGGGGGGGGGGGCGCCGTGACAATGCCTTTAACAGAAGTTATTTTAGTTTTTGTATTTTTATTTGAATTACAGTTTACACGAAGCTCAAACACTGTCAAGTGTAAATAGTATCTTAATGCAGACATTTGCAGTCGTGACGTCAATGCCCTTAACAGAAGGAAATGGCATAGCAAAGTCCACTGCACACAACAGCTATTTATTTATTTATTTATCTGTCCATCTATGAGCTATCTCTGCTAACTGTTTTGTAGCTGATTAATATATACACTTCTGATCAGGTGGTGAAAGACATATGCACTGCATTTTGTGAGTGGTTATGCATTTGTATATTAATTATATATATTATATAATACGATTAATATTTATATAGCCTGTATGTCAATGCAATATATCCATATATGTAATGTCTCCCGTGTTGGTAGATAGTGGGATTCGAACCCTGGTTGAGTCAAACCAATGACTTAAAACTTGATGCTTGTCGCTTCCTAGCCAGATGCTCCGTATTATTAAGATATGGCAAGGACTGGTTGGCTCAGTGTCAGAATAATATGACTGAATGGGATATCAGGTCATTGTGCTGGTGGTCTCCCAGTGGGCAGCACTATAAAGTCATCATTACAGAGATGAAAGACCTCCGCAGCTTCGCGGATTTCCGGGATTTCTTATATCCACCGATTAACGTTAAACAAAAATCCAAAAAATCCAACAGGTGGGTGGTTCGAATCCTGTTCTTATATGACCTTATATGTAGTTAGAACATACAACCTAAGCAAGAAACTGTTAGATATGGGCGATAATGCAATCACAACAAGGCTAGTTCAGACCTGACTTCAGGTATTTTTCCGCGATTCCCTGACAATGCTAAACCTATGGGAGAATATCAGCATTTCCACTTTTTTACCCGGAGACCACTTTCATCCCTGTCATTAGTACGCACTGTCACAAGTCGGTACCTGTCCTGATATGATCTTAGATGTTTCCAGGATGTAAAACTCAAGCATCCAACCTTACCATTACCCTCACCCTGATTGATTGATTGATTGATAGTTGGAGTTTTACATCCTGGCAACATCTAAGGTCATATTATTATTATTAGGACGGGTACCGACTTGTGACAGTGTGTACTCATGGCTACTTTATAGTGCTGCCCCACTGGGAAATCAGGCCACCAGTACCATGGTCCAATATCCCACTCAGTCACATTATCTTGACAGTGAGCTAACCAGTCCTTGCCCTGTCATATTAATGCTGAGCACCTGGCTAGGAAGCGACAAGTATCAATTTGATAAGTCATTGATTTGACTCGACCAGGAACCGAACTCCCGATCTCCCGCACGCGAGGCTCGCGCTCTACCGATTCGGCCACCGCGCCCGGTCCCCTCACCGAGACACCACCCCGGCCGGTGAGGGCAGGGGACGTGCAGGAACCAGCGTGTCTCGGGACGGCCAGCAGGCTGGTGCCCGGCGTCGTGTTTGTGTTATCGATTTGCTTGTGCCAACACGTAGATTCTTTCCACCCGACAAAGCACTGATCCAATGTGAGCCGCTGATTCCCGGCCCTCACCCACTTCAACACTACACCCCCCCCCCCCTCTCCCGTGTTGGTAGATCGTGGGTTCGAACCCTGGTCGAGTCAAACCAATGACTTAAAAATTGATACTTGTCGCTTCCTAGCCATGCGCTCGGCATTAATAGGATAGGGCAAGGACTGGTTGGCTCAGTGTCAGGATAATGTTACTGAGTGGGATATCAGGTCATGGTACTGGTGGCCTGGCATCCCAGCGGGGCAGCACTATAAAGTGGCCATGAGTGCGCACTGTCACAAGTCGGTATCCGTCCTGATATGACCTTAGCACCATAGCAACTATTTTATCTACTGACTTCCGGCATTTTCCCACAATTCCCTGACAGTGCTAATCCTAGGGGGCGGGGATATCTTTTTTCGTGGAAATTTGCTGGCTGTGTAATAATCTCGACTTGTCACACTCTGGCTTGCGACCACTTTGGACCAAAGAACCCACCTTCGTGCAACCTCCTTGTGACCATGTTGGTCGCAAGTAGGTTTTTAATGCAATTGCTGCAACTTCCTTGTGACCAAAATGGTTGCAAGGAGGTCGGTGACCACTGAGGACCACCCTTTTATTGTCGTTGGAAAGTGGTCACAAGCAGTAGTGTGGCCGGGATATTAGGAAGGATGGAGGCTGTGACGGGACTGCCGGATCATAGCTCCAGCGTACCAGGAAATGCTGAACACACACACAAAGTAGTATTTTATCGAATATAAAATAGTTGCTATGGTGATTTCAGTGTAATCTACAATAGAAATAAAAGTATGGCCAGAACCTTACCATGTTTGTTCATCATGAGGCCTGTGGATATAGGTGTTGGGTGCTTGTTGGCAACATCTCAGGTCATATTAGGACGGTTACCGACTTGTGATTGTGCGCACTCACGGCGGGTAACTGCTATCAGTGATTCCAGGTCTGTGTGAGCTATATAACCGTCCATAAGATTTTCAGACATGGCTGGCTCATCCCACCGGGTACCAGTCGGGGTAAGATTGTGATGGTCATGGGCAGGACTGATATGGCTACGTGCTCGCAGAGACACGGCACGCCGGGTACCAGCCGGGGTGAGATTGTGCTGGTCGTGGGCAGGACCGATACGGCTATGTGCTAGCAGATACATGGCATGCCGGGTACCAGCCGGGGTGAGATTGCACTGGTCGTGGGCAGGACCGATACAGCTACATCGCTAACAGAGACATGGCACACCGGGTACCAGCCGGGGTGAGATTGTGTTTGTCATGGGCAGGACTGATACGGCTACGTGCTAACAGAGACACAGCACACCGGGTACCAGCCGGGGTGAGATTGCGCTGGTCATGGGCAGGACCGATACGGCTACATGCTAACAGAGACATGGCATGCTGATACTACCAGCCAGGGGTGAGATTGTGTTTGTCATGGGCAGGACCGATATGGCTACGTGCTAACAGAGAAATGGCACACCGGGTACCAGCCAGGGTGAGATTGTGTTTGTCATGGGCAGGACTGATACGGCTACATGCTAACAGAGACACAGCACACCGGGTACCAGCCGGGGTGAGATTGCGCTGGTCGTGGGCAGGACCGATATGGCTGCGTGCTAACAGAGACATCGCATGCTGATACTACCAGCCAGGGGTGAGATTGTGTTTGTCATGGGCAGGACCGATATGGCTACGTGCTAACAGAGAAATGGCACACCGGGTACCAGCCGGGGTGAAATTGTGTTTGTCATGGGCGGGACCGATACGGCTATGTGCTAACAGAGAAATGGCACACCGGGTACCAGCTGGGGTGAGATTGTGTTTGTCGTGGGCAGGACCGATACGGCTATGTGCTAACAGAGACATGGCACACCGGGTACCAGCTGGGGTGAGATTGTGCTGGTCGTGGGCAGGACCGATACGGCTAGGTGCTAACAGAGACATGGCATGCCGATACTACCAGCCGGGGGTGAGATTGTGTTTGTCATGGGAAGGACCGATATGGCTACACGCTAACAGAGAAAGGGCACACCAGGTACCAGCCGGGGTGAGATTGCGCTGGGCGTGGGCAGGACTGATGCGGCTATGTGCTAACAGAGACATGGCATGCCAGGTACAAGCCGGGGTGAGATTGTGTTTGTCATGGGCAGGACCAACACGGCTATGTGCTAACAGAGACACAGCATGCCGGGTACCAGCCGGGGTGAGATTGCGCTGGTCATGGGCAGGACCTATACGGCTATGTGCTAACAGAGACATGGCATGCCGGCTACGAGCTGGGGTGAGAGAGCTGGGGTGAGATTTTGTTTGTCATGGACAGGACCGATATGGCTACGTGCTAACAGAGAAATGGCACACCAGGTACCAGCCGGGGTGAGATTGCGCTGGGCGTGGGCAGGACCGATACGGCTACGTTCTAACAGAGACATGGCATGTCGGGTACGAGCCGGGGTGAGATTGTGTTTGTCATGGGCAGGACCAATACGGCTACGTGCTAACAGAGACACAGCACGCCGGGTACCAGCCAGGGTGAGATTGCGCTGGTCATGGGCAGGACCTATACGGCTATGTGCTAAAAGAGACATGGCACACCGGCTATGAGCTGGGGTGAGATTTTGTTTGTCATGGGCAGGACCGATACAGCTACGTACTAACAGAGACCCGCCATGCCGGGTACCAGCCGGGGTGAGATTACACTGGTTGTGGGCAGGACCGATACGGCCACGTGCTAGCAGAGACACGGCACGCCGGGTACCAGCCAGCCAGTCAGCTTCCTGTTTTGGAACGCGCCAAAGGAGGAGGGCGTCTGCAGGATGTCGTCTGCTCAATAGAATGAGTTGGTGGTGTTTTGTTTGGCGCGATCCTCCGCGCGGTGTGCTACTAGCAGTCCACCGATTAATATCTGTGAAAATATACATTACCGTCTAATTATAAACTTCTGATTACATTATCAATTCTTCGAAAATACTCACCTCTAATATTGATGTCGTCATATGACACACCTGTTGCATATTGCTGTGGAATTTGGAGGTAACTATCTGAAATCCATTGCGTTATATACCGCAAATTGTGTATTCAACTGTCATTGTTAGCTCACTTTAAAAAAGTTTAATACATAGATACTCTATATACCATTTCTGTGCAAACAATCCTGAATTGAACAAAAGAACTTATTCAGCAGAATATACATATTTACCAAACAACCCCCCCCCCCACACCCCAAAATCACACCAAAAAAAACACAGTGCATGGACTGAATTCTTTGAAGAATAAAGAGTAGACATTGACTTTTTATATGATAAATATATACTTTATCAAGATACTTGGTTGGTATGTAGATAGATACTTGGGCTCTATTGGTATTTACCAACGCTATTGACCAATTTCATATGACGTCAGCACCTGTATTTAGGTCCGTGCACGCGCTGCTTGGCTGCAGGACAACATCCGGTCACACTGCAAACTCAATGGCTATGAGCAATCTTCATAGAGAAAAGGTGAAATATATCTAAAACCACACCACCTGGCCACAAACCAATTGGATTACATATAGAAAACACATTAAAAAAAGAGATTATATTAAATTTATAAGGTTAGGGTTCTGCATTTCTATTAATTTTGAATAAAATCGACACATTGCACCAAGCGTATCGGCAAACTCAATGCATTGTCAATGGCCGTGAGCAATCTTCATATAGTAAAAGTTAAATATCTCTAAAACCACACCACCTAGAAACAAGCTGATTGGAATACACATAGAAAACATGTTTACCAAAAAGCTTATATTAAATTGATATGGTTAGAGTTCTGGATTTCTATAATTTTGAATAAAACTAATGTTTTGCACTGCGCATACCATCCAACTCAAGGCATTGTCAATAGTCGTGAGCAATCTTCATAGAGAAAATACAGAAAAAGTGAAATATCTCTAAAACCACACCACCTAGAAACAAATCGTTCGGTACACACATAGAAAACATGTTTAACAAAAGGATTATATTACATGTATGAGGTTAGGGTTCTGGATTTCTATTAATTTTGACTAAAACTGATGTTTTGCACTGCGTGTACCGGCAAACTCAGTGGCAGTGTGCCTTCGTTCTGCAGCCAGGCTGCACGCTCATACACAATGTTTGTAAACATTGAAAGGCATCTATTCCAGTTAGCAACTAAATAAATATATGTGATGTATAATGTATTATGCGAGTATAAATATACAATGGGAATTGTTTCCCTCATATATATTAATTACTATATGTTATCCTTATTACTATTGTTATACTCCATAAGACTCCACACTTGACAGGTGGCGCCACCGGCGGCCCACCTCCAATGGGTGTCAACAAGTGTCAGTATATATATGTGATGTATAACGAATTATGCGAGTATAAAGATATGTATGGGTTAATTATTATTATTATTATTATTATTTGTTATACACCCTAAGACCAACACTGTACCAGTGGCTCCACCTTCCCTCCTTGCCTCCACTGGATGGAGACCAGTGTCAGTTGCACCGGATAACATGAAAACCAAATATATAGATATATATATATATATATGTATATATATATAATGCAAGAGTTTGAATCCCAGCCGAGTCAAACCATTGACTTGATGAAATTGATACTTCTTGCTACCTAGCCTGGCACTCGGCATTAATAGGATAGGACAAGGACTGATTAGCACAGTATCAGGATAATGTGGCTGTGTTGGATATCGGGTCATGGTGCCAGTGGCCTGGTCTCCCTGTGGGGCAGCACTATAAAGTTGCCATGAGTGCACACTGTCACAAGTCGGTACCCATCCTGATATGACCTTAGATGTTGCTAGGACATAAAGCAAGCAAACAAACAAACAAAAACATATATATATATATATATATATATATATATATATATATATATATATATATGGTTTTCATTTTCATTTTTCGGTTAGTAAATGCATCGCCGCGTCATCTCGAAGATGGTGCACCATCTCGCCACCAGGTGGCCACATCAATAATAGATCGAATGAATGCATGGCTGTGTTTCGGTGCCCAGTGTCTGGTGAGCTGCTCGGTACAAGCAGCAACAACACTCTAACTGCTCACACCTGGTGTACAACCAGCGGCACCTCCGATGTAAGTCACAGGCCTGGTGTGGCTGGTTGGTTGTTGGAGTTTTATGTCCTGGCAACATCTAAGGTCATATCAGGACGGGTACCGACTTGTGACAGTGTACAATTATGGCGACTTCATACTCATAGTGTTGCCCCACTGGGAAATCAGGTCGCCAGCATCTTGACACGATATCCAACTCAGTCACATTATCCTGGCACTGGGCTAACCAGTCCTTGCCCTATCCTATTAATGCGAACACCAGGCTAGGTAGCGACTAGTATCAATTTTATAAGTCTTTGGTTTGATTCGACTGAGAACTGAACTCCCGCTCTCCCGCACATGAGACCCGCGCTGTACCGATTCGGCCATCGCGCCCCCTGGTTTCTCATTAGAAACGCTGACCCAGTCTGATAACAAAGTTAAACCTGTGCAGTCCGAGAAAAGCATCAAATCTTCTAAACCAAAACGCTGATCTAGATTGGATTCTACATATCTAACTTGAATACTGCTCTTAGTCTTACTAAGCAATTGTTGCCACATCAGGCTGAATGAGTTGGGCACGTGCCTCCCGATTTGGTAGCTCATGTGATTCCCAGCCCCTGGGTTTGAAACCTGGCCGAGTCAAATCAAAGACTTAAAAGTTGATACTTGTCGCTACCTAGACTGTTCCTCAGCATTACTAGGATAGGGCAAGGAGAAGTGGAATGTGGAAGACCAATTGTCTTTTTGTTGTTGAAGATTTATACTGCCTATCATGGATAAGCCTGAATAGGCTTGTTTTCACCATTAGGCAGTTTGTCGATAGAAAGCCCGAGCCTACACTTTTACCGACCCAAGCGATTTTTAACCTCCTACACCACATAGACATGGTATGAGAGCAACTGGCCTTTGATGATGCTGTAAGTTATACACGGCGGTGGAAATCCAAATTGGCAGAAGTGGGGGGCACGGGGAATCGAACCGCCGACCTTCAGATTAGGAGTCAGACCTAGAAAAAAGTCAGACACTCTAACCACTCCACCACAGAGAACACCACAGAGAGATTGAAAATTCCCCTGTTTAATCAACAAATGCACCAAACATTTGTACTTTTAAGTAGACAGGAACAATGAGTCAATTTAAAGCTGCCAAGTCTGATGAAATCATCAAATTTTCAAAACCAAAACAATGATCTAAATTTGATTCTACATATCTAGGTTAGATTCTGATGCACTTATTAAGCATTTGTCGCCACACAGAAGGTAATAGCGAGGAAATTGAATAGATCATGTTACTGCAGAATGCTATGGTGTCAGAGATTTGGCAAGCTTGCCAACATTAATTTTGCATGGTTGCACTTGAAATATCTCAGAAGTTAGCCACTTAAAATAAAAGTTACTTCAAGCTAAAGTAAGGTACATTATAACGATCAACCTAATGTATTTATCTCAGAAAATGTCTGAAACTCAAAACCATCGGACTATGCAACTTCAACAGAACTTGTTACTGCGGACGCCTATGGTGTCAGAGTTTGGACAAGCATGCCAACATTAATTTACTATTCTTCCACTTCAAATATATCCTGAGTTAACGAAGTTACTTCACACTAAAGTAAGGGAGATTATAATGATCAATGCAATATATTTATCTATTTAACATAAAGGCTGGTCGACATAATTTTATGATAAACATATATAATTTGCAATACGTTGTATCATATTCATAATAGAATATGTTATTTAAAAGAAAAGTTAATTAACAGTCAGTTATTAATGGAATTTACGATAGTGGTGGTTTACGTTTCTAATTAACACAATTAGATATGAAGTTAACCTGCAATGATGGGCGTTTCCTGTTCTAATGGTTTTCATTAGTTAGATATGGATCCGATGTAATGAGGCTGGTACTTAATTATAGCAGTAGCAGGCGGTGAGTGTGGAGATCATGCAGTGATAGAAATAAGCAAAGTTGTTCACTTGTCGTACAGACAAGTCTGGTCTGATTTTCACTTGTCGCGGACAAGCGGACAAGTGCTTATTTCGAACACTGAGATGGTTATGATCCTTTTCCCGGTGAATGACATTCCTTGGCACAGTCTCTAATTAACACAATTAGATATGAAGTTAACCTGCAATGATGGGCGTTTCCTGTTCTAATGGTTTTCATTAGTTAGATATGGATCCGATGTAATGAGGCTGGTACTTAATTATAGCAGTAGCAGGCGGTGAGTGTGGAGATCATGCAGTGATAGAAATAAGCAAAGTTGTTCACTTGTCGTACAGACAAGTCTGGTCTGATTTTCACTTGTCATGGACATGCGGACAAGTGCTTATTTCGAACGCTGAGATGGTTATGATCCTTTTCCCGGTGAATGACATTCCTTGGCACAGTCTCTTTGTGTGTTGTTTTACATGCTAGCAACATCTAAGGTCATATCAGGATGGGTACCGACTTGTGACAGTGCGCACTCATGGCGACTTTATAGTGCTGCCCCACTGGGAAACTAGGCCACCAGCACCATGACCTGATATCCTGCTCAGTCATATTATCCTGACACTGAGCCAACCAGTCCTTGCCCTATCCTAATAATGCCGAGTGCCTGGCTACGATGCGACAAGTATCAATTTTTAAAACATTGATTTGACTCGACCAGGGTTCGAACCGACGATCCCATGCTCTAGCAACACGGGAGATGGATGCTCTAACTCATTCGGCCATCCCGTCTGATTTCCTTTGCACATGGCACAGATGAAATCACAGGGGGAAAACCTCAAAACAAGCCAACCTTTTGTTTGCAATTACTGAATTAGGTAGCAGAATTGTAAAGTTATGGGTTTGCTTTGGTGAATTATATAGAACGGTCAATATGACCACCAATAATCCCACTCCAACCAGCTAAGTAATCAAACATGAAAGCGAGATATTATTAGCCAGTATGGTGTTGGAAATGGCAGTTTTGATTTATTAGCGAAGTTAAAGCTGCATAGTCCGATAAAAGTATCAAATTTTCATAACTGAAACAATTATCGAGATTTGATTCTACATATCTAACTAAGATACTGATGCACTTTGTAGGCATTTGTCGCTGCACAGAAGGACACACTAATTCAATTTGATAGAAACTGTTACTACTGAAGTCTATGGTGTCAGAGTTTTGGCGTGCTTGCCGAAACTAATTTCACATGTTTGCACTTCAAATATCTCAAAGGTTAGTCATTTAAAACATAAGTGACTTCAAACTAAAGGAACGTAGATTACAATAATCCATTTAATGTATTTATCTCAGAAAATGGCAGAAACTTGAAACCATCGGACTATGCAACTTTAAAGCTGAATGAAAGCATCACATTTTTGAAGCCCAAAAAACGCTCATCTTGATTTGATGCTACATATCAAACTTAGATACACTCATTGAGCATGTGTTACTGCATATAAGGGCACAATACAATCTTAAGCTAGTATTCCTTACACGTGGTATGTGGCATGCGGCATGCGAATGTGAATGCGGCAAAAAATCAAAAAGCATCTAAGTGAATAGGGGTGCTTCCATGCCTCCGAATGCGAATGCAAATGCAAATGCGGCAACTGAATCGGTCCATGTAGCCATTGGTGCGGATTGTGAATGCGACTGCTGCTGTGTTTGCCATAGAAAACAGTTGTGAAAAACCTGACACTATGTGTAGGTGTGGGTGTGGGTGTAGGTGAAAGGAATCAACCCATTCGCATGCCGCATTCACATTCTCATTTGCATGTCGCATGCCGCATACTGTGTGTAAGGAATCCTAGCTTTACCCCTTACTGCTGAAGCCTATGGCTATGAATGATGTCCGAATTTCACTAAGGATGCAGAAATTAGTTTGGCATATTTTCACTTCAAATATCTCCAAAGGTAACCATTTCTAATAACAGTTACTTCAAACTGAAATTAGGTCGATTATAACAATCAACATGATGTAATTAGCTTTAAAAAAATGGCAGAAATTCAAATATATGGCAGGATGCGGCTTTAGCCATGGTTGAACCTCATCAGTACTTGGACAGGTAAATCACCTGGGAGTAAGAGGTGCGGTAAAGTTATGGTGTAGGAAATCAGTAGACAGTAGTAGTTAAAGTTGCATAGTCCGATGAAGCATCAAATTTTCAAAACCAAAACACTCACCTAGATTTGATTCTACATATTTATCTTAGATACTGGTACAGTTATTAAGCATTTGTTGTCACATCGAAGGGCATGGGGCATCAATTTAATAGAACCTGTTACTGCATAAGCCTATGGGATCAGAGTTTTGGCGTGCTTGCCAAAATTAATTTGGCATGTTGTTACTTCAAATATCTCCAAAGTTAGCCATTTAAACTAAAAGTTACTTCAACCTAAAGTAAAGTAGCTTATAATGAGCAATTTAATGTATTTATGTCAGAAAATGACAGAAACTCAAAGCCATCGGACTATGCAACTTTAACTGATCAGTCAGTCCTAGATTACATATTCACCCCCATCTCAAAGTAGCAGTGAATGGCAACCATGTCTAATTCTGAGCAAAGATTGCTTTGATTGGAATCAATAGTAAATAACATATATGGAGCACCAAAATTTCAGCATGCACTGGCATGACTGGCATCGAGGTGATGACATGAGAAACAATGAAAAGAGATTTTTTAAAATAATTTAAAGAGGAAATAAAGAAAGCAGCCACCAGATGCTCTAGATTTTACTTTTGATGTATATTATTATTAACATGCATGCTTTCATAAATTATTCACTCCAAAGATAGTGGTCTATGATAGATAATCATTTGAATCATCTGTTTAGCTATTAGATTGCAAATTCAAATGGGTTTGTCCATAACACAGTCTCCCGACACTTGCCATAGTGCTGTCTAGCAGTTAAGTCATGGAAATAGTGTCTATTGTGAGTAGATGTGTTCACACTCCATTGGGTCCGTCTCTACAAATCCAGTATCATAGCGTGACAGTGTGTCCTACTCACGGTATTCTATACCACAGCATTGCATGTTATTGTTAAGGGATGATCTCTTCCCTGAATATCCACCACCGATTGCCGTACACTACTAATGCTTTTAGCCCCAGGGCAGGAGCACTTGTGTGTTTAGGAGAGTTCCTAAATTCCCTCAAGCATTGGGCGACTCATGTAGAAGTGGGATTAGGAGATAGTATCTGCCCTAAGAGTGTCCCATTCCTAAGAAGCGCAAATATACTGAACACTAATGCTGCCTTATTTGATTTAGGAATAATATGTAGGTCATATCACATTTGTATTATAAACAAATTAAACATGGAACATTGTATATTTAAGAACCTCAATCTCATATTATATGTTATATATATTATGTATATTATATATATTCTATATTATATATTTTATATTATATATGTGAAGAGTTCAGGCGCAAAACCACATAGACGCCAATCCAAAACTGTAGTTTAAATTAAACAAATTTACCTGAAAATAATGTTAATTCTCATTAATTTCATTTGTCATATTATCACTTGGTTATGGAGCAACAAACAAAAGAGTAGGAATATCAACAAATAAACGTTTTAAAGGTTTGATTCCAATGTTTATCTCCATTTTCGGGTTGGCGTTTACATGGTTTTGCATTTGAACTCTTCATGTTATATATATATAGGTATATATATATATCAAAGGTGGGCTATGCCCTAGTGAGGAACAACAGAAACGAGGAGTGGTGGGAAGCCTCCAGTTTATTTACCCGAGGCCCTTGGCCGAGCAATAGATAGCCCTACCTAGTAACAGTTTTGAAATTGAGCTCATGTGACGCCCGCGCCGACTGACTGGCATATGACCAGGTGTAGGTTGCGCCAAACTATCCTGGACCCGATCAGGCCTGCAGTAAATGGCAGATCGGTCCACAATTGCACAAATAAATAACATAGTGAATCAATAATAATATTAGATACTCCAAACTGAATTTCTCTTTCCATGAAGTTAATTTGCAAATGGTACAGATGGAAAGCTCTTATCATTCTGATTACAAATATATATATAATAATGGAAAATTGGTTTATTAGTCCCTGAGTTATGGATTTTGTAATATTTAGTTGTTGCCCTTAAAGCTGCATAGTCCGATGAAGCATCAAATTTTCAAAACCAACACAAACATCTAGATTTGTTTCTACATATCTACCTTAGATACTGATGCACTTATTAAGCATATCTAGCCACATGTAAGCGAACACAGGCAGTTTAATAGGACCTATTACTGCAGAAGCCTATGGTGTCAGAGTTTTAGCATGCTTGCCAAAACTAATCTGACATGTTTACTCTTCAAATATCTCAAAAGTTGGTCATTTAAAATAAAAGTTACTTCAAACTAAAGTATGGTAGATTACAACAATCAATTAAATATAACATCTTAGAAAAATGACCGGAACTCAAAACCATCGGACTATGCAACTTTAATTTTACACACATCTTTCATGATTCTGCAATTGCTTAAATCCTGATGTTTGAGGCTGCCTGCTGAAGGCAAATTACATTTTAATCAAATCATTATTCTTTTAACTGATATGACCTTAGATGTTGCTAGGACGTAAAACAACAACAAACAAACAACAAACAAACTTCTTTTAACTTTTTATTTCTAGTACAAATTCTAATGTCAATATTCTTCAGACCTTACAAATAAATATTTGTTGAGCAATTTGACATTAAACATGGCAAATCATGTGATTTTCACTAACCGTATTTTAGAAAATTAATATCTCTGGTTCTATTTGAGATATTGACTTGATTTCTATATCAAATTGATCAGAATGCAAATATCTATAATGTGATCACATCACATTGTCTGTAAGCTATATCTACATGTACAAAATCCAAAAAGATTTGATTGCTCTAATTAGCATACCCATTCTATCATTACGTCTAAACTGCTGAGAGTGAGTGCTAAATGGTGGTCAACAATCTACACAGATTTCTCAAGAAAGAAATTTTCTATGTAAAATAATATTTTCATAACAAAATATTTGGTAAAATCATGTTTTACGATCATTCCAAAGTTTTCAGACCTCAATTATTTTATTAATTTTTCTCGCCCGAAGTCGGTTGTAATTGATACATAAATAAAGCTAGTGCTATCTACTTTACTGTGAAAGTAGTTATTTGTAGCTATAATGAACTCACTCGCAGCAGGCAACGTTCAAAGAGGGGTAGTGTGCTGAGAGCAAGTCTCCTATTTTTCCCAATGGCCAGTCAGCATCAGCAGCCAGTCCTATGTTTGGAGTACCTAATAATATGGATACTATGTAGATCATATCACATTTGTACTATAAACAAATTAAACATGGAAAATTGTGTATTTAAGAACCTCATTTTCATATTATATATATATTATGTATATTATATATATTATATATTATTATATATTACATTATATATGTTTATTATATATATTTATATATTATATATGACAGATCATATCACATTTCTTTTATAAACAAATTAAACATGGAAATGGTATATTTAAGAACCTCAATCTCTTATTATATATAATATATATATAGTGTATATATTATATATTTTATATATATATTATATATATGACATTTTAAAAAGAGCACATTGTTGGGTGTTGTGACTGTCCTTGACCTTGAGGTTTAATGAGATGTATGCACAAGCACGAGCAGCCTTGTGTACTACTACTAGAGTGACGGGTAAATAAACATAAGTATTAACGAGAGTTTGAAAAAGGTAGCTATATATTACGCGATCGTCACCTGTGGGGAATCTATTCAACTATGTTGAAAACCTCTGTGTCTAATGCTGCAATCCCAAATCCCTACTCGTCAGAGTCCACGACGGCCACTTGTTTCAATACTTGTGTTTGCAGTTCTGGTATGTTGGGGTAGAATGTGGTATGGAGTGGCATGAGGAGTGCGGTGTGGTGTGGTTGTTATATTGTGTGGCAGCTGTGGTGGTTACACAGTGCCTTGTGGTCATTGCATAGTGTGTTATGGTGGTTACATGGTGTGGTAGTTGTGGTGGTTACATGGTGTGGTGGTTACATGGTGTGGTAGCTGTGGTAGTTGCATGGTGTGTTAGTTGTGGTTACATGGTGTGGTAGTTGTGGTGGTTACACATTGTGGTAGTTGTGGTGGTTACATGGTGTGGTAGTTGTGGTGGTTACATGGTGTGGTAGTTGTGGTCATTACATGGTGTGGTGCTTACATGGTTTGGTACTTGTGGTGGTTACATGGTGTGGTAGTTGTGGTAATTAGTTACATGGTGGCTGTGGTAGTTGCATGGTGTGGTTTCATGGGAAGATTATTTAATTAACCCTCATTACTATAACTGCCTAACTGCATGATAGGAAAGGGAATCCATCACCGTAATGCTTGCATCACGTCATTTTAGGAACCATCACCACCACGCACCCGTGAGCCAGCACCTGAATCCCTTTCCGCCATAGCTGAACACGCCGCGTGTTCTTATTAGGTTCCTGGAATATTGCCCGATATTGCAATGCTAACACGCAGTTCCTGAATCCTTATTTGGTATTGGGCGCAACACACCCCAGGTCCACATACACCCTGACAGATGGGCGAGCTGTTCGTATTGGCTCCACAACCTAATAGGTGTGCCTCTATTTGATCTCTATCAGAGAGCCTAATCAAAGTGACAAACCGCCACCACTACCTACCAATCGGTACAGCGCAGGTTTCCCATACAGAAGATCGGGAGTTCGATTCCCAGCCGAGTCAAACCGGAGACTTATCAAATTGATAATTAGCCTGGCGCTCGGCATTAATAGGATAGGACAAGGACTGGTTAGCACAGTATCGGGATAATGTGACTGTGTGGAATTTCGGGTCATGGTGCCCGCAACCTGGTCTCCCAGTGGGGCAGCACTATTAAGTCGTCATGAGTGCACAACTGTCATAAGTCTGTACCTGCCTTCATATGACCTTAGATGTTGCTAAGATACAAAACAACAACAAACAAAGAAAACTACCTACCAACGGACACAGCAGATTCTGCTACTACTACAAGTACTACTAGTAGTAGTACTACTACAAGTATTACTAGTGCTACTACTGCTTCTGACTACTACTACAAGTACTACTACTAGTACTAGTAGTAGTACTACTACTACTAGTAGTACTACTACTAGTACTACTACTAGTAGTAGGACTACTAGTAGGACTACTAGTAGGACTACTACTACTACTACTACTAGTACTACTACTAGAACTACTACTACTACTAGTAGTACTGCTACTACTAGTGCTACTACTAGTACTTCTAGAACTACTACTACGATTACTAGTACTACTACTAGTAGTACTACTAGTAGTACTACTACTAGTACTAGTAGTACTAGTACTACTACTACTAGTAGTACTACTACTAGTAGTACTACTAGTACTACTACTACTAGTACTGCTACTAATACTACTAAGTACTACTACTAGTACTACTACTAGTACTACTAGTACTAGTACTACTACTATCATTACTACAACTACTAGTATTACTGCTACTACTAGTACTACTACTAGTACTAGTAGTAGTACTACTACTATTACTAGTACTACTACTAGTAGTACTACTACTAGTAGTACTACTACTAGTACTACTACTAGTACTAGTAGTACTACTAGTAGTAGTACTACTACAAGTACTACTACTACTATTACTACTACTAATACTGCTACTACTGCTAGTACTACTAGTACTACTACTAGTACTACTACTAGTACTACTACTAGTACTACTACTACTAGAACTAGTACTAGTGTTCATTTCCTAGACCACCACTTTTGAATTAACTAACAAAGGTTTGTTTTATTTAACAACGCCTCTTGAGCACATTGACTTTTATCATCGGTTATTGAACATCAAACATTTGGTCATTCTGACATATTTCTTTGAGGGAAAACAGCTGCAACCTGGCCACCACATAGGCTACTCTTTCCGATAAGCAGCACCGGGTCTTTGTTATGCACTTTCCCACAGACAGGACAACACATACCACAGCCTTTGATGAACCAATTGTGGACCACTGTTTGGAACGGAAAATATCCCAACCTGCAAATGTGTCCACTGAGCAGGATCCATATTTTTGAATTAACTAACCACCTGACTATTAATGTGAGATTAATATATTATACTGCAAATGCAATGACTGATTCAAAGCAAGCCGTATCTGTTCTGCGCTGGTGTATATTTTGGTGGCTGCCTAGATTGGTACTGCGAGCTGTTGAGTGTCCCACCAGGGGGCGTGGTTGTTGATGCATGCTGACGGTAGGCGGCGCACAGTCTAGAGCGTGCATCGCCAACATCCCGTTTACCGTCGTAATTCATGTGCTATTATTAGTAGTCTAATTCGGAGGAGGGGCAGTGATATAATAATATGACATATAAAGAATTACGTGAGGTATAAACTACTTATACACATATAAATATGTTATTCTCCTGCCTTGTTATTATGTTTCTATTATTCGCGTCTACTCCTGTAACCTCCTTTTTGATGTGGTCTTGGGTAGTTTGGGTTACTGGAGGTGGGGTGCAGCCTGGGGAGCTGGAGGTCTG
Source organism: Branchipolynoe longqiensis (assembly GCA_030323885.1). Classification (NCBI taxonomy): domain Eukaryota; kingdom Metazoa; phylum Annelida; class Polychaeta; order Phyllodocida; family Polynoidae; genus Branchipolynoe; species Branchipolynoe longqiensis. Next base: position 46,952,457 of record CM059197.1, read on the forward strand.
CCCTCAAGCAGCTCCCTAGTTCCCCTCCTGTCCTCCAGGGGCCGTATGCATGGGCTGTTGTTACGCGTAGCCGGTTCTACACACTAGCTCTGGGGTAGCTATCCACGGCTAGGACGGGCTTGGTGAATGAGGTCAAGCCATATGCACCGATGTCCAAACCGGTGCGGATAGCAAACGTGTAGTTATTTATAGATTTGGGAAATCCCTCTGAGCCTGTTGCCGGCGAGCACTGCTATTTGGTAATATCGCCGGCGATTTGGCGGCGGTGGCCTTAATATCGCTTCAATTTCTGGTTTAATTTGCCGAAATTTCACTTTTGTTAAATGTTATTCTGTCAGCGACGGCGGCGGTGGCGATTTGTTTTGTTTACATTCGTCGATTCGACAATATGAATATCGCCACCGATTTAGCGGCGGCGTTAATATCGCTTCGATTTTAGGGTTAATTTGATGAAATTTCACTTATTGAGTATGTAATTCTGTTAAATATGATAGCATTGAATAGATTTGGCTCTAATATATCAGCGGGCGCCACACTAACCGGCGTGGCCTGCAGTTAAACTTGACTTGAAAGCAGGGTAGCTTAGCCTAGGCTATGGTCGGCAGCTAGCACTGGCACCAGTTCATGCATGCATATTTTCGACCGTTAGCCGTGTGGTGCCACCCTAGCCACGGTTAGGGGGCTAGCACCAGCCCATGCATACGCCCCAGGTGGCGCCTCACCCCCCTACCATCTGCCAATAATCGGCCGTCCTGATATGACCTTAGATGTTGCTAGGAGGTAAAACAACAACAAGCAAACAAACAGCCAATAATCGAAAGGTTGTATTATTATTATTATTATTACCATCCAGTAGGGTTTCATTATTGTATTGCAGTAACCGCCTCCATGTCTGCCCGCATAAGACTAGTGGTGCCACCACTTTGTGGGTTCGAGTCCCACTCTGGGCATGATGTCCGATACGTTTATATAATAGGGATGAAAGACCTGTGCGATTTCATGGATTTCCGCTGTTTTTGGTAATCTATGATTTATGCTGTTAAAAAAATATCTAGGGTCCAATAAACAGACAATATAATCCTATGTATTTTCTCCATCTAGTAGCAAATGCTAACATAGAAATCCAGAAACACTTTCAGTGACGACTGGTGTTATACTGAATGTGGGCTGAATTTCTGCGGAAATGCACAATTCTCTCACATATCATAAGCTTAGCATTGTCAGGGAATCCCGCGGAAAATACCAGAGGTCAGGTTTCATTCAGCACTCTCTCCAAGCATTACCCTAGCTCTATTCTACTCATCAGTCAGTACACACTATCCTTGGAGAGTGCCAGTCATTGTTATGACAATATTATCGCCTAGCCATCCCTGATATAAGACACCCCCCCCCCCCCCCCCCAGACAGACATTATATGGAAGATGTCCCACAAGTCTGGTCAGAAAGAACCTTTTGTGAACTGGACACGTGATGAGGATGTCAACAGATAGGCTACCAAAGCAGATCCTCTATTCTCAATTGTCTTCTGGTCCGAGAAAGAGAGGACACCCTCGTCTCTGGTTCAAGGGTACTATCAAGAGAAACCTGAGTCTGAGAGACACTAAGACCGACTCATGGACATCTCTCTCACAGCAGAGAGCTAAATGGAGAGCGGCGGTTAAGTAATGAAAGCAGTCTTTGTCGCATTGCAACCGACAGCATGATGAGGCAGACTCTATTCACGGGTGTGGGGCAGGGGAGTCTGCTGTCTCCATGTGACCAGTCAAGCAGAGTAGGTGGTCTTAAATTAGTGTTGTCATTGTCGTGAGGGTGGTGAAAATGGGAAATATTGCACCTAGAGCGGGACTCGAACCCACATCTCTTTGCACTCCAGGCCAGTGTGCTAACCATGACACCACCTAGGCTCCCTGATATAACCACACTACCCATGCCTACCTGTCTATGTGGTTACTTGCCTGAGAGATCAGTGCAGACCACTACACTCGTCCCCCCTGGAATTGTAACTCTTGTAATGCTTACAATTACATATATACAGGCAATGCACTAACACATACATACACAGGGTAGGTTCAACAACCATACAGTGCGTAGCTTGTACAGGATCGTGGTCATGGCAACCAGTGTTGTGGGGGTGGTGAAAATGAGAAATATTGCGCCTAGAGCGGGACTCAAACCCACATCTCTTTGCACTCCGGGCCAGTGTGCTAACTATTACACCACCTAGGCTTCCTGATACCACCATACTACCCACGCATACCTGTCTATGTGGTTACTTGCCTAAGAGGTCGGTGCAGACCACTTCATCATCTTTGTCCCATAGTGACCGGCTTGGCATATTTCAGCGGCTGAGGGATGCTGGGACTTATGCGTGGCAAGGGCCCCAGCTAACGGCCTGTGTGTTGAGTATGGGGTTACTGTAGGAGCCTTGATAATAAATAATGGGGTGGTCCTCTGGGACAGAGGTATGGTGGGGGTGGGGAGGGTGGGGAGGTCGGGATGCTGCTTGGACTGGTGGAGGGGGGATGGATCGCTGGTGCAGGAACCTGTAGCCAGACTTACTCGTTGTGAGTAGATATTAATGGGACTCAGTCGCGCTATTACATCAGGCAATGGTTTCCATGGATACTAGCGGCGGCAGTTCAGCATCTATAGAGCAAAAGGCAAACTTGTCCTCATTGGCTACGCGGACCACGTGACAGGTGAAATGGTAGTTAGGGTCCATGGTATATTTGCAACTTTAATTAACGAAATATAACAACTATAGCATAGTCCGATGGTTTTGAGTTTCTGTCATTTTCTGAGAAAATTATGGTATGTTAATCGTTATAAAAAATAATCTACCTTGCATTAGTTTGAAGTAACTTATTTTAAATGGGTAAAAAAATAGGGTTGGTGACCGCAGGGGAGACACGTTGACGATCGAGTTGCGATCAGTCGGCGATTGGTCGGAGACTGGACTGCAACTGGTTTGTGACTGATCAGCATTCTATTGCAGATCAGTCGCTTGACCACTGGCTGACCAATTGCCAACCAATCACCGAGTGGTCACATGCAGTTGCAGTCATGCCTCAGTCTTCAATTAGTTGTTGTTTGATTGCTGATTAATCGCCAACCGAGGAACATGCTTGGTGACCTCCGAGTGACCAAGGACATTTCTTTGGTGCAACACCTGCAACCTCCTTGTGACCAAAATGCGACCACTGAGGACCTTTTTGCGACCACTGTTTTCTTTTGGTCGCAAGATGTCGCAAAGTGGTCGCAAGCCTAGTGTGACTGGCTTTTTACACAGGTGAAGATGGGGGAGTAAACAAAGTGGTATTCTATCTGGTGTAAAATATTTGCTCGGACAATTTTACTGTCAGAAATTATATGAAAATAGAAATGCTATAATTATATACACCAATGTATGTGTGTCTATCTTTCGGCGGTACAGTGAATGAGGGTAGAAGCCGATATAGCGAGCAGCGCGAGGTGGCACCACTATCGGAGCTGAGGTTGAGTAGGTTGGATCAGTAGCTGACCAGCCCCAGACTCGATCACCCGATGACTGGAGGGTTGAGCTGAGGATGGGAGAGCGAATTCCGGGTTATTATGCTCGTATAATTCTTACACACCATATATATATATATATATATACATATATATATATATATATATATATATATATATATATATATATATATATAAAATCGTATATAGAGTTCAAGTATAGGTTAATAAGGAATTGTTAATTGGACAATTACAGAACTGCCAGCTCGGCTCAATGAAGCCAAGTATTTAAGTATTTGACATACATATACAGCAAAACCTCTCTAACCGACCACCTGCACATATCGACCATTCCCCTATGTCGATCGCTTTATTTGGGTCCCAAACAATCGCCCATACAGTTGCCTGTTCTGCTGTTCTGGTCGCGTGATGATATCAACATGTGGTCTTTGAATGAAAATTCGCTACATCTTAACAACATATTCAAATTCTAGAAAAATTAAAAGCCCTTTCACCCTTTGGTGTCCAGGAGCACCCGGGTGTACCCGCAAGGCAAGGCAAGCCTTATTTGGGTCCCAAAACAATCGCCCATACATTCATTGTAGCAATAACAAAAACCCTCCCTAAACCGACCACCTCTCTAAATGGACCACATAAAGTCGGTGCCATGGTCGGTCGATTTAGAGAGGTTTTACTGTATGTAAATATATATATATGTATATATATATATATATATATATATATATGTGTGTAGTGGTCTGCACTGACCTCGGGCAAGGAGCCGCATAGACAGGTAGGCGTGGGTAGTATGGTGATATTAGGGAGCCTAGGTGGTGTAATGGTTAGCACACTGGCCCAGAATGCAAAGAGTCCCGCTCTAGGCGCAATAGTTCCCATTTTCATCACCCCCACAACACTGGTTGCCGTGACCATGATCCTGTACAAGCTATATGCTGTATAGTTGTTGAACCTACCCTGTGTATGTGTGTATGTAAGTAAGTTTATTGCCTATATGTATGTAATTGTAAGCATTAAAAGACTTACAATTCCAGGGGGACGAGTGTAGTGGTCTGCACTGACCTCTCGGGCAAGGAGCTGCATAGGCAGGTAGGCGTGGGTAGTATGGTGATATCAGGGAGCCTAGGTGGTGTAATGGTTAGCACACTGGCCCGAATGCAAAGAGATGTGGGTTCGAGTCCCGCTCTAGGCCCAATAGTTCCCATTTTCATCACCCCCACGACATATATATATCTTTTTTTAATCTCCGGAGCACCATGGAGCATCACCACCACGCAAATCGCTGCAACCCGTATCCATGACCGCCCTTTGATGAGGCACTCATCAGAGAGTCTGCTTTGAACTGCTAATTGAATATGCTAATTGTGTTTACTCTAATCGGCTATAAGTACCAGCTGGCGCCGACATCTGCCATGTCGGGAGTCCAAATGGCTAGACCGGCATGCCTAGCGAGAAATGCACCTGTTCTACTGTTGTGGTCACGTGATGATATCGACATGTGGTCTTTGAATGAAAATTCGCTACATCTTCACAACATATTTAAATTCTAGAAAAATTAAAAGCCCTTTTACCCTTTGGTGGCCGGGAGCACCCGGGTGTATCCGCAAGGCAAGGCAAAGACTCAATCAACCTATTGACTATTGTCACCAGACGGTGGCCAAATGAGTTGAGCGTCCGTTTCCTGTTTTGGGAACGCTGGTCGAGTCAAACCAATGACTTTAAAAATTTGTGCTTGTCGCTTCCCAGCCTGGTGCTCGGCATTATTAGGATAGGGCAAGGACTGGTTGGCTCAGTGTCAGGATAATGTGACTGAGTGGGATATCAGATCATGGTGCTGGAGGCCTGGTTTCCCAGTGGGGCAGCACTATAAAGTCATCATGAGATGTTAGGACGTAAAACAACAACAAACAAACATATTGAGTATTGTTATTGCTGCTGCTTCCAACTCTATTGGAATTAGTCGGTCCTATGGTCGGTCGATTTAGAAATGATTTACTGTAGATGGATTATTCTAGAGCTGCGCCCTGTGGATCTCCGTTTCCGGTAATTTCCTTGGGCTTGATTTGTTTCTCCTGCTTAAAGCTGCATAGTCAGATGAAATATCAAATTTTCAAAACCAACCCAATTATCTAGATTTGATTTGACATTTCTAACTTAGATACTGATGCACTCATTAAGCATCTGTTTCTGCGTAGAAGGCGATACTGAGTCAATTTACCAGAACCTGTTACTGCAGAAGTCTATGGCGTCAGAGTTTTGGCAAGCCTGCCAAAACTAATTTTCTATGTTTGCACTCAAAATATCTCAAAAGTTTACTATTTAAAATAAAAGTAACTTTGAACTAATGTAAAGTAGGTAATAGTGATCGATCTAACATATTTATCTCAGAAAAAATACAGAAAATCAAAATCATCGGGCAACTTTAATCAACGGTGAAGCAACAACAAAAAGTCATTCCCATGTTGAGCAGTGCTCAGCAGTTGAGCTAATCTGAGCAGATCTGAGCAATTCTTCCTCGGCGTTGATACGTCTGACGCGTCCCAGACGCTGAACGTCTCCATCAAGCCTTATCTGCCCGAAGCATTCCTAGATAACAGTGGTTATTCCCCACGGACTGCCTCTAGCTCCGATAACTTAGGCGTGAGCATCCCTCAGCAATGGCGATCATTGCCGAGCAACTCTGAGCATTTGGTTCTAAGCCTGGACATGTCAAATTTACCCCGGAAGTGGTCATACACCTATATTCTTTTGTATTATGTTACATTTCTTGTGCTGGGTTTGTTTCTTTGTTTGTTTTACGTCCTAACAACATCTAAGGTCATGTCAGGACGGGTACCGACTTGTTACAGTGTGCACTCATGATGACTTTATAGTGCTGCCCCACTGGGAGACCAGGCCACCAGCACCATGACCTGGCACTGAGCAAACCAGTCCTTGCACTATCCTAATAATGCCGAGTGCCTGGCTAGGGAGCGACAAATATCAATCTTTAAGTCATTGGTTTGACTCGATCAGGCTTCGATTCCACGGTCTACCAATACGGGAGATGGACACTCTAACTCATTCGGCCATCCCGTCTGCTCTCTTGTGCTGGGAGGTCGTCAAACACACAAAAAAGAAATAAAAAATAGCATTTTACATTCACGCATAATAGCCTGGCATTCCTTAGCTGCTAGCATGTGCCAGTGTTTCCAATTTATTTGGATTTTTAAGGAGGTTGTAAATAGGTCAATCTGTGGTGTTATTGCACAGCACATCAGAATGGTCCCTTGTTGTTAGGGTGGGTTATTAATCTACATTTTTATTATTATTATTAGTATTATTATTCGTATTTCTTTGAGTTGATTTATTAAAGCTGCATAATCCGATGCAAACATCAAATTTTCAAAACCAAAACAGTGATCTAGATTTGATTCTACATATCTAACATAGATACTAGTGCACTTACCAAGAATGTGTTACCACAAAACAGAAGACCAATTTAGCAGAGCTTGTTACTGCTGAAGCCTATGGTATCAGAGTTTTGGCATGCTTGCCAACAATTAATTGTGTGTGTTTGCCTTTCAAATGTCTCAAAAGTGAGCCATTTTATGTCAAAGTTACTTCGAATGAAAGTACGATAGATTATAACGATCAACCTAATATATTTATCTCAGAAAATGACAAAAACTCAAAATCATCGCACTATGCAACTTAAAATATATTGCGGTGAGCAGCTTTGATCAGTGTTGAGCAGCTGTTGGTGAGAAGCTGAACTGTTCTGAGTAATTCTGAACTGTCGTGAGCAGCTCTGAGTTGTACTGAAAAACGTTGAGCAGTGGTGAGAAGCTCTGAGCAGTAGTGAACAGTTCTGAATTGTAGTGAGCATCTGTGAACTGTGCTGATTAGCCTTGAACGGTGGTGATCAGTTATGTTATGTGGTGATCAGCTATGTTATGTGGTGAGCAACTCAGAGCAGTTGTGAGCAGTTCTGAACTAGAGTGAGCCGCTCTGAATTGTATTGAGCAGCTCTGAATTGTATTGAGCAGTTCTGAATTGTATTGAGCAGCTCTGAACTGTAGTGAGACGCTCTGAATTGTATTGAGCAGTTCTGAATTGTATTGAGCAGCTCTGAAGTGTATTGAGCAGCTCTGAATTGTATTGAGCAGCTCTGATTTGTATTGAGCAGCTCTGAAGTGTAGTGACCCGCTCTGAATTGTATTGAGCAGCTCTGATTTGTATTGAGCAATTCTGAATTGTATTGAGCAGCTCTGAATTGCATTGAGCAGCTCTGAATTGTATTGAGCAGCTCTGAATTGTATTGAGCGGCTCTGAATTTTACTGAGAGGCTCTGAACTGTGATGGACCACATGCGGTGGCCGATTCGATAGAGCGCAGGCCTCCCGGTCAAGTCAAACCAATGACCTGCAAAATTGATACTTGTCACTTCCTAGCCAGGTGCTCGGCATTATTAGGATAGAACAAGGACTGGTTGGCTCTGTGTCAGGATAATGTGACTGAGTGGGATATCAAGTCATGCTGCTGGCAGACTGGTCTCCCAGTGGGGAACCACAATAAAGTCATCATGAGTGTGCACTGTCAAAAGTCGTTACCCGTCCGGATATGACCTTAAATGTTGCCAGGACATAAAACTCCAACAACCAACCTGACCTGTGGTGAGCAGCAACCCGTGACCAGTAACGAGCAGCTCGAAGCAGCAATCTTGTTGCAATGAATAAACGCTGGCCTCTCGTAGATCAAACCGGAGCTCCCTAGTGTCAGTAATGCACTCCCAGTGGCGCGGGGGGGGGGGGGTGGTAGATGGAGCGGAAGGATCGCATCTATTGTCCGGGGGGAGACTGGGGTTAAGTGCTGGGAGGTGCCTGCCGTTACCACCCTGCGGTGAGTGCAGTCTCACGCACACTGCTCACCACTTAGCTTTAGTTGTTTGATGGGGTTTTACATCCTGGCAACATCTAATGTCATATCAGGATGGGTACCGACTTGTGACAGTGCACACTCATGGTGACTTTATAGTGCTGCCCCACTGGGAGATGAGGCCACCAGCACCATTACCTGATATCCCACTCAGTCACATTGTCCTGACACAAAACTAATCAGTCCTTGTCCTATCCTATTAATGCTAAGCGCCATGCTAGGTAGCGACAAGTATCAATTTTGGAAGTCATTGGTTTGACTCGGGTTGACATTCCACACAGGAAGCCTACGCTCTACCGATTCGGCCATCACGTCCGGTGCCCACCAATTAGACTGGCACTAGACTACAGGCGGCACATTTAAAAAAAAAAATTTGTTGGTACATTAGTTGTTTAAGCAGGGGAAATTTCAGTCGCAGACTACTGGTCTTCCTCATTCCACTGCTCCTTGCCCTATCCTAATAATGCCAAGCGCATGGCTAGGAAGCGACAAGTATCAATTTTTAAGTCATTGGTTTGACTCGACCAGGATTCTAACCCACGATCCCATGATCTACCAAACACGGGAGACAGACGCTCTAACTCATTTAGCCATCCCGTCTGGTTAAACAGCTGATGGCTGTGTTAGTGGTTTTCCTTTATTCTCAGCACAATCCACCTAGCCCTGGTTATGCCGCCGCCCCCCACCCCCCCCATCACCACGTACAGAGATATTGCACATACAGTTCCAGACGTTTGTTTGGGTTGCTTTATTGGGTTTCTATATCATAATAACATCTAAGGTCACATAAACATGGTTATCGATTGTGTCAGTGGACGGTAATGTCGACTTTATAGTGCTGCCTTATTGGGTTACCTGCCGCCAGCACCGTGACTTGATATTCCTCCCCCATTTCTGCTATGGTGGCGCTACCTGGGAGCGTTTCTTTAACCAATAGGATATTTGTGTGCGCATTGTCTACCATAGTACCAGAGAATACAATCTCCTCAACACATATATGTATACAGGGTAGGACAATAAGGACTTCCCGGTTGCCCGGGGCAACTAGTTTACTCGGTCGGGCAGGTGACGTTTATATACATACATACACACACACACATATGTAGACATTGATGGTACATTTCCATACAGCTGAGATACTATCCCTGGATCCATCCTTAAAGTGGTAAAGAAAATTGCGAGCTACAAATAAAATGGATTCTGTTTAATTTGGTCTTGCCCTTAGGGCTGGTGGATTGCCTGACCTACACATCCACTTGCCACTCCCCCGGCGCCATCATTTAATAGCACATGGGGGGGGGGGGAGTATTTAATGAATAAACGGAAAGGGCTCATTAAGTGACTTGCAGCTGCGTGTGTTCAATCAGCAAATCCCACTTTCTAGCAGGAGCTGAAGTTAGAAACTGGTTGGTTGGTTGTTGGAGTTTTACGTCTTGGCAACATCTAAGGTCATATCAGGACAGGTACTGTCTTGTGACAGTGGACACTCATTTTTTAAATAATTTTTTGTACATTAGTTGTTTAAGCAGGGGAAATTTCAGTCGCAGACGGCTGGTCTTCCTCATTCCACTGCTCCTTGCCCTATCCTAGTAATGCAGAGCACCTGGCTAGGAAGCGACATCTATCAATTTTTAAGTCATTGGTTTGACTCAACATTAATGGTGGCATTACTAGGATAGGACAAGGACCGGGCGGCTCAGTGTCAGGATAATGTGACTGAGTGGGATATCAGGTCATGGTGCTGGCGGCCTGATCTTCCAGTGGGGCAGCACTATAAAGCCGCCATGAGTGTGCACTGTCACAAGTCGGTACCTGTCCTGATATGACCTTAGATGTTGCTAGGACGTAAAACAACAACAAACAAACTATGCAGCTTTAAATAAGCTGTCGCTAGCTGACCGGCTGGGTGATGGTCGGTCGGGCTTATATGCCATGCCATTGACCAGCTGATGCCGCATGCAGAATTCTATTCATGAGGGCCCAGAAGTTGGTATCCGGGGGGGGGGGGGGGCAGACGGTTCACCAGCCATGGTAACAAGTGGTACTCTGGGGAACGAACAGCAGCTTCGTATTAACAGTTCGTTGACCATTTGTTAACCACAGCGGCCCGCGGGTTCTGAAACTAGAGGATGGTTCGGGTAGATCAAAGAGTCACGCCATACTTGCAGTAGGGGTGAAAAGCAACCCATTAGAAAAAATGGTGAAAAGTTGGGTATGGCTAGGTAAATTGAAATGAGCAGATTCATTCTTAATTTAGGAAGCAAAATATATTCTTTATATACATGTTCATATTTACCCGCTACTTTTAAGTTGACAAATATAATTAAACATGTAAAAGTAAAATTGACACCATTCTATCATCGCCCTCTTGTCTTTTTGCATTCTCTCACATTTCACCAACTCTGTGCCGATATAAGTAGTCATTTGATACTGGAACCAGGAATTCCACTTCCTGTTCCATACTAAAGCAATTTTCTCCCGTATTTAGACTACGTTGTTATTCCCCCCTACTGCAACCATAGGGTGAATCTTGTATTTAGGGTAGATGCTGCATATTGGTTGTGTGGTGATTTGATCCTTTATCATCATCATGCTGTCAGTCACAGTGCGATAAAGACTGCCTTCATTACTTAACCGCCGCTTTGTGAGGTTGTACATTTCCTAAAAGCTGCTTGCAAAGTGTTGAAGTGCTGCTAGCTTTTGCAAGTTACTGGTGGCACTCTCTCAGGGAGCAAATAGAGGTCTCACACCGGCAAGGACATGTCAAGACAGGCGCAAACTATTTGTCCCTGCAGTGGCTGGTCGGGAGATGTTGGGAGTTCCATTCATCACTGCCCTTAATGCTGCCATGGTAATATGGTTTTCTGTTAGGGTTTAGCCTTTGATTCTATCAAGAACCAGAACTTGTACCACAAGGCAGTGGTATACAACATTGCAAGGCAGGGGCGTCAAACTCCCTGAGGTATTTTAGCACCTAAGGTATCCGAGGTACTGCATTACCCGCATACCAGTGTGGCCATAATAAACAAACTTAGGATCTGAAATCGCAAAAAAACTTTCTCTTTGATAGAGTTGCAATCACATGGAATAGGCTTCCCCCTGAAATAGTCAAAGCTCCATCACTAAAAAGCATTGAAAAACATACTCGGTAAATTTTAGAGTGAGTATTGGTATTGTCAGTCCTGGCTGTGTGACCACTAAAATTAAGACAGGTCAGGCGGAATCTGTTAACAGGTTATTATGCCTAAGTATATAGACAGAAGTACAGTAAAACCTCTCAAAATCAACCGACCATGGGACCGACTTTAAACGGTCCATTTAGGGAGGTGGTGGGTTTAGGGAGTTTTTTTTATCGTTACAATGGGCGAGTGTTTGGGCCCCAATTAAATTAAAAAGATCGATATAGGGGAGTGGTCGATCTGTGGAGGTGGTTGGTTAGAGAGGTGTTACTGTATACTATAAGTATGACGATCCCTATGTGAGCATTAAAGAGATCCGCCCACTGACCGACTTGTCTTTTGGGGAATTTTTGCGGGAATTTGTCAGTAATGCTGACCGCTATGTGTCAAATGGTTGGCTATGATTCCCCCTCATTTACACTCTCCACCCCCACAAACCCCCATCCCCACCCCCACCCGGAACCCACACTCACCCCATCCCACCTCTACCCCCTCACGCTCCCCGAACAGGCCTTTGTTCAACGGGCCAATCGCTGCCTTTAGATTAGCACAATTACAGCATTACAGTGGCCCCCCACTACTTGGAGGTCATGACCTACATCCAGAGGTCACGGCTCAGTGACCACAGCTGACCTTGATATGGGCCGGGGATAGACGAGATCACTGTTCTGACTGCGCATGCGCTGAAAACGGCGTTGGCAGCAAAGCAAATGCGTACGGCCATTCAGTTTGCCGATACGCGTAGGGCAAAACTTCCGTTTTATTCCAAATTAATAGAAATACATAACAATTTGACATAAACATCACTTTAAGGCTGATATCCACATCACTATTATTAATTCTTGTTCTAAATATTAAAATGCCAAATGTGTCAACAGACACTTGTTTCAAAGAAATATATAACCAATATATGATTAACTCTACTCATTTTCTAGTTCTACATATTTCATTAATGAGAGGATGTAAATAAAAACATGAATAAAATAAGTTAAACTGACTGGCTATGGCTCTAACACTAGTCTGAGTGCCCAGATTTCTTTAAATCTAAATGCACATGGCATAAGATGTGCTGCTTATATTGAAGTAAATGCAATGCTGGATAAAAGATTAATATCTTAATTTATTATATATATTATATATATATTTTAGTTGGTATTCTATGTATCAAACAATAGCTGAGATGAGCTGAAACTAGCACATTTCATAGCTGCACCCAGTGTATTAGCATGTGCCATGTGCTTCTCGCAGGTTTGTTTTTCTTCCATGCATCCCACAATGCAACGTGCCGCTGGAATGGTGATGTAGTCTATTGATTGGGTGGTTGCGGCTCATTTAGTGACTGCAATGCACTTTGCACTTCTATTCTCCACATGGTTCCTGATGACCAAACATGGTTTTGTTTCTAAAGTAGATTGCAGTGAAATTGTCCTCGCAAATATTTAACACGAGACCAGATAGTAGTTCTTGCATCATGGTGTATGTTAGATAAAGGATTCACCCTGTACATCCAGTACAAGGGTGAAAACTAACATATTAGAAAAATGGGCGAAGAATTTCGACATGGCGGGAAAATGAATTGAGCTGGTAAATTCTTAATTTAAGAACCAAAATATATTCTTATTTACTCGCTACTTTTGATTTGAAATATATAATAAAACATGTAGTTTAAAGAATTAGAAAAATAAAACTGATGGCATTTTATCGATGCCATCTTGTATTTTTGCATTCTCTCCCATTTAACCAACTCTGTGCTGATATGGGTAGCCATTTGATACTGGAGCCAGAGTTTCTACTTCCTGTTCCATACTAAAGCAGTTTTCGCCAGCTTTTACATAGGGTGCGTGTTCACCCCTGTACTGCAAGTACGGGGTGAATCTTTTATCTAGGTGTATGATAGATAGACAATATTCACCACCTACTCAAACTAATGTTGAATGACAACCATGTCTAAATCAGACCCCCAACTCCTTTGATGGTGATCAAAAGTAAACAATATGTGCAGGATCTGGTTCCGGCTTACACTGTTTTTCCATAACAGCGTACAGTTGATGAAATGGGAGAGAGTGCACGCACAAAAATGGCATGCACTAGGTAGCCGGCTATGCTAAATAATCATTTGAACCATATATTTATTTAGCATGTTAGATTCTCAAATCACGTGGTTATGTTCATAACCCAGCCGTCTGCCACGTTTCTGTAGGGTTGACTAGCAGTAGCAGCCCTGTCCTGGAGTCAATGCTTCTGAAGTATTTAGGTATATCTGCAGCATAAGCATTATACAAATATTATTTAATAATGGAACCCATCATGTATTAACTTCTCTCGGCTAGATTCGAACCGGCACGCTGGTTATGTGGGTACAGCAGCCTGGCGCTTGGCCAGCTGCTTAAGCCAGGGGGGGAGGATTTGGCGTGCTTTCTCCAGCATCCAACGGTTTTCACCTCCAGTAGGCACATTTGGTTCTAAACTCTAGGTTTAAAAATGTTTGTGTTTAATAAACAGTAGGTCTTTTGAGCCAGCCAGAGTGTCTACTCAATCCAGGTACATATGTCTTCTGTTGTATTAACCTGTAATAACTAAATAATATGCATATTCATTACCTCACCCCCCACCTTCTGCTGCATAAGATGTGTGGCCCAATGTGCTGGGATAGAGATTCAGTCTTTTCTTGGTGGTCATGCAGAACTGAAACTACCTGCATTGTCTTAGGTGCCAATAAAATGTAGCTTTGTCTAATAAAATAGTGTCATAAAATGACTATATATAATAATGTATATCTGTGAATTTGTCTTACCGTCAGGATCTAACTGTAAAATCTATGCAATATGGTGGGGATACGTGAAGGTCAAATAGTAACATTGAGCTTATCTGCGATACCCGCCTCATCTTAATATAAATATTAAACTTGCATAGTCTGATAAAAGCAACACATTTTCTAAAGCAAAGCACATATTGTATATTTAAACCTACATATTCAACTTAGATACTGGTGCACTTATTAAGTATTTGTTGCTACACATATGGGCATACTTATTAAAGTTGTATAGTCCGATGGTTTTGAGTTTCTGTAATTTTTCTGAGATAAATAGATTAACTTGATCATTATAATCGACCTTCCTTTAGCTTCAACTTCAAGTCCTGTTTATTTTAAACAGTTATGTTTTGAGATATTTGAAGTGCAAACATGTCAAATTAGTTTTGGCAAGCTTGCCAAAACTCTGACACCATAGGCTTTAGCAGTAACAGGTTCTATTAAATTGTGTCAGTATTCCCTGCTATGTGGCAACAAATGCTTAATACGTGCATCGGTATCTAAGTTAGATATGTAGAATAAATTCCAGATAATTGTTTCGGTTTTGAAAATTTGATGCTTCATCGGACTATGCAGCTTTAAGAGCGTCTATCAAGTCCAAGGCCTATTATAGTTGTATCCTATTGATTGATTGATTGATTGATTGAATGATACCAAGTCAATTTAATAGAACCTGTTCCTGCTGAAACATCGGATCAGACTTTTGACAAGTGCACCAATATTTATTGTGTATGTTTACCCTTTAAGTATCTCCTAAGTTGGCAATTTTAAATTAAATTAATCTCAAAGCAAAGTCAGGTAGATAACAATCATCATATATTTATCTCATGAAAACAGGAACTAAAAATGATCAGTCTGCACCTTTAAGACAAGATAGCCAAATGAGATGGGCACCTGCTTCCCATGTAGTGTCATGGGTTTGCACCCTGGCCGAGTCAAATCAATGAATTGAACATGTATATGTACCGCTACCTATCCTTGCACTCAGCATTACTAGGATAGGGTATGGGGAAATGTGGAAAAATCAATTGCTTGCGATTGGAATTTCCCCCGCATAAGGGGCTGTCACATTACAACGTATCGGACCAACGTACGCCGACGTATGTGATTTTTTGCTGTTACATCGGGATACGTCATTATGCGTTACACATGCGTTAGGTATACGTCAATGTACGTTGAGATACGGCGTCGAGCATCAAGGGGTCGGCAAAGAATTGTGCACGCACAAAACTTTCGACGTACGACAATGTGTGGATTTTACATCGGCCGTATGTTATGTTTATGTTAGGCGTACGTCGATGTACTTTAGACAAACGTTGCTCACTACGTTGCACTACGTTGATCTACATTAAAGGCAGTGGGAACGTACAGTCCATGTACTGACAATGTATGGATAACGTATGGATAATGTATGGATAACGTACATTTAACGTTTCTCCAGCCCGTCTTGACGTGTAACGTATGAGGCATAGTTCTGC
Organism: Branchipolynoe longqiensis; assembly: GCA_030323885.1. NCBI lineage: Eukaryota > Metazoa > Annelida > Polychaeta > Phyllodocida > Polynoidae > Branchipolynoe > Branchipolynoe longqiensis. The sequence continues at coordinate 46,968,350 of CM059197.1, forward strand.
CGATCGAATAACGTATATAACATTCACCAGTGTAATTTGAATGTTTTTCGTCCAGAAGCACGTTAGCCATATGTTGGTCATACGTTGATCATACGCTATGTATAGGGTATGTATACGTCCAACTTTGCCCCGTGCCAAAAAGTTTGATGCTTCTCGAAGTAAAAAAGTGATTTTATGCATTGGTCGCATGCTTGCGAGATGCGTCACAATGTGACAGGGCCTTTAATCAATGACCTGTAGCCAAACACCTGTAAATAAAATCCCCACATGGATGTGTACAGCTCAGCTGTAGCTACCTTTACACACACACCTGCACTAGACGCTAGTCGTGCGAAACACTCAACCGCCACTCAGCCGTGACGAGCGGCACGTGGCGCCACCTGGTGTAGATCGATCGCATCTGTGACTCTGGTCTGACCCGGTGATTTGCATTCTTTGTCCAGTTTTCGCCACCTGGTGGAGCCACCGAAGCCGCACTCGATTGACTCCCAACGTAAGCCGGTGTAGGACGTTCAAAACACTACGCCGTTCAAAACACTACGGTAGTGTTTTGAACCTACGTTCAAAACACGACGGTAGTGTTTTGAACTTAGGTTCAAAACACTACTGTTAAGTTCAAAACACTACCACTACGTACGTTCAAAACACTACCCAATTTCAAAACATTAGCTGACCCTGCTGCGGCGTTTGAAGCACGTATTAGTAGTATACGCTGATAGCCCTGCGACGTTTGAAGAGCGTATTAGTACTATACCAGAGAGCGTGTATATAAACAGATGAGAGGGACAACTCCCATACTGGAGCATGTAACATCTGCCGACTGTGGCGCTCCAAGTGGTGGTTGTTGAACAGCTTAAGCATATGGGCAAACCTCAAGGCATTTTCAATGGCAGTGAGCAATCTTCATCCAGAAAAAGTGAAATATCTCTAAAACTACACCACCTAGAAACAAACTGATTGGAATACACATAGAAAAACATGTTTATCAACAAGATTTTATTAAATTGATATGGTTAGGGTTCTGGATTTCTATTAATTTGGAATAAAACTGACGTTTTTCACTACGCGTACGGCAAACTCAAGGCATTGTCAATGGTCGTGTGCAATCTTCCTACAGAAAAAGTGAAATATCTCTAAAACTACACCACCTAGAAACAAACTGATTGGAATACACATAGAAAACATGTTTACCAACAAGATTATATTAAATTGATATGGTTAGCGTTCTGGATTTCTATTAATTTGGAATAAAACTGACGTTTTTCACTACGCGTACGGCAAACTCAAGGCATTGTCAATGGTCGTGTGCAATCTTCCTCCAGAAAAAGTGAAATATCTCTAAAACTACACCAAATAGAAACAAGCCGCTTAGTACACATATAGAAAACATGTTTACCAAAAGGATTATATTAAATCGATAAGGTTAGGCTTCTGCATTTCTATTAATTTTGAATAAAAACAAATGTTTTGCACTACACGTATGGCAAACTCAAAGCTTGTTCAACACTAACCGCCAGGAACGCCAGTGTAGCCTGTGTTACCGATTTTCGCGGGAGTTGTCTCTCTCATCTGTTTATATACAAGCTCTCTGACTATACGCTGATTGCGCTGCGGCATGTGCACCATGTATTAGTATACGCTGATAGTGCTGCGGCGTTTGAAGCACGTATAATAGTATACGCTGATAGTGCTGCGGCGTTTGAAGCACGTATTAGTACTATACGCTGATAGCACTGCGGCGTGTGCACCACGAACGTCAAACGTCATCCCTCACTCCCTCCCTGTGTGTGTGTCTATGTGTGTGTGTCTGTGTGTGTGTCTCTGTGTCTCCGTGTGTGTCTCTGTGTGTGTCTCTGTGTCTCTGTGTCTGTCTCTGTGTATGTGTGTCTCTGTGTTTCTGTGTCTCTGTGTCTGTGTCTCTGTGTCTGTATGTGTGTCTCTGTGTCTATGTGTGTGTCTCTCTGTCTCTGTGTGTGTCTGTGTGTGTCTATGTGTGTCTCTGTGTCCCTGTGTCTCTATGTGTGTGTCTGTGTCTGTGTGTGTCTGTGTGTGTGTCTCCATGTCTCTGTGTGTGTCTCTTTGTCTGTGTGTGTCTGTGTCTGTGTCTGTGTGTGTGTCTCTGTGTCTCTGTATGTGTCTCTGTGTCTGTGTGTGTGTCTGTGTGTGTGTCTCTGTGTCTGTGTGTGTGTGTCTGTGCGTGTATCTCTGTATCTGTGTGTGTGTCTCTGTGTGTGTGTCTCTGTGTCTGTGTGTGTGTCTGTGTGTGTGTCACTGTGTCTTTGTGTCTCTGTCTCTGTGTCTGTGTGTCTCTGTGTGTGTCTCTGTGTCTTTGTTTGTGTCTGTGTGTGTGGCTCTGTGTCTGTGTGTGTCACTGTGTATTTGTGTCTCTGTCTGTGTGTGTGTGTCTCTGTGTCTATGTGTGTGTATATGTGTGTGTCTCTGTGTGTCTGTGTCTGTGTCTCTGTGTCTGTGTCTGTGTTTCTGTGTGTGTCTCTGTGTCTGTGAGAAGAGCAGATGGGATGGCCGAATGAGTTGAGCAACCCTCTCCTGCTTTGGGAGATTGGGGGATCCGAACCCATGGGTTTGTGGGTTCGAACCTTGGTCGAGTCAAACCAGTGACATAACAAGTTATACTTGTCACTTCCTAGCCAGCCGCTCGCCATTATTAGGATAGGGCAAGGACTGATTGGCTCAGTGTCAGGATAATGTTACTGAGTGGGATATCAGGTCATGGTTCTGACAGCGTGGTCTCTCAGTTGGGCAGCACTATAAAGTCCCATGAGTGCGCACTGTCACAAGTCGATACCCGTCCTGATATGACCTTAGATGATGCTAGGACGTTAAACAACATCCAGCAACCGGCTGACCCACATTACTACATACTGCTCCACCCTAAGAAAATAGAGTAGTGTTTTGAACTTAAAGGTAGTGTTTTGAACTTAAGGATAGTGTTTTGAGCGTGGCCACAGTAGTGTTTTGAACTTACCATCAACCAGGTTCAAAACACTACCGTAGTATTTTGAACCTAGGTTGAAAACACTACCATAGTGTTTTTGTGGGGTAGTGTTTTGAACTTACTACACCGGCAGTATGTGCTTCCCCGAAGGAGTGATTTCGATAGTTTTGAATTTCTCCTATTATTATTGTTATTAATGTTATTTTTGTTATAATGGTTATTATGGTTATTTAGTTGATGGTCAGAAAGCTTGACCTTAGTTTGAAATAACTTTTATTTCTAAGAGTTAACTTTGAAGATAATGACAAAGAGTCACACTGAACTAATTAGTCCTTGGTGTCAGGCTAGATGGCAACAAGTATAAATTTTGTAAGTCATTGGGTTGATTGGGCTGGGATTCGAACTCCCCACCTCCCGCACGCACGGGAAGCCTGGGACACGGCGTCCGGTCTATTGATAAGTGAGCCCTTTATGTGTAAGTTCATAGCTATAGTGTTCAGGTTGCATGAAGGTGCATATAAGATTTACAGCTGTCGACCATTTTGTAGAGACCAGGTGGGATATACAAAGAGTGCTAGCTTCCCATTGTGGGAGGTTTCGGGTTCAAATCCCAACTGAGTCAAAACAATAAGTGAGGGAAGTTATACCTGTCGCTACATAGGTTGATGCTGGGCATTGACGCTTAAAAGGATAAGGTACGGGCTGGTTTACTCAATACACGTACTAGGATAATGTGACTGAGTGGGGTATAAGGTTATGGTGCTGGTAGCGTTGCCTCCCAGTGGAGCAGCACTATAAAGTCGCCATTAGGGTCCATTGTTACAAGGCAGAAGCTGTTTTGGATATGACATTAGATGTTGCTAGGACGTAAATCCCTAACAAGCGAACTTTTATATGCAATTGACCTCCCCCCACCCGCTCTCCAATTACCATGCGCGCGCGTGTTTGTGGGCATGTGGATGTGTCGAATTAGCTTGCAGCAGTGAGTTTTAAATGGGAAATGTAAAGGCACACACATATCCACACGTGCAATGAGTCGACAGGGCAAGCACGTGTCCATATCGATGTGATTATTTTAGCCGGAGGCAACTGGCCAGTGGTTAGGGTGCCCGCTTATCATGCAGTTCGTGGGATCGATCCCTAGACAAAGTTATACTAGCCAAAACCTCACTTGGTACTAGGAATTACTAGGATATGAGAATGATTGGTTGGTTCATTATAACGATAATATATATATATGACTGAGTGAGATATTGTATCCCGATGCCACTGTCACAGTATCGTAATTGTGCAATACTATTGAGCCATCTGGAGTGTGCGCATGTTACAATCTGGCACCAGTTTAACCGAGCTTGGTTCAACGAGATTGTAATGTATATATATATTTATATGTTAGAACATACAAAAAATATCTGTGCAAAATAAAAACTGGGAACCCCAACTGAATTACACCAAAAGGGGGCAGGTGATATGTCACGGCCCACCAACTGGACAGCCCACGGCGGGAAAACCGGAAATATAAAAGCCAGATAACATGTCCAACAACAATATAAATCAAATCAAATCCAAACAAACATAACTCAACCACCTATTACGTACAAGCCTATGAACATGTAAATAAAATAGGCTAGTATAGAATTTAGTAGAAAAAGTGGAAAACTCTTTCCAAGAAAACCCCAAAACACTAACATAGAACCTTAAGAAAACAACTGACATAGTAATAAGAATAGAACAAAAATACAATGCCAAGAAAATCCAAAAAAACTAACATAGGCTACTAACCATACCAACAAAACTATCTATCTGCTACTGAAATGCAGGCAATCAGATAACTTATCAGCAGCTACTGTCTGGTAAGACAACACCAACACTACAGCTGGCCAGCATTGAAAACAAGCCTGGGTACCCGGGCTTACATGCTATGGACAGTATAACTACAGCCTCAATAAAATATATTAAAAAAATATATATATACATATGTATTTATATATATGCTCTAACAAAACCTATATATACATTTTTTATATTAATGATAGACATACTTAAGCAGATATATGTACATACGATTAGTATAGCATAATTTTATATATACAGTAAAACCTCTCAAAATCGACCGACCTTGGTCCATCTAGGGAGGTGGTCGGTTTAGGGAATTAGAATATGGTTACAATGGTATTTTTGGGACCCAAATAAAGCGCATGATATAGGGGAATGGTCGATCTCTGGAGGTGGTCGGTTAGGGAGGTTTTACTATACATCTGTATTTAAATATATATATAGGGTTTGTTAAAGAATAAATATATACTGATCACATATACATAATACATATATTAATCATACATACATAATACATATATGCTCTAACAAACCCGATGTGCATGTATCTATATATGCATATATATGTATGTATATATACAGTAAAACCTCGCTAACCGACCACTTCCACAGATCTACTCCCCTATATCGATCGCTTTATTTGGGTCCCAACAATACCATTGTAAAGATATTCTAACTCCCTAAACCGACCACCTCCCTAAATGGACCTATTAAATTCGGTCCCAATGTCGGTCGATTTAGAGAGGTTTTACTGTACATATATATATATATGTATATAACATGTATATAATTTTATACATATATACTAACAAACCCAATTGGTTCTATTCCACAGAATAGCCTCTTAAAGGCTGAGTAATGCGCTCCCAGCCAATAGCTCTGAAAAGGGGTAGAGATGTGACCCACCCTTTATATTTATATTTATTCGCTCCATATGCGATCAGGTATTGCAGAGGTCACCAGAGGTCACAATGGGCCAGGTACTGCACTGACCTAGATACGAATGAGCTGCTCGGTGCAGCCAGCGCACTAAGCGGGAGTACCGGCGCAACAAGGTTGAATACAACCATTCACTTATTCGCCGCAGATCGATCAGTGTATAGTTTAGTTGCGGTGTTTCAGGCCATTACCTGGAGCCGCACCGTTGGATTCCGAATGATCCCTGATGGAGGCCACGAATTGAATTATTGCATATATCATATGACGTCAGCATGGGTATCTAGGTCAGTGCGCACGCTGCCTGGCTGCAGGACGACACAGGGTCACACTGCAAACTCAATGTCTATGAGCAATCTTCATAGAGAAAAGGTGAAATATCTCTAAATCCACACCACCTAGAAACAAATTGCTTCGCACACAAACAGATAACATGCTTAACAAACCGATTATATTAAATTTATAAGGTTCGGGTTCTGGATTTCTATTAATTTTGAATAAAACTAAGGTTTTGCACTGTGCATATTGGAAAAAGCAATGCATTGTCAATGGCTGTGAGCAATCTTCTTTCAGAAAAAGTAAAATATCTCTAAAAACCACACCACCTAGACACAAACCGCTTGGCACACACAAACAGATAACATGCTTAACAAACAGATTATATATTAAATTTATATGGTTCGGGTTCTGGATTTCTATTAATTTTGAATAAAACTGACGTTTTGCAATGCGCGTATCGGCAAACTCAATGACAGTGTGCCTTCATTCTGCAGCCAAGCTGCGCATGCATACACGATGTTTGTAAACATTGAAAGGGGTCTATGCCCCGTTCACACACGGGCCTTAAGTCACCTCAAGTAGTTTGCCTCATCTAAGTCGACTCAGATCGCGTATGTGAATGGTCCTCTGAGGCGAATTAGGGCTGAGTTGACTCAACTAGTTCGCCTCAAGTAAACCACTTTGCAAGGGAGTTTAGATGAGGCAAACTAGCTTGAGTCGGCCTAAGTGGCATGTATGAACTTAACTGGTTTAGTTGAGGTGGCTTAAGCACATGGATGGAGACTGCTTCCTAACAAGTAGTTGCTTTCATAGTGGTTAGAACACATGTTTGAACTGTCCTACATGTTTGGACCATCCCATTTTTTCAGATATCATATCGAGACTGCTTCCTAACAGGTAGTTGCTTTTGATAGGGGTTGGAGCACATGTTTGGACCGTCCTACTCTTCCCATTTCTTGCTAGGTATGTTGTTTGTATGTATTTACTTGTGGATGTATATGTGGCATGTGGATGTACATGTGGATGTATGTGTGGATGTATGTATGTGTGGATACCCATTCTGATATGACCTTAGATGTTGCTAGGATGTAAAACAACAACAAACAAAAATCGATCTGAGCCGGTTTAACGTGCGTGTCTGAACGCGACACACTTTGAAAACTCTGTATGTGTGAAAGTGTCGCTAGTTCGACTCATCTAGTTCGCCTCATCTAAGTCGGCCTAACGCTGTACGTGTGAACACGGCTTATGGTGCCACACTTTGACTATGAGTGGCTATATTTAGCACAGCTATGGGATGAGGCGGGTATGGGGGGCCACTTTGCTTCACAATGTATCGATCTTATAGAGCATGTGAGGTAAATGCTCTGTTTAAAGAGGCGGTCAAATAAATAACCAACACCATTTTACTAATAGGAGCAAATAGAGGTTTCACACTGGCAAGAACATGTCCAGACAGGTGCAAAACTATTTGTCCCTGTAGTGGCTGGTCGCGAGATGTTGGAAGTTCCATACATCAACCGCCCTTGATGCTGCCACAGTGACATGGTTTTCTGTTCAGGGTTTGCTCCCTTAGCCTTCGGTTCTGTCAAGGACCAGTACCACAAGGCAGTGGTTTACAACTCTGCAGGGCAGGGGCGTCAAATTCCCTGAGGTATTGCAATACCTGCATACCTTCCATGTATGATGTCACATAATGGACTAGTTGAGCTCCAACACAGTAGGTAGGGACTTGACACTGAGAATTTCCAGCCGATCGGCGGTTGGTTGTTTGTGTTTTACGTTCTGGCAACATCTAAGGTCATGTCAGGACAGGTACCGACTTGTGACAGTGCACGCTCATGGTGGCTTTATTGTGCTGTCCCACTGGGAGACCAGGCCACAATCACCATGACCTGATATCCTACTCAGTCCTAGATAAAAGATTCACCCCGTACTTGTAGTACATGGGTGAATGACAACGTAGTGTAAATACGGGCGAGAATAGCTTTAGTATGGAACAGGAAGTAGAATGCCTGCCTCCAGTATCAAATGGATACTTATATCAGCACAGAGTTGGTGAAATGGGAGAGAATGAAAAAAGACAAGATGGCGGCAATAGAATGCCGTCGATTTCACTTTTAAATCTTATTAAACTAGATGTTTTATTATATTTTTCAACTCAAAGGTAGCGGGTAAATATAAAAACATATATAAAGCATATATTTTGCTTCTTAAATTAAGACATTATTCACTCAATTAATTTCCCCAGCATGTCAAAATTCTTCACCAGCTTTTCTAATGGGTTGGTTTTCACCCCTGTACTGTCAGTACGGGGTGAATCTTTTATTTAACTCAGTCCCTGCTATAATATATACAAGGTTGAGAATTTCCCACTGCTTCGTAGGTCTGACCTGTTCTCATCCCTGATTAAATCAAGCAGCCTATGGCTATTCTTAGCAATGCTATGGCTATGGCTAATACAGTTCTTGAATGTGACTTTTTTTTTTTTTTTTGTGGTGGGTGTATTTATGCTGCCCATAACGGTTAAGTCTAATGACTTGTTTTCGCCGCTAGACAGTAATAGTCTTGTGACTCCCCTTCTTTTGGTCACTTTTAGTTGTTGTGTAGCTAACTACTGCATGCATTCTTTCTTTGTTTGTAAGCATTCTCCCACATCTCCCAAACCTCTGTGAGTTTGTTTGTTCTACATCGGATAATTGTTTCATTACCAATAGTTAATTTATCTTAATGTCTTCACCTTGCTGTGTTAGTGGTCATTAGGTTTTGATTTTAAGTTTAAAGTTTACCTTTTGTATGTAAAACTTTGCTTGAATTAACAGTGTATTTTCTATTTAGTTCAAGCTGCACAGTCCGACGAAAGCCTAAAATTGTCAAAACCGAAACACTCATGTAGTTTTATTCTATATATATATATATAACTTAGATACTGGTGTCTTTATTAAGCATTTGTTGCTGCATAGAAACACTGAGTCAATTTAATAGAACCTCTTAGTACTGAAGTCTATGGTATCAGAGTTTTAACATGCTTGCCAACATCAATTTATCATGTGTTCACTTCAAAGATCTTCTTTGTGTGTGTTTGTGTGGTGACAGTGTATTTAAGTTGCCCATAACGGTTAAGTCTAATGACTTGTTTTCGCTGTTAGACAGTAATAGTCTCATGGTTCCCCTTGTTTTATTACTTTCAGTTGTTGTGTAGCTATCTACTGCATGCATTCTTTCTCTGTTTGTAAGCGTTCTTCCACATCTCCCTAACCTCTGTCGAAAGTTTAGCTAGCGATGTAGCATTTTACAGCATTCAACATAGCCCATTTTTTTTACAAGATGCAGCCCCATACGGGATGACCGAATGAGTTGAGCGTCCGTCTCCCGTTTTGGTAGATCATGGGGTTCGAACCCTCTGGTAAAGTCAAACCAATAACATATGAATTTATACATGTCGCTTCCATGTCAGGTGCTCAGCATTATTAGGATAGGGTAAGGACTGGTTAGCTCAGTCTCAGGATAATGGGACTGTGTGGGATATCAGGTCATGCTGCTGGTGGCCTGGTCTCCTAATGGGGCAGCACTGTAAAGTCACCATGATTGTGCACTACCATAAGTTGGTACCCGTCCTGATATGACGTAAATGTTGCCAGAACATGAAACTCCAACACCCAACCAGTAAGATGCAGTCCCGTGTTCTCAGCATGTGAACACCATTGCATGCCTCCTGGCGGAAATGTTCCTTATGGGTCACGCGGGAATTTGCAACTTAGCATCCTTATGGGACGGACCAGATCGGATGGCCGAATGAGTTAGAGCGTCCATCTCCCGTGTTGGTAGACCATGGGAATTTGCGTTCGAACCAATGACTTAAAAAGTGATGCTTGTCACTTCCTAGCCTGGCGCTCTGCATTATTAGGATTGGGCAAGGACTGGTTGGCTCAGTGTCAGGATAATGTGACTGAGTGGGATATTAGGTCATGGTGCTGGCGGCCTGGTCTTCCAGTGAGGCAGCACTATAAAGCAACTATGAGTCCACACTGTCACAAGTCGGTACCCATCCTGATATGACCGTAGATGTTGCTAGGATGTAAAACAACAAGCAAACAAAACAAAAAATCCTCATGGGACTCTGAATTAGAAGCACTTCTTTCAAAAACATGCCGAGTCTCTGCACGTGATGATGTTGTGAGCAGCCTATGTTAATCACGGAATGATTAAGCCAGCGTTTCAGGTTTAATTACATTGAATCACTCAATCACACACCAGACCATAACTGTGCACGCTCTGGGCGATTCGTGACTACGCAGAGATATATTTATATTTCAACAGTAGTCACTGTCAGTATTTATTTCTTGATAACCGAGGAAAACGGATTTTTTGTTGAAATGCAATTCAACATATACGTATAACTTTGTCAATTGTAACGATCAACATACTATCGTCTTGTGCATTTGCTCATAATAAACTGATTTATGGTGTTTCATAATCCCAATAGAATAGATACTGATTTGAAGCAAATGTCCTTGTGTTTTCAGTGTAAATGTTTCTGTGCTATTTTTGTGTCAATCGTTGCATAGACAAAAAAAAAGAAAGAGTTAGCACCTTTTGAGACAGGCTCATATATATGCATCTGTTTGTTGTTTTGTGTCATAGCAACATCTAAGTTCATATCAGGACGTGTACCGACTTATGACAGTGCGCACTCATGGTGACTTTATAGTGCTGACCCACTCTGAGACCATACCGCCAGCACCATGACTTGATATCCCACTCAGTCACATACTAACATTTTAATCGGTGTTGCATGTTGCATCTTATTACATATAAAGTCACATAATACTGCACCGGACGAGATGGCCTATTTAGTAAGACTAAGAGCACTTGGCGGCTTCCTGTGCGGGAGGTCGTTGATTCAAACCCTCGCTGAGTCAAATCAATGATTGATCAAATTGATAGTCATCACTACCTAGTCTCGCACTTGGCATTAATAGGATAGTGCAAGCACTGGCTTGCTCAGTATCAGGATAATGTGACTGAGTGGGATATCAGGTATTGGTGCTGGCAGCCCAGTCTTCCAGTGGGGAAACACTATAAAGTCATCATGAGTGTGCGCTGTCACAAGTCGGTGACCATCCTGATATGACCTTACATGATATAAAAGCCTAACAAACATGAACTTCATTATTGGAATATATTTTGTTCCTATAATATATGTATCTTCTTTTTAAATTTTCTTTTATTAAAAAAACAATCAATACTTTCAACACATAAGAGACTAAGGACCGTTGTCCCTTCTTTTACATTCCACCGAGTTTCATGTCAAAACTATACCCACACTTCTTGTTTATTGAACCGATAGTGTTCTCTGTGGAAGAGTGGTTAGAGTGTCTGAACTTTTTCTAGGTCGGACTCCTAATCTGAAGGTCGGTGGTTCGATTCCCCATGCCCCCCACCTCTGCCAATTTGGATTTCCACGGCTGTGTATAATGTACAGCATCATCAAAGGCCAGTTGCTCTCATACCATGTCTATGTGGTGTGGGTGGTTGAAAATCCCTTGGGTAGGTCACAGTGTACAGACGACAGGTGAAAAAGCTGCATCCCTTCATGATGCGACATCTGCATTCGATCATGAGGCTAACCTGGAAGGACAAAGCGACAAATAAGGAAATACTAGAACGGACAGGGCTGCCCTCTATGGAAGATCTTCTGATAAAAAATAATCTCCGGTGGACTCGACACCTCATGAGGATGTCATCAGACAGGCTATCAAAGCAGATCCTCTACTCTCAACTGTCTTCGGTTACAGAAAGAGGGGGCGCCCTCGTCTCTGGTTCAGGGATACCATCAAGAGAAACCTGAAGCTGGGAGACATTAAGATTGACTCATGGACATCACTCTCACAGCAGAGAGCTAAATTGAGAGCGACAGTCAAGTAATGAAAGCAGTCTTTGTCGCATCGCGACCGACAGCATGATGATGATGAGGTAAAAGTGTAGGCATGGGCTTTCTATTGACAAACTGTCTAATGGTGAAAACAAGTCTGTTCAGACTTATCCATGATAGGGAGTATAAATCTTCCAGAGAAAAAAAATGAAACAGGAGAAATTCCAATCACAGAAAAATGGTTTTGCTCAATCAACTGCTCCCTTTTCCTATAGTAGGACCGCTGAACAGGGGACAACGGTATTATGGATTGTCCCTTATTGAAGTGTAACAAGTTGCAAGTAGCATTAGACAGTTATTATACACAGTGACTGACACACGATGGTAGACCAAATAGCCAACACATCAAACGCACTGCCAACCTGACAACACTTAAGTTCTTAACCACTGTTTATTGCCATCACAAACGTCACATACTCGCATCATTCACCCTAACACATACAGACGTCTGTACATACAATGTGTCAGTATCCCTGACACCAGTGCCACCTAGTGGCAGGGCGATACATGGGCAGCATACCGCCCCGCCTGACGCTATTGGTTTAGCCTGCCGGGTCCTGGCGGTTCCCGTCTGCGCTACTTCCGGTGTGGGAGGGGTCGCTAAAGGAACCACACTGGGTATACCGCGTTATATATGATGGTATAAAACCAGAGTGCTTTACTGCTTTATATATCGTTGTATGCAGCTTATATATTTATATATTTATATATATATTTATATATTTATATAATTATATATATATTTATATAATTATATATGTATCTCAGAAAATGACAGAAACTCAAATCCATCTGACTTTGAAAAGTGATATACAGTCTACGCTACCTATAACGTTCACCCACTGCTGCAAAATGCCGTTATAGAGAGAGATCCATTATAGGCAGAGACTGACTGATGGAGGACACATGCAGGCATCGGCACTCGCACAGGCACATACACAGGAACATGCACATGCACATACACTGGCACAGGCACAGACACAGGAAGAGGCACATGCACATACACTGCCACAGGAACAGGCACATACACTGGCACAGACACAGACAGATGTTAGGATAACTATATGGCATGTTGTTATTGACAGAGAATATTGATCAAATAGGTGAAAAAATAGCTCGTTGTCCGCATAAGACAGTTCGTTAGACACAGAGGCACTGCTATTCAATTAAAGGGGTGCCGTGATGGGACCAGCACATTTTGCCATTATTGACAGATTCATGATTGACAGAGGCTGTTATTGACAGAGTAGACTGTATATATAAAGCTGTATACCACGATATATATATATATATATATATATATATATATATATATATATATATATATATTTCGAGAGCAAACATGGTACATAAATGTTGGCCTGATTGTCAAAGCTCTAACCCCATAGCCATCAGCAGTAACAGTTCATATTAAATTGCCAGAGTATGGTCCTTCTATGTACCATTAAATGTTTAATAAGTGAATTACCTATTAGTATCCAAGTTGGATTTGTAGGCCTGGTCACCCAGTGGGGCAGCACTGTAAAGTCACCAGGAGTGTGCACTGGCACAAGTTGATACCCATCCTGGTATGACCTGAGCTTTTGGCAAGATGTAGAACCCCAAGAAACAAACAAATGTATATATATATATTATATATATGCGTCAGTTATAACCATACTACAAAATTAATATCGCTGTGCGGTTCCAATACAGACAGATATGTAGCAGGTTATCAGTACTTTTTTACTAAATGTATTTTATTCAGCGAATAATGTCTTTTGTCAGCGCCAGAGCACTGGTCTTCCGGCCGTTAATTACAATTTGTTGGTACATAAATGACAATATCAGTTGCAATAATAACCACATGAAAAACCTGTTCGATAATAGAAGCATAATATAAATTGACTATTTGTCGTAATAGTAACTGCATGCAATTCCAGTTCAACATATGTATTATGCACTTGGTGAGCATGCATCAATAAATGTACAAGATGACTCTAGAATTGTGTTTAAACACTTCTTTCTTCCTTTGTTTTCTCTCTTCTCTTTTCAAAAAGATATAACATATCTACAATACACATATATATATACTATATTGCGAATATGCAAATCAGTGGATCCAATCACCAATACCAAATGCGGAAACCTGGCCATTTTTTTAAAATTTATTTTTTTATCCCATCACGAGTGTTCCGTTCTGTGTGGCCTAATGATGGGATCGCGGTCTGAGATTGCAGTGGGGACTTACATCAGACAGGTTTTATGTCAATTTAAAGGAAAATTTTAGGTAATAGGTTTTGAAAGAAGGTGTAGTAGGGGTGGGGTCAGGGCGGGAAGGGGATCAGCGTGCAGGGCTGTGTAGTGCATTTGAGAACATTTATATATATATGTATGTACAAGGGTCAGGGCAAGGAAGGCCTTTAGAATACCTATAACCGTGTCAGGGTCTGACAGGCCGGTTGTATTTTCATTGAATCAGATACGACAGAAATATAATAATAATAATAATTATTATTATTATCATTATTATTATTATTATAGAATTCAGCATAAATAATATTCACATGCCGCGTTTAATAGCACACCAGACAATAGTGGCCAGGAGTAGGAGGAGTCGGACATGGGCAAGTTAAGACATGCATTGCAAGCCCGTCTGACCGTGTGCCATTCAGAACTGCCTGCCTGCCAGCGACCTCAGAAACATGCTCCTGCACTACTCTGCCGCCAGTCGCACACCTATGATGCCCAGTGTCTTGTAGGTGCCAGTGTAATGCTTCAGTTTGATGCTCATGTTGTATTAAGTGCTAACCCAGACGGGATGGCCGAATGAGTTAGAGCGTCTGTCTCCCATGTTGGTAGACCATGGGATCATGGGTTTGAACCCTGGTCGAGTCAAAGCAATGACTTAAAAATTGATACTTGTCGCTTCCTAGCCAGGCACTCGGCATTATTAGGATAGGACAAGTCCTGGTTGGCTCAGTGTCAAGATAATGTGACTGAGTGGGATATCAGGTCATGGTGCTGGCAGCCTGGTTTCCCAGTGAGGCAGCACTATAAAGTCACCATGAGTGCGGACTGTCACAAGTCAGTACCCATCCTGATATGACCTTAGATGCTGCTATGATGTAAAACAACAATAAACAAACAAACAATCCTAATAATGGCGAGCGCCTGGCTAGGAAGCGACAAGTATAAATTTTTAAGTCATTGGTTTGACTCGACCACGGTTGGAACCCACGATCCCATGATCTACCAACATGGGCGACATACGCTCTAACTGATTCGTCCATCCCGTCTGGTTTATATATTCTGTTTACTACAACTTGGGAGACTGTCATGTTAATGCCCGCCATACACATCGCGGGACCCGCTGTTACGGGCAGTGTGGTGACCACCCACCTGTGGAATTCCCAACCCTCAATCTTGATCCATGCGCCAAGGCGTATAAGGGGGTTTCCAAGCCGTGCAATGTGCATCGACACATTAAAAGGCATCCCACCACACCAACTGACACTTGTCTTCTCCAGCTTTACCAGATTCGCTATGCATTGACTCTAAGGTAGATGAGTGGAGGTTATGGTATATAGTACACTGTACAGTGAAACCCCATTATAACGAGCCCTGATTTAACGCATGTTCTGATATAACGCAATGATTCATTAGACCCAGAATTCTTTAATTCAAAGGTAATTCATTAAAGTAACTGAACCCCAATTTAGCGCGACCCGGCTGTTTTCGTGGTGACATTTGATGGACCCTAACGATGGCCTTATAACGGGGTTTCCCTGTATAATATAATTATAACTTAACAACAGAACTGGCTCCAGGGCTCTGCTGTCCCATTTCACACTAGGCCTACTCTCCCGAAGTCCCATATGGTGTCGCCTCCTTCCCATTCACATCAATGTTGTAAAGGGTGGCTGGCATTTGTGGAATGGACAGCTAGTGTCATGGGTGAGTGGTTAAGCATGCATGACAATGAACTCCACCCCCTACAACCCACCCGAACTGCTGTAGGGTCGATGTTGCAGTCCGGTGCGAATTGGAAGTGTTTCCATGGTACCCGTCGACTGCTGTCCTGATGCCGGCCACCCAAACACACGCCAGTGTGAGATAATATTCTGACTCCCATACTCTTAATAAAGTGACGCCTCAGTCACTTTACTATACATAATAAAGAGACTCCCACCCTATCATTTTGGGACTCCTCTGGTAGGTCGTGGGTTCGAACCCTGGTCGAGTCAAACAAATGACTTAAAAATTGATACTTGTTGCTTCCTAGCCTGGCGCTCGGCATTATTAGGATATGGCAAGGACCTGTTGGCTCAATGTCAGGATAATGTGACTGAGTGGGATATCAGGTCATGGTGCTGGCGGCCTGGTCTTCCAGTGGGGCACCACTATAAAGTCACCATGAGTGCGCACTGTCACAAGTCGGTACCCATCCTGATATGACCTTAGATGTTGCTAGGACATAAAACAACAACAAACACATATTGGACTCCTCACCCAAGTTTATTTCCGTAAATGTTTAATTCTTTTCTAATAATATGAATTGATTGTTACTCTTGCTTAAATGAAACACAAAGACATACACAGACTGATACATACAACAATTGTATTTCAAACAAGCCATTTTCTATCATATTAATATACATACATATACATACATATACATCAACGTACATGCAAATGAGTAGCTATACATATTGTATCTTTAAAATAATTTTTTTAAAGGGTTGACATATCCCTTAACCCACCACAAATATCCATTGACCTACAATCACAATATATATATATATATATATATATATAATATATATATATATATATATATATATATATATAATTTATAATGATAGGGTGAGTCGCTTTATTTAGCATAATTAAATGACTGGGGAGTCACTTTATTATGGGAGTCAGAATATTATCTCACCCCGGTTTGCAGCAGTCACCGGAAGTGCTGCCAGGCGTGGCGCCCCCTGGTGCACGGAGGTGGCGGCGGCAGGTGGGTGGTGCGTGAGTAAGGGGTCGGCCCAACGTACCTGTTGCCAGTAACAATGGCGTTTCGAAGGACAACATATGAGTAATATATTGTCGGTCCGTTCGTGTCACAATGTTTGTTTGTTGTTGTTTTACGTCCTAGCAACATCTAAGGTCATATCAGGACGGGTACCGACTTGTGACAGTGCACACTCATGGCGACTTTATAGTGCTGTCCCACTGGGAAACCAGGCCGCCGGCACCATGACCTGGTATCCCACTCAGTCACATTATCCTGACACTGAGCACACCAGTCCTTGCCCTATCCTAATAATGCCGAGCGCCTGCCTAGGAAGCGACAAGTATCAATTTTAAAGTCATTGGTTTGACTCGACCGGAACTCGAACCCACGACCCCACAATCTACCAGCACGGGAGACGGACGCTCTAACTCATTCGGCCATCCCGTCTGGTCGTTTCACAATGTTTATATATATATAAGTGCATATATTTGCGTTATATGCTTTTTTTTTGTTTTGGAATAAATTAGGCTGGACAATTTCTTTTAGGACCTTGGTCATTTTATATATATATATATATATATATATATATATACATACACATATATATATACATATATATATGTATATATATATATATAATATAGAGAGGGGCAGTAGGTGGAGGAATATGTATATATACGAGTCAGCCTCACGAAAATGTGCCAATTGGTGGTCAATTTAAGATGTCGGCATCGCAATTCTTAAAGTGTAGTGCATTTCTTTGTTTCATATTAAATTATTCTGGAAACAAATAAGTTTGTTGTATTTTCTCTACCTTTACATTCGGGATAAATTTAATGACTTTCCAACACTTATGTCAATGCTAAACAATAATTATACCGATCGACGCCGACATCTAATACTCGACGCCGACAACTTTAACAGATGTCGGCGTCACAATTCTTAAATTGTTGTGCATTTCTTTGTTTTACATTAAATTATCCTAGAAACAAATAAGGTTGTTGTATTTTCTCTACCTTTACATTCGGGATAAATTTAATGACTTTCCAACACTTATGTCAATGCTAAACTATAATTATACCAATCGACGCCGACATCCAATGCTCGACGCCGACAACTTTCCCCAATTGGCCTATTTTCGTGAGTCTGACTCATACATATATACATATATATATATGTATATAGTCCCTACCGGCGCCGGCCGGGGCGAGTGCATGCTGGTGCCTGTAAAGTTGTGATTAAGAACCGACTACACGCGTTGACTCCCAGTTGCATACTGACTTTATTACGGTACCTCCCAGTCTGCGCTGGTTGCCCGTTCGCTGGTCCCGGTGTCACAGTTTCTGCCGTCCGCCAGTTTCCACGGTACGCATCGCTTCTGTGCATGCGTCAAAATCGAACAGCATCGTCACTAACCTTATAAATTTAATGTAATGTTTTTGGTAAAGATGTTTTCTATATGTGTACCAAGCGATTTGTTTCTAGGTGGTGTGGTTTTAGAGATATTTCACCTTTTCTGTATGAAGATTGCTCACGACCACTGACAATGCCTTGAGTTTGATGGTACACGCAGTGCAAAACATTAGTTTTATTCAAAATTAATAGAAATCAAGAACCCTAACCATATAAATTTAATATAATCTTTTTGGTAAAGATGTTTTCTATATGTGTACCAAGCGATTTGTTTCTAGGTGCTGTGGCTTTAGAGATAGTTAACTTTTTCTGTATGAAGATTGCTCACGGCCATTGACAATGCATTTGAGTGTAGGCATACCACGGAAACTGGCAGACGGCGGAAACTGCGACACCGGCTCGGAAGGGGTGTGGACCACTTCAGAGGTTATTTATTACACACGATAAAGGGTTTATGACTATCCATATATATGTAGAATATAATTTATTATATATATATAAAGGAGGCGGAGTTTCCCCCCTTCTCTTCTTTAATTAATTATTTATTATTTATTTATTATTTATTCTTCACTGTATATTCACCCCGGGCCACTCTTTTGCCCCGGGACTGCCATCTCATTGCCGCTTGGCTCAGTCCAGCCTTGACTGCACGCCGAGCACCACTTATTTTTAGCTTATATATATATATATATATGTTAAATATATATATGTTCCACACATAAATATACACACACATTTATATACGAATATAAATATGTATATATATATATATATACATATACTTATGCATATACATATACATATATATTTCTCCTCCTAACTAAGTGGGGAGGTATGGCAGAAAGTAGGGAGCCCAGGTGAAGATATTGCACTCACAACCTTGGGAAGCAATAGGCAACAGAGCGCGTCCACTCCCACTCCCTCCTCCACCTCCCCCTCCGCTTCCTCCAGCACCTCCAGCATATACAGAGTCCGCCAGGCGGTGGGCAAACACACCTGGGCAGCAGGTTGCGGGGTGCAGGAGCCCGGTGTGCAGGTGTGTGTGAGTAGTGATAGCGATGGTGATAGGCGTTCTGGCTGCCTCACTGAGACAAGCACGTGTTCAGCGCGGGACAGAGGATGGATGTCAATGACTCAATGGTGATCGTCCTGCAACAGTTAGGTGTCAATTACTGAATTACTGGCGCTTTGGTGTCTTGGATACCCGCGGACATGCACACTGCCCCACTGTTTGCAGGGCGAGCCGCCGTGCCTCCCTGTATTTGATGAGCGTGTGCAGCAAATATACATAGAGGAACCTCTTTGGAGGAGGAAGAGGAGGAAGAGTAGGACCAGGAGGAGGAGGAGGAAGAGTAGTAGGAGGAGGAGGAGGAAGTGGATGAGGAGGAGGAAGAGGAGGAGGAGGAAGATCATAATTAATACATCAACCTTCCGATTATTTGGATTTGCATAATTCTAATATACCATACATCCGTAGAGCAGGGCACTACTTACAGATACACACTTACTGTTCACTCACAAACACTCACTAACACTTAACTCACACACACTCACACACATTCACACTCACTCACACTCACATACACTCACTCTCACTCATTCAAATACATTGACTCAATCACACACTCACTCACATATACTCACATACACTCACTTACACACCCACACACTCACTTACACTGACACGCTCACTTACACAACCACACACTCTCTCTCTCACACACAAGACACACAATGACATAGAGTGCCTGCCCGCCCGCTCGCCCGGGCGGCGGCGTGTGTCTGTAGTGGAACTGAAGCGTAGCACCCCGGCGGCCAGGTGTACTGGCGGCCAGGTGTACTGGAGCCGCCAGGTGCTGCGGCGCACACCGGAAGGACGGACCAAAGGCGGACATGCGCCGTGACACTGCACCCCGACTCCCGCCTTCTGCACTCACAAAGACGCAGCGGCGGATGTCATCACAACAGCTCGGGACCACCACCTTGCGACATGTAGTAGATTATTACTATTACTAGTATTAGTATTAGTATTACTATTATTGACCCAACCACCACCTCACCCTACACTGGCCCCTTTCGTCCTACTGTGTAGTCTTAGAGACGGCGCAAGTAGATCCGTGTGTGTGTGCATAGAACGGTTGATTGGTTGGTTGTTGGAGTTTTACGTCCTGGCAACATCTAAATTAATATCAGGATGGGTGCCGACTTGTGACAGCGCACACTCATGGTGACTTTATATTATAGTGCCGCCCCACTGGGAGACCATGCCGCCAGCACCAGTAGACTAGCAGCACCATGACCTGATATCGCACTCAGTCACATTATCCTGACACCGAGCCAGCCAGTTCTTGCCCTATGCTAATAAAGCCGAGCGCCTGGCTAGGAAGCAGAAAAGTATCAATTTTATAAGTCGTTGGTTTGACTCGACCGGGAATTGTACTCCTGACATTCCGCACGGGAGGCCTGCGCTCTACCAATTCGGTGACCGCGTCCGGTGTGGATAGGACAGCGTGTGGTTGGTAGACGGCAGGTGTGGAAGAGGTGCATGCTGGGAGAGGTGCAGTGTTTGCGTGTGCATTGCCTTCACGGTACCCAATGGTGCACATATAGTTAAATTTCGCACTTTTTAGCTCACATTATTACCCAGCAGTGTGACCTGGTCAGTCACATGGACGTGGATTGCCATGGATGCGTGATGTTCCCACTCCACGGCATGGATTATTATCGCCGTGTATATTGATGTTTTGTATATATAGTCCGTTCTATATATGCCGGTCTGTTTGAAGCAATGCTATATATTGTATATATATATATATATATATATATATATATTTCCACTTCATAGATGTGAGAGCCGGACTGACTTAACCTCCACCACTAACTTAGGTTATTGTTGTTTGCTGGAGCTTTGGGTCCTAGCAACATCTAAGGTCCGATCAGTATTGCATACATTAGGTTCTATTGACTTTATATATATTTATTTATATATATAAACTGTCTTGCAAGGCACGGTGAAAGGGGGAAGAAAACAAAACGGACAAAGGAAGAGGTGGGAAAACAACACAAGGGAATGGACAGGCCTGGAATTCGGCCAAGTCCCAGAGGGCAGTGGAGAACAGAAAACTTGAGAAAGCTGGTTGCAAAGTCATCTGTGGTGCTGCCACCACCCTCGCGGTTAAAGGATTGATGATGATGATGATGATGATGATATATAGCCAAGAATACATGCCCGGAAGTGGAGTGTTGCTAAGCATTTGAATGGTGAGAATTAGTGTTAACCCTATTGACCCCCCCCCCCCACACACACACAGACATACACAACCCACCCACACAACCCACCTCCTTGAGTACTATTCAACAGCAACCCATAGGTTCCATTCCGCTCCACGGTAGCTATGGGGTTCACAGGGTTGGAAGTTAAAGGGTGGTGGAGCGAGCCCTTCAGGAAGAGCAAGAAGAAGCTGGAGGTGACAAAGGCGCCACCTAGTGGCGCTCCTCTGGTGGGCGATAATGCGGGACAATCGGCCGCCGTCAGGGGCAGCGTGTCGCCGCGCCTCCCCTGGAAGCCCAAGGGCAATGTGCGCATGCGCACGGCCTCTGCCAAGGGCAGGTACGAAGGGAGCAAGCGGACACTGCCAGAGGGTGCCGCGGGCGGTCTGGGCGGAACCAGAAAGGCCGCCTCCGCCTGCGGAAAGTTGGAAACTTCCGGGAGCAAACCGAAACCGGCGGCCGGAAGCGGAAAGGGGAAGGCCAGGACCAAGACAGCCAGGAAGGCGAAGCGGCAGCCGTCGCTGACACTCCCCCGGTCGCTTTACGGCGGGGCGCCGCGGCTCGGGGCAGGAACGGGCACTTGGAGCTCACGGCGACCCCTGGAGGGGACGGCCCTGGCCGCCGCCGCCGTCGGCGCGCAGCCCGCCACCTTTGAGGGGAGGACCGGCGGCAGGTTCCTTCAGCGGCTCAATAACAAGGTGGCCGATCGGCTGGACCAGGAGCAAATAACCCAGTGGACGAACTGTCTGCGCAGCCAGAGGGTAGGCACTGTTGTGTATGAGAGGTTTTTTTTGTTGGCGGGGGAGGGGAGGAGAAATGGAGGGGGGGGATGTGTATGGAGATGTACTTCTGTGTTGTTTATTTTTTGTATATTTTACTTGAGATCCATTGATATTTCTGTCTGATCTGTACGGGAGGCGCTGTTGTATATGATCTTTTTTTAAAGGGGAGCGGAGGGGGATGTGATGTTCTTTTGGGGTTATTTAATTTTGTATATTTTACTTGACATCCATTGATATTTCGATCTGATCTCAAGGGTAGGTGCTGTTGTGTATGATCTTTTTTTTTAAGGGGAGCGGAGGGGGATGTGATGTTCTGTTGGGGTTATTTAATTTTGTATATTTTACCTGACATCTGGTGATATTTCTATCTGATCTGTGGGGTATGTGCTGCCGTGTATGATCTTTTTTTAAAGGGGAGCGGACGGGAGGGAGATGTTCTTTTTGGGTTATTTAATTTAGTATATTTTACTTGACATCCATTGATATTTCTGACTGATCTGTAGGGTATGTGCTGTTCTGATTGATCTTTTTCTTTCTTTTCGAAGGGGTGTGTGTGTGTGGTGTTCTCTTGGGTTGTTTACCTTTGCATATTTTATTTGAGATCCGTTTAATTTTCTTTGTCATCTGTATTTGAAAGAAAACAATTACATTTATTTATTAAGCGGCTTGAATTGTAATTCCCTTCAATACGTTTCTATTAAATTGACTTAGCATTTTGGGGGTGGGGGGGTACATTAGTTCTTTAAGCAGGGACATTTCAGTCACAGACGTCTGGTCTTCCTCATTCCACTGCTCCTTGCACTATCCTAGTAATGCCGAGCATCTGGCTATGAAGCGACAAGTATCAATTTTTAAGTCATTGGTTTGACTCGAACAAGGATTCAAACCCATGATCTACCAACACGGGAGACGGACGCTCTAACTCATTCGGCCATCCTGTCTGGTTCTATGCAGCAACAAATGCTTAAATGCACCAGTATCTAAGTTGGAGATGTTGGAGATGTAGACTGCAGTCTAGATGAGTGTTTTGGTTTTGACAATTTGATGTTTTCATCAGACTATGCAGCTCTAAGATTCAACACGCGTTCCTACCTCATCATATCACAGCCTACTTAGTAAGTGAGCCAGTATCTTTTAAATTGAAGACTGGTTTAATACTCAATTTAATACAGTTGCAGACTTTTGAGAGAATGTAAAACTCTAAATCGTTAATTGAATTGGTGAACTCATAATTATTTTTATTTTTGGTTCACCAACTCATTTGAGTTTTACATTTTCTCAAAGATCTTTGCATGGACTTTTTCCGTTCACATTTTTATCGATCGGGAAAGTTAGGACAAGTCACCTGCGTTATATAAGAAATCGCTAAGTGCCAGTTCTCATTGAGCTAGATTATTTATTTACCATATGCCCCTGTTTATTTAATAACCCCAGTGTTACACACACCGCCATTTGAAAACGACGCTAATGACAGTCTTTGGGACATTTTCAAGTGCAAATAGCAAATGATATATTTATTATAAAATGATATATTTATTATAAAATGACATTTATTATTAAATGATATATTCATAATTAACTGGTATATTTAATATTAAATGATATATTTACTATTAAATGATAAATTCATTATTAAATTATATATTTAATATTAAATGAGATTTAATAGTAAATGAGATTTATTATAAAATGAGATATTTATTATTAAATGATATATTTATTATTAAATGAGATATTTATTATTAAATGATATGTTTATTATTGAATGAGATATTTATTATTAACTGGTATATTTACTATTACACGATATATTTATTATTAAATGAGATATTTATTATTAAATGAGATATTTATTATTAAATGAGATATTATTATTAAATGATATATTTATCATTAAATTATATATGTATTATTAAACTATATATTTAGGATTAAATTCGCCCGGTTTCGCCAAAGCGATGTACCGCTTTTCACTCGATTATCACCGACGATGGCCCGACTTGCATCGCAGCGCCCCCTGGAATTTTAATTCTCTCGGTACCCCATTTCTAAATCGCTAACAGTAAGTAACGTTCCGAACTACTCCCATTGGCTAACACCGACGCAGTCCCGGACGCACCCCAGGGAAGGTGTGGGGTTTTCTTATTTGAAAACAGCAGCTCGAGGAATAATCCATGCACACCACACCAATAGAATAACTTATAGCACGCCAGTAAACCGTGCCACACGATATTGACCAATTTCATATGACATCAGCACATGTATTTAGGTCAGTGTGCATGCTGCTTGGCTGCAGGACAACATCCGGTCACACTGCAAACTTAATGGCAGTGAGCAATCTTCATACAAACAAAGTGAAATACCTCTAAAACCACACCATCTAGAAACAAACCGCCTGGTACACATATGGAAAACACATTCAATGAATAGATTATATTAAATTTATATGGTTAGGGTTGTGCATTTCTATTAATTTTGAATAAAAATAGACGTTTTTCACTGTGCGTACTGGCAAATTCAATGCATTGTCAATGGTCGTGAACAATCTTCATACAGAAAAAGTGAAATATCTCTAAAACCACACCATCTAAAAACAAACCGCCTGGTACACATATAGAAAACACATTGAATGAATAGATTATATTAAATTTATACGGTTAGCATTGTGCATTTCTACTAATTTTGAATAAAATAGACGTTTTTCACTGCGCGTACCGGCAAACTCAATGCATTATCAATGGCAGTGAGCAATCTTCATACAGAAAGAATTAAATATCTCTAAAACCACACCACCTAGAAACAAACTGATTGGAATACACAGAAAACATGTTTACCAAAAAAGATTATATTAAATTGATATGGTTAGGGTTCTGGATTTCTATTAATTTTGAATAAAACTTAGGTTTTGCACTGCGCATACGGCAAATTCAACGCATTGTCAATGGCGGTGAGCAATCTTCTTACAGAAAAAGTGAAATATCTCTAAAACCACACCACCTAGAGACAAACTGCTTGGAAAACATATAGAAAACATATTCAACGAATAGATTATATTAAATTTATATGGTTAGGGTTCTGGATTTCTATTAATTTTGAAAAAAATTTAACATTTTGCACTACGCATAGTGGTAAACTCAGTGGCAGTGTGCATTCGTTCTGCAGCCAAGCTGCGCGCGCATACACATTGTTTACAAACATTGAAAGGGGTCTATAGGACTGCCTGATTGATAATGATATAGCACACCCAGCAACTGGCACCGACCCCCCTTCCCACCCTCCCTGCTCACCCCCCCCCCCCCCCCCCCCCCCCCCCCCTCCCCTTGACTTATCGACCCGACAAAGGCGACTGCTCGCAGTTGTTTTAAAGATAGGTTTGTTGGGATTTTACATCATAGCCACAGCCAAGGTCATATCAGGACGGAAACCGGCCTGTTGCCAGTGCGCAGTCATGGTGATTTTATAGTGCTGTCGCAATTGGGGATCAGGCTGTTACTTTGTGTTAGCAACATGACCCGATATCCTACTCAGTCACATTATGGTGGTCCGAAGGGATACGGTCCTTGCCTTATCCTATTAATGCCTAATGGCAGGATGCATGTTGGTAAATCATTGGTTTAACTCGGCTGGGATTCGAACCCACACCATCCAACATGGGAAGCCAGGCAGCGCTCTTATCGATTCTGGCCATTTAAAGGCGAGAGGGGTTAAATTTGTTGATTTTTTAGAGGAAATTTCAATTTTCGGATAATTAATTTGTGTACCTCATTCCACTCGTTCTTGTCCAATCCTAGTAATGCTGACTGCCAGCCTATGTAGTGGCAAGCATAAATTTGGTAAGTAATTGGTTTGACTCGGCTGGGCTTCAAACCTGGGGTCGAATCCCTCTAGACTGCTACCCGGTGTAATATGTTGGGACTCGGCCGTCTGAACCCCGCACAGGTGTGTTCTGACAATTGTCTGTCAGTTACCACCTGTCGTTACTCTCAACAACTCATAAGGAAGAAAGGAAGACAAGTCGCGCCAGATTGACAGTGAAGAGGTTGTGCGTTATTGGCATCAACCCCTGTTCGCCTACTGGCGACCTATCACCCTCACTCCTTACCAACTGCCTACACAGATCCTCCTTACTCCTACTTGTGTATATCAGAATCAGTGACTACAATCCATTGAACCTGGGTCCAATGGTTGTTGCACACAGCTCAGTGTCTTTTGGAAGAGATGTCGGTAGTTCAAGTGTAGAGAGTGGAGTTGTTTCTAGGAGTGCTTCTCCCAGAGTCCCCAGAGTGCGGTCTGTGTGTCAGGTATAAGGAATGCAGGTGACTGGGCTCACACAGCCAGCCAATCAGACACCCTCTACAGCCTGGGTGGGCAACACCCTAATAGGGGGCAGCTGTCACTGAACCCCCAGCTGCAGGTGGTGTCCATAATGTATGCAAGATGGCTGGGTGTGCTTGCCCATCGGCCCCGTGGTAACAGGTAGTTGCAGACAGTTACAACAAACATATATTTAAAATGCCCTTCCCCTCCACTTGCATTCTTTCCCCCGATCTCCCAAAACGGTGAGGTGAAGGGGGGGGGGGCAGGCGGTCGGTGGTAGATGGCTCTGTGACCTCTACGATCAATAATGACCAGCATGGACATGCGTCCCGTCTAGGACAGCGCTGTGGCAAATCAGCTCCACCCCACTAACTAACCGATTACTTCCGCCCCAAACAACAATAACAACAAGCCACAAACAACTGGGACCAGACGCGCTGGCCAAATCGGTCTAATTCAAATTTCCTCTGTGCAGAAGGTCTGGAGTTCGAATCCCATCTGAGTCAAACCAATGACATACAAAATTGATACCTGTTTCTAGCTGGCTTAGCACTTGGCATTACTAGGATAGGACACGGACTGGTTAGCTCAGTATCAGGATAACGTAACCGAGTGGGATATTGGGGTCATGGTGCCAGCAGCCTGATCTCCCTGTGGAGCAGCACTATAAAGACATCATGAGTGTGCAGTCACAAGTCGTTGCCCATCCTGATATGACTATATATGTTGCTAGGATGTAAATCCCCAACAAACAAACAAAACCATCAACCGGGTATCTTTAATGCATATCCATGGATGCAGCAAAATGCTTCTTCAATGAACAACAATATAACTGGCGTGTGTGTTCTTCAGCAGGGCATGGATGTTGTACCAAACGTGATTATGTGTTATTATAATTAAGGCTTATTGGAGGTGTCTGCAATGTAACCCCCCCCCCTCCCTGCCCATCCCCCCTTGCAATCAAACAATAAGGTGGGGGTCAATAATTAATTCCATGGCAAGCAATATGGACTCGAAGGAGGTCCTGGGTACAGCAGCGAGTTTATTATTACAGTGATGATGCCTGCTTCGACTATGGCCAAATGTGTCGAGCGTCTGGATTCTCGTGTAGCAGGTCATGGGATTTGAGCCCTGATCAAGTCAAACCAATGATTTGATATATTTATACTTGTCGCTACATAACCTGGCGCTCGGCATTACTAGAATAGGGCAAAGGGGCAGTCGAATGCGGAATGCCAATTGTGAGCGATTGAAATGTGTCCCTGCTTAAAGTTGCATAGTCCGATGGTTTTCAATTTCTGTATTTTTTCTGAGATAAATATATTAGATCGATCACTAGTATCTACTTTACATTAGTTCAAAGTTACTTTTATATTAAATGGTAAACTTTTGAGATATTTTGAATACAAACATGGACAATTAGTTTTGGCAAGCTTGCCAAAACTCTGACACCATAGACTTCTGCAGTAACAGGTTCTGTTATATTGACTCAGTATTGCCTTCTACGCAGAAACAAATGCTTAATAAGTGCATCAGTATCTAAGTTAGATATGTAAAATCAAATCTAGATAATTGGTTTGGTTTTGAAAATTTGATATTTCATGGGACTATTCAGCTTTAATCAATGAACATCACAACAAAACAATTGATGACACATTATAGCTGTGACCTATATATTAGTATACCTTTTTCACTTCAATTGTAGAAGTTATTTATTGATTTTTATTATTATTGTTGTGTACAATTGTATTGGTTCGTAACAATTCAAACACATTTAATAGATTTCCTGATCACTAAGGGACACAAATTCCTTTCGGTGTATTCCTTTTGTTACTATTGGCAATCCGGGTTTTGCCCTTATCAACATTCGCCCACACTCCCCCTGGGAAATAAAGCCCGCCCATAGCCACTCCTGGGTGTGGCTACATTGGTGCGCCCCTGTTGCAGTAATTCACTTCCCCTAGCCATAAAAGCCACATTTCGATAAAATAGAAACCTTTCTTTTTCTTTCATTCTTTCTTTCTTTCTGTCATTCTCTTTTTCTGTCATTTTTTTCACCTTTTTTAAAAACGTTGCATAGTCTAATGGTTTTGAGTTTCTGAAATTTTCTGAGATAAATACATTAGGTTGATCGTTATTATGTACCTTACTTTAGCTTGAAGTAACTTTCATTTTGAGATATTTGAAGTGGAACCATGCAAAATTCATTTTGGCAAGCACGCCAAAACTCTGACCCCATAGGCTTCTGCAGTAACAAGTTATATCCTCGGTATTCCCTAATGTGTGGTGACAAATGTTTAATACGTGAACCAGTATCTAAGTTAGATATGTAGAATCACATTTAGATAGTTGTTTTGGTTTTGAAAATTTGATATTTTCATCGGACTATGCGGCTTTAACCCAACCCTAACTCTCCAAGTGTGATATCCTAAACTGGATGGGGTAACCTAGTGGTCTCCATCCTCATGTGACCTTAGATGCTGCTATGATGCAAACCCCAAGCCGAACATGCTCAGTGATACTATTGTGCAGGAGGGTTTTATTTAAGGGTGGGAGGGTAAATTATTTGTTGTATTCTTTAGAATTTATTGGGTGTGTTTTTTCTGTGCCGGGTCACTAGACTTCCGGCACTGGACTATATCAACAAGAATTTACCAAATAATTGTCACGGTTGCCCGGCATCCTAATGAAGAAGCACTATAAACCCATCAGGAATAATGCCCTGTCATTAGCCAGCATGCGTCCTGAAGATAAGCCTACAATGTTGCAAGGTCGCAAAACCCCAATCAATCATGTAGGCAAGCGTAAGAATTATAACAATCTGGTGGAGTATACACTGCTGTGGTTCTGTTGTGTGTATATATATATATATATATATATATATATATATATAATTATATATATATACTTCTGACCACAAATAAATTCGTGAATTTACAGATATTATATTAGGTATCTACAGTATATATATACACCTATTATATTATATATTTATATTATATATATTATATATATATTTATATTATATATATATATATAATATAATATGTGTAAATTCGTGGTCTGAAGTATTAGAGGTGAGGCTCGGTAGTGAGGTCAGTCACCGCAACCAGTGGCGCCGGTATCAATGGCGCCACGCGTCACGTGATCTACATCCCGGAACCCCAGCGCGCCCACTGGGAGAGGGATTGGAGAGGGGGGGGGGGGGATATTGCCATTGCTATATCATTCCTAGAACACGCCATATCCAGGCTCTGAAATAACCACCTTTTGTATAACATCACATAAAAGAATGCAATAAAAAATAAATAAAATAAAGAGTACTTTTACAATTAAAGTTGCTTGAAAGGATTATATCACATTCAAAACTGAAGTATGTTACCTAGATTTGTAACTATATACGAAGGGTTTAGGTGCAACAACCAACAAATACATTTTTAGTTTTTTTTCTGTAAAATAGAATTTAGTGTTGTGCTTTCAAGTTAAACTTAAATTCTATCAATTTCATATTGAGTAGGGCATTTTATAGCGAATGTGGCAGCTTTTGCGAACAAAGCGATTTGACTTTCAGAATGATGGCAGCTTCAACTCAAATGTGGTAGTAGTCATGGTTTCATGTTGGCCTGGACGGCATTTGTCGATTTTTGCGACTGAAACCTTCATATCTAACTTAGATGCAACCATGTACCCTCATTTATCAGTTCTTTGGGGTTTCCCCTCTTAAGAACATTAAAGCTCGCTATCTTCAACATGACCTAGCTAGCATAACAATGATGTAGTGTGCTTGACTTCAACTGGTGTACACACATAAATTATTGTGCACCCTTTTCACTTTGAATATCTTCAAAGTTAGTAAATTAGCTGAAGCTGCGACCCAGCACATGGTGTGAGAGGTAATGAGGTGCGGGGTAGCAGGTAGTTGGTTCTTGGAGTTTTACATCCTGGCAACATCTAAGTTCATATCAGGATGAGGGGAGCAGGTAGGATATTGGGTCATCTTGCGTCGGTTATGTCAGGGCATGCACTAAGTGATTGATGTGCTTGACGTGGGAGATCTAAGGTAGCGGGACGTAGCTCAGGTGGTACAGTGTCCACCTGTGTATGTGTGGGCCATCCGATCGATCCTGCTCAGTGGACCCATTTGCAGTGTGGGCTATTTTCTATTCCAGCCAGTGGTCCACAACTGGTTCATCAAAGGCTGTGGTCTGTGATGTCCTGTCTGTGGGAAAGTCCATATAAAAGACCCATTGCT
Source organism: Branchipolynoe longqiensis (assembly GCA_030323885.1). NCBI lineage: Eukaryota > Metazoa > Annelida > Polychaeta > Phyllodocida > Polynoidae > Branchipolynoe > Branchipolynoe longqiensis. The sequence continues at coordinate 46,999,313 of CM059197.1, forward strand.
GCTTATCGGAAAGAGTAGCCTATTTTGTGACAGTGGGTTTCCTCCAAAGAAATATGTTAGACTGACCATATGTTTGACATCCAATAGCCGATGATAAAAATCAATGTTGTCTGGAGGCATTGTTAAATAAAAGAAGCTTTACTATTTTTGTGTGTGGAAGATCTAAGGTGAGCTAAGAAAAGCATTGAATGGGGCATGCAGCTATAGGCTTTGTAAAGTTTGATAAGGAGCTTTGACGTGGACTCCTCAGCGGCTACTTCTTATCTCCTACCTATGGTGGGTGAGGGGTCTGGCGACCAAATCTAAAAATGTACATATGAGACTGTCTCAAAAGGTGCTAAGCAATATGGGACAAAACTTTGTCCATAGTAACGATCAACACACTATGTACTTATGCATTTGCTCAGGATAAACTTTTTTTTTTTTTTACATGTTGTTTCATAATCCCAATAGAATACATATTGATTTGAAGCAAATGTCCTTGTGTTTTCAGTGTAACCGTTTCTGTGCTGTTTTGTGTCAATCGTTACTATGGACAAAAAAAAACGAAGAGCTAGCACCTCTTGAGACAGGCTCATATACTGTGTACTTCTTGTTATTATGGTAGTCTGCACGGACCTTTCAGGCAAGGAGCCACGCAGAGAGGCGGGTGTGGATAGGGTGATGCCATCAGAGACCCTAGGTGGCGTAGTGGTTAGCACACTAGCCCGGAATGCAAGATTTGTGGGTTGTATTTGTAATCCTGTTTTAGGCGCAATATTTCCACTTTTCATCACCTCCATGACACTATCTCGCCCAGTGCTTGGCATTACTAATGCTAGCACAGGGAACCGACTGTTTGGATATGACATCATATGTCCTGATATGACCTCACATATTGCTAGGACGTGAAACCCAAGTCAGCCTACTTGTAGATACACCTACTGGTACCACCATCACTGTCATCTTGTGATCAAATCCAGGAGGGATTATTTATTGTAAACGGGGTTGGGTGGTGGTGTCGTTTTAATAATGCTTGCAATGCATCTATTCTTGGATCTTGGGCTACCGTTGCGCCCCCCTCCCCCACACACACACAGAAGAAACGTTAATTAGAGCTAACCTTAATACTGATTGGGTAATAATAAAACCACTAATTAACAGGCTACCCGTCATTTTCCCCAGACATGATGTGTGCTGTGTGGGTTGGGTGGTCTCTTTTCTGGGCATTCTGTGGCGTCACGTGCACATGTCACGTGGTGCGAGTGGGACTCCTATCGCGTTGACATTCTCCTGTTGACATTATCGCGACGATTCATCGCTGGTCAGTAGTTGAGTGTGTGAGGGTCGATGTGAGAAGGGTGCTTTGTGAGTGTGTTTCATCATCATCATCATCATGATGCTGTCGGTCGCGATGTGACAAAGACTGCTTTCATTACTTGACTGCCGCTCTCCATTTAGCTCTCTGCTGTGAGAGTTGCGTCCATGAGACGGTCTTAATGTCTCTCAGCTTCAGGTTTCTCTTGATGGTATCCTTGAACCGGAGACGAGGGCACCCTCTCTTTCTGTAGCCAGAAGACAGTTGAGAATAGAGGATCTGCTTTGGTAGCATGTCTGATGACATCCTCATAAGGTGTCCAGTCCTTTACTGGGGTTTTAAATCCATGGCTTTTTTAAGTCATTGGTTTGACTTGGCCAGGGTTCGAACCCAGAAATTTGAATCCCATCACCTACCAGAACTGGAGGCGGACGCTCAACTTATTCGGTCATCACGTTTGCTTACGTATTAAATATTTTGTAATACTTTTTTTTTTTTAATCGCCCACCCAACCCTCATTTTTATTTCTAAATGACGATTTTTGTTTTTATTTTGCCTAACCGGAAGTGACTGTTTTCCCCCGTCGGCCACCTGGGTGGGTTGGCAGAGTTTGTTTGTTTGTTTGTTTGTTTGTTGTTGTTTTGCGTCCTAGCAACATCTAAGGTCATATCAGGACGGGGGTTGGCAGAGCTTCATTCAGAAAGGAAGAGGACTTTGGCAACGCAACTCAATGTGACAAAAAGTAGAGACATATATTCTGGCCTCGGAAAGTATAACGGTCCTGATATGACCTTAGATGTTGCTATGACGTAAAACAACAACAAACGACAGCAACAACAGAAGGTATAATACGGTCCTCTCCGTCCCTACAAAACATTGCATGTGATATACGTGTACAGCACATTGTTTTAAGCTACAGAGTCCGATGACCAGACGTGATGGCCGAATGAGTACACCGTCCCCTGTTTTGGGAGATCGGGACGTCCGAACCCATGAGTTTGTTGGCTCAAATCCCGGTCAAGTAAACAAAATGACTTAAAAATTGATAATTGTTCCTTCCTAGCCAGGCGCTCGACATTATTAGGATAGGGCAAGGACTGGTTAGCTCAGTGTCAGGATAATGTGACTGAGTGGGATATCAGGTCATGGTACTGGTGACCTGGTTTCCCAGTGGGGCAGCACTATAATGTCACCATGAGTGTGCACTGTCACAAGTCAGTACCCATCCTGATATGACCATTGATGTTGCTAGGATGTAAAACAACAACAAACAAACAAAAAACAAACCAATGAAAGCATTAGCATTTCAAATCGAAAACAATTATCTACATTTGATTCCACACATCTAACTTAGATATTGGTGCACATATTAAGCAATTGTTGTTGCATAGAATATTAATACTGAGTCAATTTAATAGAACCTGTTACAGCTGACGCTTATGGTGTCTGAGTTTTGGTGTGCTTGCAAAAAATTAATTTTGCCATGTTTGCATTAGGATAAATATCTCAAAAGCTTGTCATTTAAAGGTTACTTCAAATAAAGTAAGGTCGATTACAACAATCACCCTACTGTGTTCATATGTCCCTCCATCTCACTAGTTATTGTGACGATCATCATGTACAAGCTATCCATTGTATGGTTGTTGAACCTGTTCTGTAAATGTAAATTACATATAATTACAGGATGAAAGATCTCCGCTATTTCGCAGATTTCCGTGATTTTAAAATTTTTATTTATTTAATTAATCTTTTTACACAGATTAACAATACACAAAATGACAAGGAATTGGGATGTATTGGGATGACAACAATTGGCTAGTTCGAATCATTGGAGCTTCCAAGAAAAACAAAGTTTTCATGCTTGGACCCTTTTGACAATTTTAGGAGGGTACCAAACTAGTCAGTCACTATTAATACACAATATCCACAATGCATGCGACATCTGATGGCGACGATGAACAATACGGTTGTGGGACTGTTGCCACAGCGCATGCATGTGAATATCGTATATTCGGTGACAGTTTTCATTAAAATGACGTCATGGCTGAACATTTAAATATTCATTTCCGGAGAGTATGTTTGTTTGTTTGTTTGTTTGTTGGGGTTTTACATCCTGGCAACATCTACGGTCATATCGGGACGGGTACAACTTGTGGCAGCGTGCACTCATGGCAAAATTTATAGTACTGACACTGAGAGATAAGCTTGTCGACAACATGACCTGATTTCCCACTCAGTCGCATTATTCTGATACCGAGTTAACAAATCCGTGCCCTATCCTGTGTAGGATCACATATAGATCGGTGTTTTGGTTTCGAAAATATCCTGCTTTTATCGGATTATGCAACTTTAAGTTAACATTCGTGAAATTAAATTGATGCATTTTGCTTGGTTAATATTAACGCAATAAATCAGCATTAATTCAATTGGTCTTAACGGGAAAAAATGGCTAATTCTGGTTTGATTTATATGGACTGCGTCAGTGTTTGCCGATTTTAAAAATGCCCATTACCACTGAACTGAACAATGTAATCAAACTCATTATTCCATTCATCCATTTAATACCCACCAACGTCTAGACTAGTTATCTAAATCAATTAATCTTACACACTGTTACATAGTGTGCTTCAAAATGGCAATGCACGTCTTCATATTGTCATGGTCGTGGGTTCGAACCCTGGTCGAGTCAAACCAATGACTTAAAAATTGATATTTGTTGCTTCCTAGCCTGGTGCTCGGCATTAATAGGATAGGGCAATGACTGTTCGGCTCAGTGTCGGGATAATGTGAGTGAGTAGGATATCAGCTCATGGTGCTGGTGGCCTGGTCTTCCAGTGGGGCAGCACTATAAAGTCGCCATGAGTGCGCACTGTCACAAGTCGGTACCCGTCCTGATATGACCTTAGATGTTGCGAGGACATAAAACAACAACAAACAAACAAAATCATTTTGTCATGGCGTGTGATGCAAATGGGAAACGTGACAAACCCAGATTTCTGACATTCGTGGGTTAGAATTCTAACTATTAATTTGCTTAAGGGGCTGTCACATTAGGGTTTTTTGCGGGAGCGTATGGCGGCATAGGCGTGTTACATCATATACGTCGGCATACGCCATATACGCTACTCATACGCTACTCATACGCCGCCAGATGCCGGCTTATGTGAAGCGTATGAGGCATACGCCGCCATACGCTTTCATAAATCCGTCCGTCCAAATTTTTTTGTGCATGCTAAAAAAAACTCGACCTATGAGGGCGTATGGCCCATACTGTCAAAAAATGTCACAGCACGCTCCCATACGCTCCTCGTACGCTCCTCGTAGGTTCCACATACGCTCAAAACCACCCGAAAGGTCACCAAATGTCATCATAGGCCGGCACGCGCAGGACCTACGTAGGTTTTCAATACGCTCCCCCCATACGCCGTAATTTGACAGGGCCTTTAGGCTCCTGCTGCAATCACCCTATCTATGTTTACCTATTTATATATCTCCTTGGCTGAAATATCAGTGCTCACTATTACACTTATGACCCTGGAAATGTAGGTTTTAATTCATGTCATTTAATATTTACGATTAAAGCTGCATAGTCCGATGAAAACATCACATTTTCAAAACCAAAGCAATTATCTAGATTTGATTCTACATATCTTAGTTAGATACTGATGCACTTAGTAAACTTTTGTCACCACATATAAGGACATTCTGAGTCAATTTAATAGAAGCTGTCACTGCAGAAGCCTATGGTGTCACAGTTTTGGCGTGCTTTCCAAAATTAATTGCGTATGGTTGCACTTCAAATATAGCCATGAGTGCACACTGGCACAAGTCGGTACCCGGCCTGATATGACGTAGATGTTTTTAGGCTGTAAAACCCTAACAAACTCAACATTCCCTCCCCTTTGCCCGACGGCCCGAGTCCATGTGATATATAAAAGTTAATTTGCTTTTCTCAATAAGAAAACGTTAATTGGGGCAAAGACCCTATAATACTAAGACGGCTCACTCAGCCTGTACTGTGTAATCAAAATGATCAAACCCACCACTTGGTGCGCTGGCTGTTCTCTTGGTTAAACAGTTGCTATATTTTATGTATAAATGTATATATGAATGTGAAAGATGTGTGATGATGGCGATGATGATGATGATGATGCTGATGATGATGTGTATTTGTTCATAGCAATTTCATATTGATGTGTATTCATACTTACCTATCTCATGTATAATATAATTGTATGTGTTTACATGTGAAACACCAACCAGCAGCCGGGCTGATCAAACCCACCACAAGGTGGCACTGCAAAATTTACATTACCATGGGAGAGATAGGGAGTGAGCCGTCTTAGTATTATAGGGTCTTTGATTGGGGGCAGAAGGGGTTCGTAATTGGTTCATTAATTGTGTCGGGGACATTTCTGTTTTCTCTGTGTGCTGATTGGAACAATTCGTCATGGTTCTTTCATGACAGACTGATTGGGACTTAATTACTTATCATCTACCACCACACGCCAGATGGGCGGGATAGCCGAACGGGTATGGCCGTATGCCTGTTTCCCATGAGGGAGGTCGTGGGTTCGATCTTTGGGCGATTCCAAAACATACATTTTTTAATTTCACACGGTCGGATGCTCGTCTTCATTAGGACATGGTTGGCCCTGTCGTAGGATAATGTTACCGAGTGGGATACCGTACCCTGCTGCCGCCAGCACTGTATCGCAGTTGTGCAGCACTATGAAGACAATATTTAAAAGCCATCATCATCATCATCACCATGCTGTCGGTCGCGATGCGACAAAGACTGCTTTCATTACTTGACTGCTGCTCTGCGAGCCGGTATGGTGTTTTGTGCGGTTGTACATTTCATGAAAGCTGCCTGCAAAAGTGTTGAAGTGCTGCTGGCTTTTGCAAGTTACCAGCGGCACTCTCTCGGGGAGCAAATAGAGGTTTCACACCGGCAAGAACATGTCAAGACAGTCGCAAAACTATTTGTCCCTGCAGTGGCTGGTCGGGAGATGTTGGGAGTTCCATACATCAACCGCCCTTAATGCTGCCACAGTGACATGGTTTTCTGTTTAGGGTTTGCTCCCTTAGCCTTCGGTTCTGTCAAGGACCTGTACCACAAGGCAGTGGTTTACAACTCTGCAAGGCAGGGGCGTCAAACTCCCTGAGGTATTGCTATACCTGCATACCAACCACACCACACACACAAAAACACACCACTATAATAAATATAATATAATAAATGCAGACTTTCTTTGGTGTCTTGTTTGAAATGAAAGTGTTCACAATAACCAATATTGCACTTTATTATTACTTAGAAATTTGGCTGGTCATACTAACTATGAGTGTGACCAGACGGGATGGCCGAATGAGTTAGAGCGTCCGTCTCCCATGTTGGTAGATCGTGGGTTCGAACCCTGGTCGAATCAAACCAATTACTTAAAAATTGATACTTGTCGCTTCCTAGCCTGGTGCTCGGCATGATGTATACGGCCTCTTGTGTTCCCCCCCCCCTCCAAACCTTTTGGGGGGTTTGGAGGGGGGGGGGTAGGTTTTCCATTATGGTTTTGTGACAGAGAAATCAAGAGTTGTTGTCCTAAGATGAATCTTTCAATGAAGTCTGCGAGCGAGCCATTCTCTCTTCAATTTCAAAACACTTTGCCCACTTTGCCAATTTAAGTCTTTATTCCCTCCCCCATCTAAATCGGCTTTCCGTTGGTGTTTTGATAAACCCTTTACTGTGTGGTAGGCATGCCACTTAAGCTGTATCGTCCGATGAAAGCATCACCTTTTCCTAACCAAAACACTTATCTATATTTGATTTGACAAACTCCACTTAGATCGTCGTCATCATCGTCATGCTGTCGGTTGCGATGCGACAAAGACTGCTTTCATTACTTGACTGCCGCTCTCCATTTTACATTTCATGAAAGCTGCCTGCAAAAGTGTTGAAGTGCTGCTGGCTTTTGCAAGTTACCAGCACCACTCTCTCAGGGAGCAAATAGAGGTTTCACACCGGCAAGAACATGTCCAGACAGGCGCAAAGCTATTTGTCCCTGCAGTGGCTGGTCGGGAGATGTTGGGAGTTCCATACATCAACCACCCTTAATGCTGCCACAGTGACATGGTTTTCTGTTTAGGGTTTGCTCCCTTAGCCTTTGGTTCTGTCAAGAACCTGTACCACAAGGCAGTGCTTTACAACTCTGCAGGGTAGGGGCGTCAAACTCCTTGAGGTATTGCAATACCTGCAATACCTGCATACCCTTATATCATCATCATGCTGTCGGTCGCGATGCGACAAAGACTGCTTTCATTACTTGACTGCCGCTCTCCATTTAGCTCTCTGCTGTGAGAGTTGCGTCCATGAGTCGGTCTTAATGTCTCTCAGCTTCAGGTTTCTCTTGATGGTATCTTTGAACCGGAGACGGGGGCGCCCTCTCTTTCTGTAGCCAGAAGACAGGTGAGTTGAGAATAGAGGATCTGCTTTGGTAGCCTGTCTGATGACATCTTCATGAGGTGTCCAGTCCACCGGAGATTCTTTTTGATCAGAAGATCTTCCATAGAGGGCAGCCCCATCCGTTCGAGTATTTCCTTATTTACTGGTGTACTAATCAAGCATTTGTTGCTGCATGGAGCTGGATCCTAAAGCAATTCACTAGAACCTGTCACTGCTGCTGCCTTCTCTGGTGTTAGCATTTTTATGTGCTTGCCAAAATTAATTTTGTCATGTTTTCCCTTCAAATATATCCAACGCCAGCCATTTAATCTAAAAGTTCTTCAAACTAAAGTAATGTAATAATCAATCAACTTGATATATCTGACGATGTATCTCTAAGTTGGAATGCAAGATCAAATCCAGGTATGTGCTTCGGTTTAACTGTTTGTTTAATGCTTCCATTGCATTAGGCAGTTTTAAAGTGGCATACTCCGATAAAAACTTTCAACTTTCAAAAGCAACATTTATCTAGCTTTGAACCTAAATATCCAACTTAGAGACCGGTGTGCTTATAAATAATTTGCTGCTGCATACAAAATCATACTAAGCTGGTTTAATAAAACCTGTTAAAGTTGCATGGTCCGATCAAATATAATTTTGTCAAAATCAAAAGAACTACCTACATTTGATCCTATATATCCAACTTAGATACTAGTGCATTAACTAATGATTCCGTACAACACACACAGAATAATCTGTCAATTCTGTTGGACACTCACTTTGAGACAGGCATTAAACAGGGAGACCACTAACCAATTAGGTCAATCTCATGACCTTATTAGTCCTGCCCTCATTCCCAGTACCATATATGGCATTAGTCAGGTTCCAGACCACCATCACATTAATAGGTCATTCCTCATCACGTGACCATCACGAGATGTGAATCTGGGCCACACAAACAAGACTTTTGACAAGCTTGCCAAAATGATTTTGGGTTCTTTCAGTTCAAATTGCTCCAAAATTAGGCATTTTTCCCCGAAATGACTCAGGAATAATAAATAGTAGGTTATAATAGTCAACCTGATATATTTATCTAAAAAATGATGCAAGAATTCGAGAGCCATCGGACTATGTAACTTTAAGCCAATGGGGGTAAGAGTTTTGACAAGCACGCCAAAATTAATTTGGCATGTTTACACTTCGAATATCTCCAAAGTTAGTCACTTTAAAGCAATGTTTCTTGAAACTAAAGTAAGGTAGATTATTTATAACAATCAACCTAATATATTTATCTCAGAAAATGACACAATCTCAAAACTATCGGACTATCCAACTTTAAAGTTTAAACGGGAACTATTGTTTATCATTTATGTGCTTTGTTCGCTTGCCTTCGTGCTGAATGAGGGCTGTGGGCTTTGGCACTTGCTCTTATTTGTCACTTGCTGTTATTTGTCACTTGCTCTTAAATTCCTCCTCACAAAGTCTCCTTTGTGTCGTTACTTAAATAACTCCATGCTGGTTACTCGCACAAGCAGCGTCTCCCGCCCTCACCTTCATTCCCACCCACCCACCTACCTGCCCTCGTTTTCGCCACTGGAATCCGGGCACTCAATAATTGACGTCAGGCTGGCGTGATTCCAGAGCAGAAGCACTATAGACAGCCCCTATATATAGGTTACCATAGCAATCTAATGTGTTGACACTAAATATTTTGGTATGTTTTGCCGGGAGTGGTCCGTTGCGAACGTTCCCCTGTGTACACATGGATTGGTTTCTCAGACAACCGGAAGTTTACATGGCAACAAAGAAACTGAGCACTGGACGCGGTGGCCACATCCGAAGAGCGCAGGCTTCCTGTGCAGAAGGTCGGGAGTTTTGAAAGCAAGCAAAGTCAAACCAATGGCTTATAAATATTTATGCTTGTCGCTATCGAGTTAAACCAATTATTTATCAAATTGATACTTGTTGCTGTCGAGTCAAACCAATGACTTATAAATATTGATACTTGTCGCTATTGAGTTAAACCAATTATTTATCAAATTGATACTTGTTGCTGTCGAGTTAAATCAATGATTTATCAATTTGACACTTGTCGCTATCGAGACAAACCAATGACTTATAAAATTGATACGTGTGGCTGTCGTGTCAAACCAAGGACTTATAAAACTTATAGTTGTCGCGATCTAGCCTGATGCTCAGCATTAATAGGATAGGGCAAGGGGTAGTTAGCTCAGTGGGAAATCGGGTCATGGTGCTGATGGCCTGGTCTCCCAGAGGTGCAGCACTATTAAATCACCATGAGTATGCGCTGTCACAAGTCGGTACCCTTCCTGATATGACCTTAGATGTTGCCAGGATGTAATACCCAAACAAAACAAATGGAAACTGAGTCATGCTTGGGCTAGTCGGCTGTGTCAACTTGCGGTTTTTGCAGCGAGATTTCGCAGAATAATTCTGGTTTTTATGTCAGTTAGGAAAGAAAAAGGCAGATTACATTTAACAAACTCTGGGTTTAATTTTCATGGGTTCCAGAAACAACCATGGCATTCAATATCACATTGGAAATGCCAGTTCTCGTCTGATCATTGAAGTTGAGCAAAATTGACCTAATTAGCGCTTGGATGGGTGACCACCTGGGAATACAAGGTGCCAAAGACATCCTGATTCAAACTTATTTACCGTCTAGCAAATCAGTAGTCGATTAGTAATCTTTGTGTGCCTTAAATTAGTTACTAGCTAACTGTTCTCTTGACAGAATTTAAAATAAATATCTTTGGAGTTTGGTTGTCAACAAATAATTAGCTGTTGTTTTCGTCTTATATTCATTCTCTCCCAAATAAAATCCAAGACGCTTCCTCCCCTTCTGCTCACCCCCCCCCCCCCTCAAAAAAATAAAACACACACAACAATTTTTTTTGAAAAACCACCACCCAAAAGACAACAAAAACATACCCCCAGAAAAACTTTCCTTCGAAGAATTTCTTTCCCCCATCTTTGCCGGTGATTTTCTAAATCCCTGACCACCTCCCCACACACCCATTCCTTCAACTCCAAGTGGTTTATTTACACCTGTTTATTTACATCCCTCCAAAAGGAAAGAAAGAAATAACCATTTTAAGTGATTTAAGCGCTCGCTTCCAACCTAATGCATCATCGATTTTTGTTTTAATATTTTTTTTAAAGATTAAAAAAATAATAATGATTTAAAAAAAAGAAGAAATCCCACACTGAGGGAATATAATACTTAAAGTGGCGCCAATCGTCGACGCCGGCCGATTTTTATGAGAGGGGCCGTGGGGGCTGGGGTGGGGGGGGGGGAGACCCGGGAATCGATACCCCGGCGTGCGCCGCCTGGCGTGTCAGATGCGGTCTGGGAGCCACGCCGAGGGAACATACAGAGACGCGCATTAAGCACGATTCATGGCCGCGTTCGATTGTTTTCAAAGTAGGTCAACTGATGCCATAGCAGGCAGCGCTCCGTTATGGGAACTGGTTCCCGGGCGATTCATTATGCAATGGTTCCATTTGAGTAATGGATGGTACACTCAGGGAATTTCCCCCTGTCCAGCTCTACTCCACCCTTGTTTTATTTCCTCTCTTCCCTCTTGTGCTCCTACTCTTCCTTCTTGTATTCCATATTTTATTGCCGCTCTTCCCTCTTGTGCTCCCACTCTTCCTTCTTGTATTCCATATTTTATTGCCGCTCTTCCCTCTTGTGCTCCCACTCTTCCTTCTTGTATTCCATATTTTATTGCCGCTCTTCCCTCTTGGGTTCCTACTCTTCCTTCTTGTATTCCATATTTTATTGCCGCTCTTCCCTCTTGGGTTCCTACTCTTCCTTCTTGTATTCCATATTTTATTCCCACACATACACCGTCATACGCTACTCATATGTTACTCATACGCTACTCATACGCTCATACGCTAGGCATAGGTCGCTCATATGTTACGCATACGCTCAACCTGCCACTCATAACTGTCAAACCACATCAAAGTATGTTGCGCATACGTCGGGTTGCGCTTCTCATATGCCGTCATATGTTAGGGGTACGTTATGCATAGGTTACGCATAGGTTTCGCATACGCTCCAAAAGACACGTCAGTGCACAAAGGTAACCATAAATCGTCCCGCAATGTTTTTCAAATTTTTGCAGTAGGTTTTACATACGCCGCCGCCATACGCCGTAATGTGACAGGGCCATAAGTTTTAGTCTCATTCTCCCATCTTTTATTCTTGCTTTTCTTTTATTTCTTGCGCCCTTTGTTCTTCTCCCTCTGTCCTCTCTTTTACTTTTACTCCACCTCTTCCTTCTTTTATTCCCTCTCTCCCTCTTTTATTCCCTGTTCATTTCCACACTGCCTCCTCTTTTATTTCCCCCTCTTCCATTCCCCCCTCTTTTATTCCCCCCTCTTTTATTCCCCCCTCTTTTATTCCCCCCTCTTTTATTCCCCCCTCTTTTGCTCCCTCTTCTATCTCTCCTCTCTGTTATCACCTCTCTCTTTTATTCCATCTCCCTTCTTTCATTCCTTCTCCCTCTTTTACTCCCTCTCTCCCCTCTTTTACCCCTTCTCTCCCCTCTTTTATTGCTCACCCCTCTTTTATTTCCTTTCCAGACAGGGCAAGGACTGGTTTGCTCAGTGTTAAGATGATAATGTGACTGAGTGGGAAATCGGGTCATGGTGACCGTGACCTGGTCTCCCATTGCAACAACACTATATATGAACTCGCCATGAGTGCGCCCTGTCACACGTCAGTACCCGTCCTGATATGTCCTTGGATGTTGCCAGGACGTAAAACCACAAAACAAACAAACAAATCCACACTCAGCTCCTCCAACTTCCACAGACCAGACGGGATGGCCGAATGAGTTAGAGCGTCCGTCTCCCATGTTGGAAGATCGTGGGGTCGTGGGTTCTAACCCTGGTTGAGTCAAACCAATGACTTAAATATTGATACTTGTTGCTTCATAGCCTGTCACTCAGCATTATTAGGATAAGGCAAGGACTGGTTGGCTCAGTGTTAGGATAATGTGACTGAGTGGGATATCAGGTCATGGTGCTGGCGGTGTAGTCTTTCAGTGGGGAAGCACTATAAAGTCGCCATGAGTGCACACTGTCACAAGTCGGTACCCATCCTGATATGACCTTAGATGTTGCTAGGACGTAAAACAACAACAAACAAACCAACTTCCACATCCCGGCCCACCCTTCTACACCACATTGGTCATTGTACCCCCAAAGTGCCCCCTAGTGGACGAACCCAGAATCAGAGCAGCGCAACATAGCCACTGCCAACTCCATACAGCCAGCCCCGATCCCTAAAGCAATGTCAGTTCAAGTTGCATAGTCCGTACTGGTGTACATATCAAGTATGTGCTGCTACATAGAAGGGCACACTAAGTCAATGTAAGGCCCAGTCACACCTTACCGGATTGGAGAAACGGAAAGAAACCGGACACAGACTGGTGAAATATGTCAATGTCCGGTTTATATATGGTCAGCATCCGGTGTTTCTGTTCTCTGTCCGTTGGTGTCCAGCATGTATGGTGGCAAGTTTTGAACATGCACAAAACTTGGAACGGATGCTGCCACACTGACGTGTATGGTTGTTGTCCAGTTTACGTTCATTTAGTCCGTTTTGTCCGTTTTGTCCGGTTCATGTCCGGTACCCACCCGTAACGTCTCCGGTTAGCTTCCTGAATAGTCCGTTGATGGGAATTCGATCCACCGGCTTTTATTATATGTATTCGGGGCATCCATCACGTGACGTAAACAGTCCGGTACGTGTCCGATTCATGTTCTGTCCATCCGTTTGACATTCGGTTTTTGCCGGTCAGTTCACCATTCCATGTCCGTTTAGCTTTCGCTTCGTCTGGTGGCCTTTGACCCGATAGCACAACATTTCAACACATTTCGATACATTTTGAAACCGAACACCACTGGACTAGAAAATTCTTTGTCCGGTTATGTTGCTTGCTCAATCTGGTAAGGTGTGACAGGCACTTAATAGATCCTGTTGCTGCTGAAGTCTATAACTATACGGTCAGAGTTTTGACAAGCACCCAAAAGTTAATTTAGCATGTTTACACATCCAATATCTCTGAAGTTAGTAATTTTAAATGAAAGTTACTTCAAACTAAAGTAAGATATATTATAGTGACCAACCTACTATATTTATCTCAGAAAATGACCAGAAAGCTCAAAACCATCGGATTATGCGCCTTGAATTACAAACACGCCGGCAACGAGCAGCTCAGCAGCTCCGCTTCACTAAGAGCTGCCCCCTAGATGCTTTGGGGCACACTATGATTGCTGGCCACCGGACGCAGTGGCCGACTCGGTAGAGCGCAGGCTTCCCGTGCGGAAGGTCGAGAGTTCAATTGCCAGTCGAGTCAAATCAATGACTTTCAAAATTGATATTTGTCGCTTCCTAGCCTGACGCTCGGCATTAATAAATAACAGGATAGAGCCAGGACTGGTTGGCTCGGTGTACGGATAATGTGACTGAGTCAGATATCGGGTCATGGTGTCGGTGGCCTGATTTCCCAGGGGGGCAGCACTATGAAGTCGCCATCAGTGCGCACTGTCACAAGTTGGTACCCGTCCTGATGTGACCTTAGATGTTGCCTGAACGTGAAACTCCAACAAGCAACCAACTAAGAGCTGCTTCTGAGAGGCTGTGGGATACACTGATTCCTGGTAGCACCTCTTACTTAGTTATAGCACGGCACGCAGTGAGCGCAGCGAGCCCCACTGACAAAGCAGCCTTGAGTTGCTCTGAGCAGCTCCCAGCAGCCAAGAATACCTCCTTCGGTTCTGCTCAGCTGCCTCGTTTCCAGCCAGCCGCCATTGGAGCAAAAGGTAGAGGGGGGAGAACCTGATGTCCTTTCAGGCAACCAATGGGTGAGGTCCTCAGAGCAAGAACAAATTAATATTAAAAAATATATATAAACAACAAAAAAACATGTCACGAATTGTGGCAGGAAAGTAGTCCAGAAGTTCCAGATGAGATGACCGAATGAGTTGAGCGCCTGCCTCACGTTTTGGTAGGTAGTGGGGTTTGGTTTGTACCCTCGCTGAGTCAAATAAATTACATCAAAATTGATACTTGCCTTGACCTAATCTGGTATTCAGCATTACTACGATAGGTTAAGGAATAGTGGAATGAGGAAGACCAATCGTCAGCGATTGAAATTTCCCCCCGCTTAATCAACTAATGTACCCCTCAACTCTACCCCCAAATAAGAAGTTTAAGTTAATAACCGAGTGGGGTATCAAATCAGGATGCCAGCAATGTAGTATCCCAGTGGGGCAGCACTATGAAGTCACCCTAAGTGTGCACTGTTATTGCTCGGTACCGTTTTTGATATGTCAGGGATTGACCTGAACCCATGACCTACAGAACAGGAAGTGAGCGTTCTACTCTCCAACCAACCATCTCGTCCGCCGAACGAGATTTGGTGAGTTGTTGTGAGTGTCATTAAAGCTCGATGAAAAGATTACAATTTCTAAACCAAAACACCCATCTAGATTAGGTTCAACATATCCAACCTAGAGAGCAATGCACTCAGAAAGCATGTCTTGCTGCATAGAAAGGAATTATAAGCCAATTTAATAGAACCTGCAACTGTTGAAACATATGGTGTCAGTTTTGACAATTATGCTAGCATTAATTTGGCATGATTACACTTCAAATATCTCCTAAGTTAGAGATTTTTAGACGAAACTTATTTCAAAATATAAGTAAGGTAAATTATAGCGATCACTCTAATACAGATATTTATTTTAAGAAGGACAACAACTCAAAGCCATCGCACTATGCAAGCGTAACTTGTTGAATCGGCCAATTGTTACCACTTTCTAGGTAAGTGTTTGTAGGGTGGGTGTCTGGCGGGCATCATTAGTTTTGAGCTCAGTGGGAGGTTGATTCGTCTCATGTTCACGAGTAGTTCCAGTAGCCGCAGAGAGGCGGCGCCACCCGTCACCTGGTGGATGATTGGGCAACTAGAGCATGGAGGATTTCAGAGATTGCTGCTGCTAGCTTCTGTTTGTTTGTTTGTTGGGGTTTAAGTAAGTTTGTTTTATTTAACGACGCCTCTAGAGCACATTCATTTTCATATCATTGATTATTGTTTGTTGGGGTTTTACCTCCCGGCAATATCCGGGTTCTTGAAGATTTATACTGCCTATCATGGATAAGTCTCAATAGACTTGTTTTCACCATTAGACAGTTTGTCGATAGAAAGCCCGAGCCTACACTTTTAACGACCCAAGGGATTTTTAACCTTCCACACCACATAGACATGGTATGAGAGCAACTAGCCTTTGATGACGCTGTAAGTTATACACAGCGGGTTCATATCAGGACAGGAGCAGTAGCTTCAGCTTCTGCTCGTATGTTATGGTGATAATCGTTAATAATAAGATGTTAATGCGTTATTGTGATCAAAGCGAAGAAACGATAAACACTCAATGCATGTATAGTAAAACCTCTCTAAATTGACGGACCTTGGCACCGACTTTAAGTGGTCCATTTAGGGAGGTGGTCGGCTTAGGGAGGTAGAATATGGTTACAATGGTATCGTTGGGACCCAAATAAAGCGATCGATTTAGAATAATAAAAACAAACTAATTTTAATGAGTAAACAATTTATTGGAGTAAATAATGAAAGCCATAAACTTCGCTGTTATTTATATGACTCAAGAAAGAGCTATATAATTATATATAATTATATATATTTATATATATGTACTGTAAAGAAATATATTGCTATGTGTAATGTTGAGTGATAATGGGGAACTTGGCAAATTGGTGTGTTTGTTGGTCCGCAGTAAAGGGGGAAAGCACAATGTGTCATGGGTATTCCCGGAGAGACCTGGCTAGGGAACACTGAGATTCCTGAAATCATTGTATGTTGCCTCCCTGAAATGCTAGTGTGGTGGTCTGCACTGACCTCTCAGGCAAGTAACCACATAGACAGGTAGGCGTGGGGAGTGTATTGATATCAGGGTGCCTAGGTGGTGTAATGGTTAGCACACTGGCCCGGAGTGCAAAGAGATGTGGGTTCGAGTCCCGCTCTAGGCGCAGTATTTCCCATTTTCATCACCCCCACGACACTGGTTGCCGTGATCAGGATCCTGTACAAGCTTTGCGCTGTATGGTTGTTGAACCTACCCTGTGTATGTATGTGTTAGTGCATTGCCTGTATGTATGTAATTGTAAGCATTACAAGACTTACAATTCCAGGGGGACGAGTGTGGTGGTCTGCACTGACCTCTCAGGCAAGTAACCACATAGACAGGTAGGCGTGGGGAGTGTATTGATATCAGGGTGCCTAGGTGGTGTAATGGTTAGCACACTGGCCCGGAGTGCAAAGAGATGTGGGTTCGAGTCCCGCTCTAGGCGCAGTATTTCCCATTTTCATCACCCCACGACACTAGCATATCATTTAATATCAAATTCTGGACCGATGTTATGTGAGGTAATATTTGGGTTATGGTCAGAAGACTATGAAGAAAATAAATTCTAAAATTATGAAGAAAGGATGTCTATATATATATATATATATATATATATATATATTTATATTTATATATATATATATATATATATATATATATATATAAAATCCGTCCTGCTGAGCGGGTCCGGCAGCGGTAGTGTCCAGGCGCAGCTGGTATCATGCGGTCATGAGCCACTCACAGGTGGCCGAGTAGTGGCAGATGAAGGAACTAATCTAGGCAGCAGCAGGTTGGGTAGTACTAACTCAATGAACTAGGAGTGGGTAGTAGCTAATCCACATGACATTAGGCTGTAGACTAAATAAGGGGAGAGAACTGCTAGGTGGTAGTGTCCTTGTTTATATTCCCATAATAGATTATAGAGCACATATATACATGTATATATATATATATATATACATGTAGATATACACATTCATGTATATTTACATATATACACATGTCAAGGATACAGACAGAGAAGCAGTAAATGTATCAAGAACAAAGACGGCAAAATGCTCTTTGAAGAAGATGAAATAAAGTCCAGATGGGAAGAATATGTAAACGAACTATACAATGATGACAGAGGGAACCCACCCACAATCGAGAAAGAAGATGGAATATTATATTAGTATCAGAGGTTGAGAAGGCTATCAATGATCTAAAGGCAGGTAAGGCTCCTGGAAGTGACCAGATAACATCAGAAATGATAAAAGGACTAGATGAAGTGGGATTCAAATCATTCATAAGCTAGTAACTGACATCTATGAGACTGGATTTATACATTGAATATGAATGAATCCATATTTGTACGACTCCAAAGAAGCTAAAACCAACATTGTGTACTGAGTACAGAACATTAAGCCTGATGAGTCATATGTTGAAGATGATCCTGAAAATAATTTTACTGAGAAACAGACAGAAAATTGAAGAACAAATCAGTAACGTACAAAGTGGGTTTATATCTGGAAGAGGTACACGTGAAGGGATTTTCAATATGAGAATGATTTGTGAACGTTATTGTGAAGTGAACCAGGATGTTTATGCTGCTTTATTGACTATGAGAAGGCCTTCGACCGAGTCAATCATGAACTGTTAATCAAATGTTTACAAGATATTGGTGTCAATGGCAAAGACATTAAACTAATTGTGAACTTATACTGGACACAACGTGCATTTATAAAAATGGAGCAGGGCCTATCGGATGAAGTTATGATTAAACGAGGAGTTCGACAGGGGTGTGTATTGTCACCATGTCTATTTAACCTGTACACAGAGATGATTTTCAGACACATTGAAGATTGCAAGGGAGTGACAATAGGTGGCATGAACATCAACAATCTTAGATATGCCGATGACAGTGTAATACTAGCAGACAGTGAGAAAAACCTACAAGATATAGTGAATAGAATCAATAAAGCTGGAATACTATTCAACATGAAGATGAATGCCAGGAAGACCAAAACAATGGTTATAAGTAAAAAGACAGATAAACCAAATGTCAATATAACCATAGATGGCACAAACATAGAAACAAGTATCCGAATTCATATATCTCGGACAAAAGATTACAAATGATGGGAGATGTGAGGAAGAAATTAAAAGAAGGATAACAATAGCCCGAACAACATTCTCCAAAATGAATAGAGTGTTAACATCAAGTAAGATATTAATACAAACAAGGAAGCGTATTCTTCAGTGTTATGTGTGGTCTACTCTAATGTATGGGGCAGAGACATGGACAATCTCTAAGAAAATGTACAAACGTTTAGCAGCATTTGAGATGTGGACTTATCGAAGGATGATGAAAATATCATGGACAAAGAAGATCACCAACAAAGAAGTTCTCAGAAAAATTAAAAATAAGAAAAGCTTGTTTGCCACTATACAGACAAAGAAACTTATTTATTTTGGCCACATCATTCGTCAGAGTTCAATATACCGTACATTGTTGGAAGGGAAGGTGAATGGCAGCAGAGGGAGAGGGAGACCAAGAACATCATGGTTTACAAATATTTCACAGTGGACAGGCTTGAATTATTCACAGTCTATCAGAACAGCACAACATCGGGACAAGTGGAGAACCATTGCATCCAACCCTCGACTAGAGGATGGAACTATTGATTGATTGACACATGTAGAGTTTGTTTGAGTTTTACGTCCTGGCAACATTTAAGGTCAGATCAGGACAGGTACCGACTTAATTGCGACAGTGCATGCTCATGGTGACTTTATAGTGTTGGCCTACTTGGAGACCAGGCCATGAGCACCATGACCTGATATACCACTCAGTTACATTATCCTGACACTGAGCTGACCAGTCCTTGCTCTATCCTAATAATGCTGAGTGCCAGGCCAGGTAGCGACAAGTATCAATTTTGTAAGTCCTTGGTTTTGACTCGACCAGGAATTGAACTCCTGACCTTCCTCACAGGAACCCTGCCCTCTAGCAATTTGGTCACAGCGTCCAATACATATATATATATATATATATATGTGTGTATATATATATATATATATATATATATACTTATATATATATATATATATATACATGTATATAGATGTATATATACATGTTTATTCATGTGCACATTTACATATACACATACAAATATACACATATACACGCATGTATGCGCTTAAATACACACATGTGCACATATATACATGTATATATAGATCTAGGACCAATATCACCCATCCAGAATATTTCTACTAAGCGTAATATACGCTACATGGAATGGTTTTAACCGGATGTAAATCCTGGACCGACTGATAGCAGCAGAAATGTGATACCATGCAGTATTGATACTCACATAATATATCTAACCTGTACTGCGAGCATCATTACATATCATGTCCTGTTGTACTTATGCTTGTGTGTGTGTGTGTGTGTGTGTGTGCGTGTGTGCGCGCGCGTGTGTGCTTGCCTGTCAAACGGTCTGGTAGCCGGATAGGCAGCTCTCCTCTCCGGGTGGTCTGACTGACTCACTGACTAGCTTACTCTAATTTCCAAGTGCCGCGGACTGTCCGGTAGTGTTGGGTGGACTCACCACAGGCGGCTCTGGTTTCACTGACGCCACCTTCCGTCCGGCCACGGTGGGATGACGTCAGGTGTGCACATCCTCCTGCAGGTGGCGCCACGGGGCGTGAATCGACACTGCATATGGGGGTGGGGGTGGGGAGGGGGGAGGGGGGGGGGGGACTCGCAGCTTACGGGTTGAGAGTACTATACGAATAGTGGTACACTGGTAGTGTTTGATTGTTAGGGGGGGGGGGGGTAGACTCGCAGCTTACGGGTTGAGAGTACTATACTAATAGTGGTACACTGGTAGTGTTTGATTGTTAGGGGGGGGGGCAGACTCGCAGCTTACACGTTGAGAGTACTATACTAATAGTGGTACACTGGTAGTGTTTGATTGTTAGGGGGTGGGCAGACTCGCAGCTTACACGTTGAGAGTACTATACTAATAGTGGTACACGGGTAGTGTTTGATTGTTAGGGGGGGGCGGACTCGCAGGTTACACGTTGAGAGTACTATACTAATAGTGGTACACTGGTAGTGTTTGATTGTTAGGGGGGGGAGGACTCGCAGGTTGCACGTTGAGAGTACTTTACTAATAGTGGTACACGGGTAGTGTTTGATTGTTAGGGGGGAGGCAGACTCGCAGGTTACACATTGAGAGTACTATACTAATAGTGGTACACTGGTAGTGTTTGATTGTTAGGGGGGGGGCAGACTCGCAGCTTACACGTTGAGAGTACTATACTACTAATAGTGGTACACTGGTAGTGTTTGATTGTTAGGGGGGGGGGCGGACTCGCAGCTTACACGTTGAGAGTACTATACTAATAGTGGTACACTGGTAGTGTTTGATTGTTAGGGGGGGGGCGGACTCGCAGGTTGCACATTGAGAGTACTATTACTAATAGTGGTACACTGGTAGTGTTTGATTGTTAGGGGGGGGCAGACTCGCAGCTTACACGTTGAGAGTACTATACTAATAGTGGTACACTGGTAGTGTTTGATTGTTAGGGGGGGGGAGGACTCGCAGGTTGCACGTTGAGAGTACTATACTAATAGTGGTACACTGGTAGTGTTTGATTGTTAGGGGGGGGGTCAGACTCGCAGCTTACACGTTGAGAGTACTATACTAATAGTGGTACACGGGTAGTGTTTGATTGTTAGGGGGGGGGGCAGACTCGCAGCTTACACGTTGAGAGTACTATACTAATAGTGGTACACTGGTAGTGTTTGATTGTTAGGGGGGGGGGGCAGACTCGCAGGTTGCACGTTGAGAGTACTATACTAATAGTGGTACACTGGTAGTGTTTGATTGTTAGGGGGGGGCGGACTCGCAGGTTGCACGTTGAGAGTACTATACTAATAGTGGTACACTGGTAGTGTTTGATTGTTAGGGGGGGGGCAGACTCGCAGCTTACACGTTGAGAGTACTATACTAATAGTGGTACACTGGTAGTGTTTGATTGTTAGGGGGGGGGGGGGACGGACTCGCAGGTTGCACATTGAGAGTACTATACTACTAATAGTGGTACACTGGTAGTGTTTGATTGTTAGGGGTCAGACTCACAGCTTACAAGTTGAGAGTACTATACTAATAGTGGTACACGGGTAGTGTTTGATTGTTAGGGGGGGGGACGGACTCGCAGCTTACATGTTGAGAGTACTATACTAATAGTGGTACACTGGTAGTGTTTGATTGTTAGGGGGGGGCGGACTCGCAGGTTGCACGTTGAGAGTACTATACTAATAGTGGTACACTGGTAGTGTTTGATTGTTAGGGGGGGCGGACTCGCAGGTTGCACAGTTGAGAGTACTATACTAATAGTGGTACATGGGTAGTGTTTGATTGTTAGGGGGGCAGACTCGCAGCTTACACATTGAGAGTACTATACTAATAGTGGTACATGGGTAGTGTTTGATTGTTAGGGGGGGACAGACTCGCAGGTTACACGTTGAGAGTACTATACTAATAGTGGTACACTGGTAGTGTTTGATTGTTAAGGGGGGGACGGACTCGCAGGTTGCACGTTCAGAGTACTATACTACTAATAATGGTACACTGGTAGTGTTTGATTGTTAGGGGGGCAGACTCATAGCTTATATGTTGAGAGTACTATGCTAATAGTGGTACATGGGTAGTGTTTGATTGTTAGGGGGGGACGGACTCGCAGCTTACACGTTGAGAGTAATATACTAATAGTGGTACACTGGTAGTGTTTGATTGTTAGGGGGGGCAGACTCGCAGCTTACGGGTTGAGAGTACTATATTAATAGTGCTACACAGGTAGTGTTTGATTGTTAGGGGGGGGGGGCAGACTCACAGGTGGCACGTTGAGAGTAATATACTACTAATCGTGGTACACTGGTAGTGTTTGATTGTTAGGGGGGGCAGACTCGCAGCTTACGGGTTGAGAGTACTATACTAATAGTGGTACACGGGTAGTGTTTGATTGTTAGGGGGGGCAGACTCGCAGGTTGCACGTTGAGAGTAATATACTACTAATCGTGGTACACTGGTAGTGTTTGATTGTTGGGGGGGGGGGGACTCGCATGTTACACGTTGAGAGTACTATTCTGCTAATAGTGGTACTCTGGTACTATGGTAGTGTTTGATTGTTAGAGGGGGTGCTTTTGTCTGTTTGTTTGTTTGTTATTCCTTTACCTCCTGGCAACATCTAAGGTCATATCAGGATGAGTACCGACTTGTGACAGTGCACACTCATGGTGACTTTATAGTGCTGCCCCACTGGGAGACCAGACTGTCAGCACCATGACCCGATATTGCACAGTCACATTATCCTGATACTGTGCTAACCAGTCTGTGTCCTATCCTATTAATGTCGAGTGCCAGGCTAGGTAGTAACAAGTATCAATGTTATAAGTCATTGGTTTGACTCGGCTGGGATTCGAACTGTCAACCTTCCACATGGGAAGGTTGGGGGGTTCACATCCTAGCAACATATAAGGTCATCCCAGGACAAGTACCAATGGCACCTAATGTTAGCTTTACAGTGCTTCTCCCAAAGGGATCCCGTCCCGCCATTCTCAATGACACGATATCCCACTCAGTCACTGAGCCAACCAGTCCTTGCCTCCTCTTCTCGGCTTATGTTGTGCGCCCAACAAGGTAGCGACAAGTATCAGTTTTTGTAAGTCTCTAGTTCGATTCCTCATGCCAGGGATTGATTGATCCCACGAGCTACCTCCCGCATGGGAAGCGAGCGTTCTACCCTGTCGGCTATCCCGTCCGGTCCGGTTGGAAATGGTGTCGGACTGAGTGGGATGGGAGTGTTGGCTAACCACAGGGTGCGACACATAAACAGTAGAATCCAGGATGCTATCGCCTGGTGTCGCCCTGCAGCAGAACGCTGGCTCCCTGCGGACCACTCTGAGTGATCTCAGTCCGGCGTGTGCACACATAGACACCATGAGTAGGAGCAGGTATCCGCTGGTTACCTTCGGCAAAGGAAGGGTCAAGCAGATGCAGGTAAATTACCAGCAGACAATGCACTCCGCTAGTTAAGGTGGAAGTACCCGAATAGATTGGTTCCAAATTCTGCCGATAGATGTCACTAGCTTAACTGGCGGACACTCCACCAGTTAAGCTAGTGACATCTATCGGCAGAATCTGGAACCACTCTATTCGGGTACTTTCACCCCACCAGTTAAAGTTGCATAGTCCGATGGGTTTTGAGTTTATGTCATTTTCTGAGATAAACATATTGGTGTGATCGTTATAATCTACCCTACTTTCACTTGAAGTAACTTTATTTTAAATAGCTTACTTTTGAGATATTTGAAGTGCAAACAAGCAAAATAAGTTTTGGCAAGCTTTCCAAAACTCTGACACCATAGGTTTCTGAAGTAATAGGATATATTAAATTACCTAAGTATTCCCGTCTATGTGGTGACAAATGTTTAACAAGTGCTCCAGTATTTAAAGTTGCGTAGTCCGATGGAAACATCACATTTTCAAAACCAAAACACTTATCTAGATTTGATTCTACATATTCAAATTAGACACTGGCACACTTATTAAGCATTTATTGCTGCATAGAAGGGGATAATAAGTCAATTAATACAAACCGTTACTACTGAAGTCTATTGTGTCAGAATTTTGGCGCGCTTGTGAAAATTATTTTGGCATGTTTTGACATCTAATATCTCCAAACTTAGCCATTTAAAATCAAAGTTACTTCAAACTAAAGTAAAGTAGATACAACGATTAGTATGATATATTTATCTCAGAAAATAGCAAAAACTCAAAAGCATCGGACTATGCAACTTTAAGTTAGATATGTAGAATCAAATTGAGATACTTGCTTTGGTTTTGAAAATTTGATGCTTCATCGGACTATGCAGCTTTAAGCTAGTGACATCTATCGGCAGAATCTGGAACCACTCTATTTGGGTACTTTCCCTTTAACTGGGGGGTATATTCGAACACTCGGCTTGGTTACACTATGGACGCTACAGATGCTACAGACACTATACACGCTACATACACTATATATGTGTTACAGACACGATACGCTACAGATGCAATAGAAGCTACAGATGCAATTGAGACTATAGACACTACTATAGATGCTATATATGTTACAGACACAACAGACACTACACTATATACACTACGGATGTTGCAAGCACAATGCAACACAATGGATGTTGCAGACACTACAGATGCTACAGATGCTTTCGACGCTACATACACAACTGACCTATAAATGCTACAGACACTACTAATGATGTATGCACTACATACACTACAGATGCCACAAACATTATAGGCGCTACATACACAATAGACACTACATACACTATAAACGCTACATATGCTATAGATGCTACAGACACAAAAAATGCTACAGATGCTATAAACACTACAGACACTATAAATGCTACAGATGCTATAGACGCTACAGATGCTACAAATGCTATAGACGCTACTGACGCTATATACGTTATAGACGCTATATACATTATAGACCTTCTCCGTGACTGTTCTGTGCAGTGAGCAATTACCCATTACACTAGTTCTCACCACTGCCACCAGAGGGTAGGTTGGTGGTAGAAATCAACAGCGAGGCTTTTTTTCTCCACAGTGCGTCCTGTGCAGTGAAATGCTACCCATTACACTAGTTCTCACCACTGCCACCAGAGGGCAGGTTGGTGGTTGAAAGCATCAGCGAGGCTTTTACTCGATAAGCCATGTTGTGCAATGAAACATTCCCCACCATATTAAGACTGCCATTGCAATCAGAGGGTGGGTTTGTGGTGGAAATCCTCTATTATCCAGTTCTGATATTGTGCGCATGCGCCATGTTGATGGCGCTGTGGCTGTGCCTGTGTTTTAGTAATGCAATCTGCATGTGTGGTAGGAATATGGGGGTTCGGGGGGTAGGGAGGGTTTGGTTAAGGCTCTGTCACACCTCGCCGGATTGGGGAAATGGAAAGAAACCGAACAAAGTCTGTTGATATCCGGCAAAGTCTGGTTTGTGTCCCTTGCATATCTGTTGCATATCCGTTGATATCCATTGATTTCCATTGATATCCGGCCCAACCCGTTACAAGTTTTGAGCATGCACAAAACTTGTAATGGATTGCGCCAGACTGACGTATCCAGTTATTATCTGTTACCGTCTTTTCCCATTCCGTTCCCCGTCCATTACCCATCCGTTCCCGTCCGTTGCATCTCCATTACGCGTCCGTTGCCGTTCATTAAAGTTCTTTTTGTATGCTGATTTGTCCGTTGATCGTTAGATATGTTATCAAGCATTACTGTCCGTTACCATCTGTTACCCATCCATTACCATCTGTTACCCATCCGTTACCATCCATTACATAATCGATACATTTCACGTCCGAATCACACTGGACTAGAATATTTTTGTCCGGCTCTATCCGTTTCCTCAATCCGGCGAGGTGTGACAGGGCTTTACTGTCATGTATTATGGATACCGGGAGTTTAAACCTGACCACTGACACTCAACCACATTTGACTGGGTTGTGTAGGTTTGATGGCCCCACACCAACAATCTTACACCACAAATGACATGCAAAAAGGTTTGTACAATTGTAAAAGAAGAACAGATGTCAGCGTATGCCTGTTTGAACTTTTAAACTGATCGGACGCGGTGGCCGAAACTTGTAGAGTGTAGGCTTCCCATTTGGAAGGTAGGGAGTTTGAAACCCAGCTGAATCAAACCAATGATTTACATTGATACTTGTCACTACCTAACCTGGTGCTCAGCATTGATAGGATAGGGAAATTAGTGGTTTGCTCAGTACCAGGATAATGTGACTGTGTGGGATATTGGGTCATGGTGCCAGTGGCCTGATCTTCCAGTCGGACAGTGCTATTTAAATCGCCATGAGCGCACACTGTCACAAGTCAGTATCCATCCTGATATAACTGTAATGGCCCACACTGACACTTCCCCACACTGACACACACTCACGGAAGAACGCCAATATTCAGTATCAGTACGCTTCAACTTGGTTTATTACAAAACCTCTCTGCTCTCCGCGGCCTCAACAGTCAACTGACCCACCCCCTAACTCGCCAGGTCCCACATCTCCTCTATAGGTGGGTGGGGGGTGAGCTAGCCACACGCAGTAGAGGGCAGCCCCATCGGGGCACTGCCTGATGGCTAGTCTACCGCCACCTAGCGCAGTTCAGTGTAACTGCGTAGGTGTGTGGCGTAGTGTCTGCTGCCACCGCATGGTAGTGGGGCTCATGTACAGACTACTACATAACCTTAGATGTTGCCAGGATGTAAAGCCCAAACAAACAAACAATTTTTAAACATTCATACCATTGTATTTTAATTTGGATATCACTATTCATTAACACAAATTTTCCATTTGATTGTTGGCTATATATATACTAAATAGCATATATAGCATAGGTAGCATATGGACTATATGTGATATATATATTTATATATATATATAAATATATATATATATATATGATAATAAAACACTGGGTAAGATTACTGACCAATTATATATGGTATAAGTTATACTATAACTTCATCTCCTTAGAGCACATAGTCTACGACACTGCCGTCCTGATATGACCTTAAATATTGCTAGGATAGAAAGCTCCAACAACCAACCAATTTACCACACTGCGCGATATACCTGACTATGCGCCGTGATGATATAAATGCACGATATAGTCTGAAATGCGGGTTGCTCTTATGCCAGACAATGTTCAATTACATCTTGGTGTTGGTTTAGTTATTTATGTACCTTCTCACTTAATTACACTCACTTAGTTATTTATGTACCTTCTCAGTTAGTTACACTCACTTAGTTATTTATGTACCTTCTCACTTAGTTACACTCACTTAGTTATTTATGTACCTTCTCACTTAATGACACTCACTTAGTTATTTATGTACCTTCTCACTTAGTTACACTCACTTAGTTATTTATGTACCTTCTCACTTAATGACACTCACTTAGTTATTTATGTACCTTCTCACTTAGTTATACACTCACTTCATACTTTTCTATGTTGACACTCAGGCACTCTCTGGGGTTAGTAGTTCACTGTATTAATCTCTTATTTGATTTATTTGGTAAATATCATTTCACAAACATAAAGTGATCTACTATTAAACCACCAGGTACTAACACTACTAGTGAAATGGGCATACTCCTCACTGGTCTTTGCCTTATGTATAGAACAACATTTTAATAACAGGGTATCCTTATTGCCTTTTATCAACTTTTGCTATTTTTTTCTTAAGCGCTATTCTATGGCAGTGGTGTTGGTATTCAGAATATATGTATATATATATATATATATATTCATATATTTATATATATATATTGATTTTATTTATATATATATATATGGACATATATTTATTGTAGATATATAATGCAGCCCCTTAATGTTTCTCTCTAACCACCTTAACTTCCACTTTATTCACTGCGAAGTGGGCATTCTCTCCTCCCCGCCTCTTCTACACCATGAGCCAACTGTCACTCTGCTCACTTTAAAATAAAAATTGTTTATATATATATATATATATATATATATATATATATAATTAGATGACTCTGTGAGCAAAAATGAAGCTTTTGTGTCCATATTTCTTTCTATAAATTGGCCATTAAAATATATATTATGCGTAATATATTATAATTAAATGTGCTGCATTATATACCACATACAAGACCTAAAGAATACAGTATGTATTATGTCATATGGAATATATATTTCATATGCATAATATTTTAATACATATAATATATGCCCATTTAGTTTAAAATATATATTATGTACAATATATTTGATTATATGTGGTATATTATATATGGATTATCTATATATATATATTATAGATCACATAAATATATAGAGCATATATTATATACGATTTGATATATTTCGTAAATACAGAGTATATAATATATGTATCCTATTTGGTTATAGGTAATTTCCGAATCATTTATGTCGCTTCCAAAGACAATTCATATAGGGAACTATTGGACTGATTCCCAAATTCCAAATTTTATTTTATTTGGGAGAAATGGTATAAAGAAAACTAATTTAACCACCTCATCACTAATTAATCAAATTACCCCCAAAAGAAATTGTATTTAAATTTTGGAGTCATTCATGTCATAATTAAGACAGTTAATGAATATAATATTCAATGTATCAAGAGGAAAATAGCTGAACTACTTTACATGAGAGCCATTTTGGCGAGCAGTCAGGTGCTTTGCGAACTAACCCATGTTAACACGCTAACTAACCCTCACTAACCCGTCTCCTCCAGGAGCTCTACTCCCGCAACTCGTGTAAGCGCAGCAGCGGGCGCGCCCCGCCACAGGTGCCGAAGCGCAACCCGGAAACCCGCCTCAGCTCCGGCTCCACCGAGTCGCAGGTACGTCATCGGACATGTCTGCATGGGGCGGTGTGTGGTCTATGGGGGAATGTCAGCATGGGGCGGGGTGTGGACTACATGGGAATGTCAGCATGGGGTGGTGTGTGGTCTATGGGGGAATGTCAGCATGGGGCAGTGTGTGGTCTACAGGGGAATGTCAGCATGGGGCGGTGTGTGGTCTATGGGGGAATGTCAGCATGGGGCGGTGTGTGGTCTACCGTGGAATGTCAGCATGGGGCGGTGTGTGGTCTATGGGGGAATGTCAGCATGGGGTGGGGTGTGGTCTATGAGGGAATGTCAGCATGGGGCGGTGTGTGGTCTACTGGGGAATGTCAGCATGGGGCGGTGTGTGATCTATGGGGGAATGTCAGCATGGGGCGGTGTGTGGTCTATGGGGGAATGTCAGCATGGGGCGGTGTGTGGTCTATGGGGGAATGTCAGCATGGGGCGGTGTGTGGTCTATGGGGGAATGTCAGCATGGGGTGGGGTGTGGTCTATGGGGGAATGTCAGCATGGGGTGGGGTGTGGTCTATGGGGGAATGTCAGCATGGGGTGGTGTGTGGTCTATGGGGGAATGTCAGCATGGGGCGGTGTGTGGTCTATTGGGGAATGTCAGCATGGGGCGGTGTGTGGTCTATGGGGGAATGTCAGCATGGAGCAGTGTGTGGTCTATTGGGGAATTTCAGCATGGGGCGGTGTGTGGTCTATTGGGGAATTTCAGCATGGGGCGGTGTGGCGTCTATTGGGGAATGCCAGCATGGGGCAGTGTGTGTGGTTGACCCGGGAATGGCTGCATATTAGGGAGATCACTCGCCAAATCGGTAGACTTGGCACTTGTGCAATTGGTCTTCCTCATTCCACTGCTCCTCATGCTATCCTAGTACTAGTAGTGCCAAGCGGCAGGCTAGATAGCGACAAGTATACATTTTGTTGAGTGATCGATTTGACTCAGCCAGGTCTTCGACCCGACGACCTGCCAAATATGGCACAGGACACTAGGAAGCAGATGCTTAACTAATTCAGGCATCTCATATGGTTGGTTATTTGTGCATTGCGCATTTTGGCTGAAGTAGTACAGTCACCTTCAGTGCTATATTGTGCACATGCGAGAGCTGTGTGGTACAGCCCTCTGGTTGATTGATTGATTGGTGGTTGCTTTACACTGTGTCGGCAGCAAAGGCCATATTCACAGCGAGAGATGTTTGTTTTTTGTTCAAACCATCACTTTTACATGTAAAAGCAGACAATCAATTATGTGCCAATAGACACCCATTAAATTAAAAAGCTCACAATTATATATTTGTGGCTGAGGGAAACAAATTCCCATAAAAAAAAGAAAAGTGTTATTAATAATTGTTCGAATTTATTTAGCAAACTATATGAGGTGGTGCAAGCCACCTGCCCTCAAAACAGCCTTCTGGTGGCAGTGACAAGAACTAATGTGGATAGCAGCTCACTGCGCATGCGCCACGGCAAAAGACTGATAGTTCAGCCCTCTGGTGGCGGTGGCAAGAACTAACTTGGGTCGCAGCTCACTGCACATGCACCATGGTAAATGACTGATGGTACAGCCCTCTGGTGGCAGTGACAAGAACTAATGTCGTTAGCAGCTCACTGTGCATGCGTCACGGTAAACGATTGATGGTACAGCCCTCTGGTGGCAGTGACAAGAACTAATGTGGGTAGCAGCTCACTGTGCATGTGCCACGGCAAAAGACTGATGGTACAGCCCTCTGGTGGCAGTGACAAGAACTAATGTGGGTAGCAGCTCACTGTGCATGCGTCACGGTAAAAGATTGATGGTACAGCCCTCTGGTGGCAGTGACAAGAACTAATTTGGGTAGCAGCTCAATGCGCATGCACCACGGTAAAAGACTGATGGTACAGCCCTCTGGTGGCAGTGACAAGAACTAATGTGGGTAGCAGCTCACTGTGCATGTGCCACGGCAAAAGACTGATGGTACACAGCCCTCTGGTGGCAGTGACAAGAACTAATGTGGATAGCAGCTCACTGTGCAGGTACCACGGTAAAAGACTGATGGCACAGCCCTCTGGTGGCAGTGACAAGAACTAATTTGGGTAGCAGCTCACTGCGCATGCACCACAGTAAAAGACTGATGGCACAGCCCTCTGGTGGCAGTGACAAGAACTAATTTGGGTAGCAGCTCACTGCGCATGCACCACAGTAAAAGACTGATGGTACAGCCCTCTGGTGGCAGTAGCAAGAACTAATGTGGGTAGCAGCTCAATGCGCATGCGCCACGGCAAAAGACTGTTATGTATGTCGGCATGAGGTAGGAAGCGGCAAATGCGGAACGCACGGACCGGTGCCGAGTTGATCACGTGTGCACATGGCACCCCCGGGTGTCAAACGCGGGAACTACGGAAAGTGCGCCAGGACGCAGTCGGAGTTGCCTTTGATGAGTCATCAACCTTACATAGCTAATTTAAAAAAATAATTTAATGACTATTTCGTGGCGTGTTAACATAGTAACACTGCATTCTGAGCGGGTTCTAAGTTATATATTTATATGCCGGTGGTGGATATTTTTATTTATTGAAACTCCAGCTACAAATTACTGAAATACTTCTGCATGATAACAAACAACGCCTGCCTGCGATGGCTGAATTAGGTGAGCGTCTGCTTTTCATATGGCAAGTCATGGGATTCAAACCTGCTGGGTTCAGACCGTGCCCGAGTCAAATCAATGACTGAAAAATGTATATTTATCACTACTTAGCCAGGTGCTCTGCTTTACTAGGATAGGGCAAGGAGCAGTGGAATGAGGAAGACCAATTGTCAGCGACTTAAAAGTGACTTTAAGATTTGCAATACCGGGTCATGGTGCTGACGGTCTGGTCTCCCAGTGGGGCAGCACTATAAAGTCGCCATGAGTGCGCACTGTCACAAGTCGGTACCCGTCCTAATATTACCTTAGATGTTGCCAGCACGTAAAACTCCAAGAACAAACCCACCATACTATAAAGTTATTATACAGCCGATACAAAGCGATGCAATATTGTTTGTTTGTTTGTTGCTGTTTTACATCCTAACAACATCTAAGGTCATATCAGGACGGGTACCGACTTGTGACAGTGCGCACTCATGGCGACTTTATAGTGCTGCCCCACTTGAAGACCAGGTCGCCAGCACCATAACCTGATATCCCACTCAGTCACATTATCCTGACACTGAGCCAACCAGCCTTTGCCCTATCCTAAAAATGCCGAGCACCAGGCTAGGAAGCGACAGGTATAAACTTTTATGTCATTGGTTTGACTCGACCAGGGTTCGAACCCACGATCTACCAACACGGGAGGCGGACGCTTTATACTCATTCGGCCATCCCACTGGTCCCGATGCAGTAGTGTAGCACTGCAGCATAAATAATATTTATATAATTATTTCCTACAATAAAGAAGGAAAGACAAACAAGGTAGTGGATAGTTAAGCGAGTGGTACAGGCGAGAGGCCGAGGCGTGACAGCTGAATAGGCCAGGTGACAGCACCAGGCAAGGAGGGGAGCCTGCCCCGTCCGCTTGAGTTGTTAAGTGTCAGTAGTTGAGAAGTGTCAGAACACTTGCACTAGGGGCACACTTAGAGGATAATCAGTTTACGGATAATTATACTCGTATAATGCTTATACAGCACATAATATATTATACAGCACATATCTAGGTGAGGTGGCCCAGACATTCTGCTCGGTACCGTCTGCCTGTGATGTCATCATTGCGTGTTCCACATAAACAAGCGCCAGATGGCGCCACTTCCTCCCGCCCCCCACCACCCACCCACCCACCCACTCTTACTCCTCACACACCCACACACCCACCCGCCCACCCCACTGGTGTATCCGCGTGGGTCAGCTGACCGACAGTCCCAATTTATGGGGGACACACTTTACCCTGACACGGGACACCATGGTCAGGTGATGAGATTGTAAGAGCTGGTTTTCCGAGTGGCAGCGCATGCGCATGATTGTGTGTGCCGTGTGTATGTGCGTATGTGTGTATGTATGTATGTTTGTTTGTGTGTTTTAGTGAGGAGACGGTCGGCTACACGCTGTGAACATAATTTTCTAATTTCATAGAAATACTTTTTTAATTTTTTAAAGGGAGGTGGAAAGAACCAGATGTGATTTCAGAATGAGTTGAGAACCAGCTTCCCATTGCAACCACGGCCAAGTTAAACCAATGAAATATAAGTTTATACTTGTCAGTCTAGCCTTGTGTTCGGCATTACTAGTACAGTATAACTCCGTTAAACCAAACTTGAAGGGACCCTAGAAATTTGTTTGGATTAACCGATCATTGGTTTAACCAAGCTTTGGCTTCGACTTTAACTTTGAGTAAGCGTGTATTGCACATGTAATATAGAATGCATGTGGACACTTTGATTATTGTTCAGTTAAACCAAACGATCGGTTAATACCAAATTTTTTCGACGTGGGCAAAATACTACCATTTATCATATAAAAAAAAGTTGGTTAGGTCTCAGATGACCTTATAACCACATGAAAGTTTGGTTTAACCATACCGGAGTGGTCTGGGGTCCGACAATTTTGTTTGGATTAACTGATAATTCGGATTAACCGACTTTGGTAGTATTTTGCTGGGCCGCCGAAAAAAGTTTGGATTAACCGATCGTTTGGTTTAACCGAGCTTGGTTTAATGGGGTTGTACTGTATCTAGGATAAGTTCCACTGTAGTACTAGTGGAATAAGGAAGGTTGATCCGCGATTGAAATGTACACTGCTTAATCCATAAATGGAACAAAATACCAAAAATAATTGTGTGGATTGAGCCCATTGTGAATTAAAATAGTCCACTTTTGAAGGGTAGATAGTCTGGTGTTGCTAAGGTCTTTTGAATTCCCACAATCAGTCTGTCAGGTATATGAGGTATGTCGGCTGAGCACCGACCCGGCCCCAGCCAGGTCGTGACCCGGGCATTGGTCACGTGAGCAGGGACGCTCGTAACGTAGGAATGGAAACAATAAAGTCAGTCATCCAAGAGAACTCGTGGCGTTCGCATCCACATACACTACATGGTGTCAGATAGAGGGACCACTAAAGCTGCATAGTCCGATGAAAACATCAAATTTTCAAAACCAAAACAATTGTCTAGATTTGATTTCCACGTATCTAACTTAGATGCCACCATATAGAAGGGAATACTCATATATACCCCTTTCAATGTTTATAAATATTGTGTATGCGCGCACAGCTTGGCTGCAGCACGAATGCACAATGCCATTGAGTTTGCCGGTACATGCAGTGAAAAAACGTCAGTTTTATTCCAAATTAATAGAAATACAGAGGCCTTAACCTTATAAATTTAATATAATCTGTTTGTAGAATATGTTTTCTATATGTGTTCCAAGCGGTTTGTTTCTAGGTGGTGTGGTTTTAGAGATATTTCACTTTTTCTGTATGAAGATTACTCACGGCCATTGACAATGCATTGAGTTTGCCGGTACTTGCAGTGCAAAAAGTCAATTTTATTCAAAATTAATAGAAATGCAGAACCCTACTGATATAAATTTAATATTATCTGGTTGTTAAACATGTTTTCTGTATGTGTTCCAAGCAGTTTGTTTCTAGGTGGTGTGGTTTTAGAGATATTTCACTTTTTCTGTATGAAGATTGCTCACGGCCATTGAGTTGGGAGTGTGACCGTGTGTCGTCCTGCAGCCAAGCAGCATGCGCACTGACCTAAATACACATGCTGACGTCATATGAAATAGGTCTATATACTGACGCAATTGAATAGAGCCTGTTACTGCTGAAGCTTATGGTGTCAGAGTTTTGGCATGCTGCCAAAATTGATGTGTGGTTACATTCCAAATATCTCAAAAGTTAGCCATTTAAAATAAAAGTTAGTCCAAAGTAAAGTAAGGTAGATAATAACGACCAACCTAATATATTTATCTCAGAAAATGACAAAAACTCAAAACCATCGGACTATGCAACTTTAATTTCATCGAAATCTTTGTTGTTAGTTATTATTTCCTGTGTTTTTTGGGGCTATCAGAATTTTGATTTGAAAAGGCATCCAATAAAGTTGCATAGTCCCATGGTTTTTGAGTTTCCGTCATTTTCTGAGATAAACATATTATGTTGTTCATTATAATCTACCTTACATTAGTTTGAAGTAACTTTTATTTTAAATCGTTAACTTTTGAGATATTTGAAATGGAAACATGCTAAATTGATTTTGGCAAGCTTGCCAAAACTCTGACACCATAGGCTTCAGCAGTAACAGGTTCTATTAAATTGACTCAGTATCCCCTTATATGTGACGACAAATGTTTAATAAGCGCACCAGCATCTAAGTTAGATATGTAGAATCAGATATAGATAATTGTTTTGATTTTGAAAATGTTATGTTTTCATCAGACTATGCAGCTTTAAGCTCGTCCAGCTTATGCAACTAAATTAAAGCTGCATAATCCGATGAAGTCATCAACTAGATATCCAACTTAGATACTGGTGCACTCATTAAGCATTCATTGCTACATAGAAGGGAACACAAACTTACTAAGTCAATTTGATCAAACCTAATACAATGTCTTAGATGTTGCTAGGACGTAAAACAACAACAAACAAACAAACATGTTTCTGCTGAAGCCCATGGAGTCCAGTATTTCAACATGTACAGCAAAATTAAATGTAGTCTATTTTCACTTTAAATATTTCAAAATTTAGTCATTTATAATAAAAGTTACTTCGGTCTAAAGTGAGGTGCGTTATAACGATCAATTTAATACATTTATCTTGAAGAAAAGTACAGAAATTAAAGAACCATCAGTCGATGTAATTGATCCAGAATAATTCAGAATAAATTGTTTTTATTCAGAGTTGAAAGTGTAGTTACTGACGCTGCTGAGGAGTTACTGTTAGGATTGACTGTCTGCACGAGTTATATTTTTATGTCAGTACTTTGAGGCATTTTCTGTATGTGTGTGTGTGGGGGGAGGGGAGGTTCTTTTGGTAAATATTGTTATTGATCAGAACATTCCATTTGTGAGCGTCGATGCATTGGTATTGCGTCCATAAGTGGTGACAGTAATCTATGTAAATACGGATATTTTATAATAATAATAATAATAATAATAATAATAACAACAATGACAATGGTAACGATAATAATAACAGTAACAGTAATAATAATAGCTATAATAATAGCTATAATAATGGAAATAATAATAGTAACAGAAGTAGTAATAACAATTTAGTAATAGTAGTAATAATAATATTACCATATCACAACAGGTATTACTATCTTGCATCCTATTAAGTGTACAAGCCTGACTGCCCCCCCCCCCCCCCCCCGAACCACCTGTGACCATGCACACTCACACATGTGCGCGCGCACGCACATGCGCACTGACAGGCCTGCGACGACCCTGCCCCACCCTGCAGTCTACCAGTCGGGCCTGTGTACACCTGCGTTGTCTATACTGGTCCCTTACTTAGCATTCCCGATGAGGTCAAATGTCAATCTTTACCGCAAGGTGTGTCCTGGGAGAACAGACAATGGACTTGGTTCTAAAAAGTACTATTTTGTTTATTTGTTATTGTTTGTTTTGTTGTTAAAGGTGCATAGTCCAATGGTTTTTAATTTCTGTAATTTTTCTGAGATAAATATATTAGATCGATCATTAATAGATACTTTGCATTAGTTTAAAGCTACTTTTATTTTAAATGGTAAACTTTTGAGATATTTGAAGTGCAAACATGGACAATTAGTTTCGGCAAGCTTGCCAAAACACGGACATCATAGACTTCTGCAGTAACAGGTTCTAAAACTTCTATTAAATTGACTCAATATTCCCTTCAATGCAGAAATAAATGTTTAATGATTGCATCAGTATCTAAGTTAGATATGTCAAATCAATTCCAGATCATTATTTTGGTTTTGAAAATGTTATATTTCATGGGGCTATGCAGCTTTCAGACGCAGTCCTTTTTAAGCAGGATAAATTTGAATCACAACACTTGATTTTTCATTATCTTACTCCTTTCCATATCCTAGTAATGCAGAGCACTAAATTAGATAGTGACAAGTATACATTTTTAAGATATTGGTTTCACTCGGCCTGCATTCGAACCTGATATTCAAATTCCATGACCTGCCAATGGGAAGCGGGTGCTCTACACATGCGGCCATCCCGTCTGGTTTTGCTTCCCGCTGTTTTATGTTTTGTGTGCCTAAAGTTACACTAGAATATTTCTAACAATCTGACATTTATATACCGCTTGCCGAACTGCAACTGAACATTAAAACTTACTACAACTTTACCAACTGAATACAGAAGATAACTTCTGCTTACATTGTAAATACTATGTAAATACTCACATTGATCTGACTAATATTGATCTAGTTATATGACACTACTATTACCATATTGCTATGGAACTTTTGGGTTGCAGAATGTCATTGTGTTACCTGCTGCAAATTGTGTATTCAACAGTTATTGTATACCTTATTCTATATACCTTTTGGTTAAATAACCCCAAATTGAAAAATGGCTGGAAGACCAGTGCTTTGGCACTGACAAAACATTTATTCAGCTGAATAAACATATTTACCACCAAAAAAAAGAAAAGAAAGTAAACTGAAGCGGTCTGGCAAAGTCTGACGAGCATTTATCCTTATAAAGACAGTTTCACAAGGGATGTGTTGAAGGCCACAGGGGTCGGCATCAGAAGGTGTAAATAGAAGAGGAGGTGGGAAGTTTAACATCAGAGTGGACGGGACTGGTTTGTTTGTTGTTTGGTTATGTTGTTTTGCGTCCTAGCAACATCTGAGATCAGATCAGGACGGGTACCGACTTGTGACAGTGCACACTCATGGTGACTTTATAGTGCTGACCCACTGGGCAACCAGGCCACCAGCACCATGACCCGATATCCCACTCAGTCACATTATCCTGACACTGAGCTAAGCAGTCCTTGCCCTATCCTATTAATGCCAAGCGCCAGGCTAGGAAGCGACAAGTATCAATTTTTATAAGTCATTGGTTTGACTTGACTGAGAACCGAATTCCCCATCTCCCACACACGAGTCCCGTGCTCTACCGATTTGGCCAGTAGAAGTGTAAACGTGATTATTATTGTTGTTACTATTGCGTCTGTTTGGGTATTCGATACTTGGATGATCTGGCCCGCTAATCTAATGCTCTCTGTCTGTCAGTGTCTGTATCTCCACAGCTCGTTGGGAATAGTTACAGTGTCACAGATGTGCCAGATTCTGGGCACAACAATAATAGCATCCACAATTATAGCAATAGGTCAGGCTTTGTGGACTTATGCATACAGTAAATTCCCATGTGTGGCAGCTTTTGTAAGTGTTTTTTTTTTAATATTTAGGTTAGGACATCTGTATTAAGATGGTGGTGACATCTTGTTGTGACAAGTGTTAATCAAGTGTGCATTGTATTCATGGACAGTGTCCTGTTTGTGAATCCTGATATGACCTTAGATGTTGCCAGGACGTAAAACTCCAACAACCAACCAACCTTGTCTGTGTGTATTTAACTTTTGAGTGACAAAAGAAATGAAATCTTAATGTAATGTGTTGTTATACAATATATATGTCGTGGGCGTGATGAAAATGGGAGATATTGCGCCTAGAGCGGGACTCAAATCCACATCTCTTTGCACTCCGGGCCAGTGTGCTAACCATTAAACCACCTAGGCTCCCTGATATCACCACACTACCCATGCCTACCTGGTTACTTGCCTGAGAGGTCAGTGCAGACTACTACACTCGTCCCCATGGAATTCTAAGTCTTGTAATGCTTACAACTACATACATACAGGCAATGCACTAACACATACATACACAGGGTAGGTTCAACAACCATACAGCGCAAAGCTTGTACAGGATCATGATCAATGCAACCAGTGTCGTGGGGTGATGAAAATGGGAAATATTGTGCCTAGAGTGGGACTCGAACCCACATCTCTTTGCATTCTGGGCCAGTGTGCTAACCATTACACCACCTAGGCTCCCTGATATCACCATACTACCCACACCTACCTGTCTATGTGGCTCCTTGCCTGAGAGGTCAGTAGAGGCCACTACACTCGTCCCCCTGGTATTGTAAGTCTTGTAATGCTTACAATTACATACATACAGGCAATGCACTAACACATACATACAGAGGGTAGGTTCAACAACCATACAGCGCAAAGCTTGTACAGGATCATGATCAATGCAACCAGTGTCGTGGGGTGATGAAAATGGGAAATATTGTGCCTAGAGTGGGACTCGAACCCACATCTCTTTGCATTCTGGGCCAGTGTGCTAACCATTACACCACCTAGGCTCCCTGATATCACCATACTACCCACACCTACCTGTCTATGTGGCTCCTTGCCTGAGAGGTCAGTGCAGACCACTACACTCGTCCCCATGGAATTGCAAGTCTTTTAATGCTTACAATTACATACATACAGGCAATGCACTTACACATACATACACAGGGTAGGTTCAACAACCATACAGCGCGTAGCTTGTATAGGATCATGGTCACAGCAACCAGTGTCATGGGGGTGATGAAAATCGGAAATATTGTGCCTAGAGCGGGACTCGAACCCACATCTCTTTGCATTCTGGGCCAGTGTGCTAACCATTACACCACCTAGGCTCCCTGATATCACCATACTACCCACACCTACCTGTCTATGTGGCTCCTTGCCTGAGAGGTCAGTAGAGGCCACTACACTCGTCCCCCTGGTATTGTAAGTCTTTTAATGCTTACAATTACATACATACAGGCAATGCACTAACACATACATACAGAGGGTAGGTTCAACAACCATACAGTGCAAAGCTTGTATAGGATCATGGTCACAGCAACCAGTGTCATGGGGTGATGAAAATGGGAAATATTGTGCCTAGAGCGGGACTCAAACCCACATCTCTTTGCATTCTGGGCCAGTGTGCTAACCATGACACCACCTAGGCTCCTTGATATCACCATACTACCCACACCTACCTGTCTGTGTGGCTCCTTGCCTGAGAGGTCAGTGCAGGCCACTACACATATATGGTATAATAATTGGTATTAACTAGTCCGTTTTGGTTTACACTTCTGCTAAGCTTACATACACAGTAATGACAGAATGTCCCAATGAAATTTCATTTTTGTTGTCATTGATAGCTCTGAGTGGGTGGTTTTACGTCCTAGCAACAACCAACATCATAACAAGATGGTTACCCAGTTGTGACTGTGTGCATTCATGGCAGCTTAATAGTGCTGTTCCACTGTGGTGTAGTGCCTCTTGAACAATGATGCAATATCGCACCTAGTCACATTATCCTGGCACTGATCTTTCCATATCCTAGTAATGTCGAGAAAGAGACAAAGTGGTGACAAGGATCAATGTTCTCAGTCATTGGATTGTCTCGGCTGGTGAATGAGACCTTATGTGTGGGAAGCGGAAGCTCATTCAACCGTCTATTTAGTCTGGTCGTCAATATTTGTTGTAGTTTTTTGGTTACCTTCATTGCTTGGCGGGAATTTCAATCACGGACAATAGGTCTTCCTCATTCCACTGTCCTTGCCTTCTATTAATTTCAAGCGACCGACTAGGTAGCGACAAGTATAACATTGTCATGTCGTTGGTTTGACGTGACCTGCCACATGGGAAGTGGGTGCTCAACTCATTCGGCCGCCTACTTTCTAGCCGACACAGAACTATAGTGTGTAGTATAAAGCATTTATGCAAATATTATTATTATGGAACTGTTTCTATTAATTTCCTATGTGTTGCACTTGAACCCGAGACAGAACTATTGTGTGCATTATATAGCATTTATGCAAATATTATTATTGAGCTGTTTCTATTAATTACCTATGTGTTGGACTTGAACCCGCAACTCCTATGCTTGCAGTAGTATAAGATTATTCTGAGGAGGGAGGTTTCTAAGCACCTACCCTTACAGTTACACAGTGCGTGTCCCACATAGTGAATGTAGTCAGCCAGTGGGATACTGACTTGTGTGCGGCAGGTGCCAGCATTCCACTAACACCGGCCAGGAGGAGGCAGCTGCTGGTCAGACAAACAGACGGGGGGGACTCTCTGTCACTCCCCTCCAGGAGTTGAGCTGGTTTGTTTCACACAGCGGTCATTTCTCTCGTGTGACGGGCAGTGTTTGGTGTCTGAAGGTGTTGTCTTATTATTGGAGTTTTACTTATTCTCATGGATTCATCTTAGATACGACTGCTACAAGGTGGTGGCTTTGTCGTCTTGTTACTGGAGTCTTACTTCTTCTCACGGATTCATCTTAGATACGACTGCTATAAGGTGGCGGCTTTGTTGTCTAGTTACTGGAGTCTTACTTCTTCTCACGGATTCATCTTAGATACGACTGCTATAAGGTGGCGGCTTTGTTGTCTAGTTACTGGAGTCTTACTTCTTCTCGTGGATTCATCTTAGATACGACTGCTACAAGGTGGCGGCTTTGTCGTCTTGTTACTGGAGTCTTACTTCTTCTCACGGATTCATCTTAGATAAGACTTCTACAAGGTGGCGGCTTCATTCTCTTGGTACTGGAGTCTTACTTCTTCTCACGGATTCATCTTAGATACCACTGCTACAAGGTGGCGGCTTCGTTGTCTTGTTACTGGAGTCTTACTTCTTCTCATGGATTCATCTTAGATACGACTGCTACAAGGTGGTGGCTTCATTGTCTTGTTACTGGAGTCTTACTTCTTCTCACGGATTCATCATAGATACGACTGCTACAAGGTGGCGGCTTTGTTGTTTTGGTACTGGAGTCTTACTTCTTCTCTCGGATTCATCATAGATACGACTGCTACAAGGTGGCGGCTTCGTTGTCTTGTTACTGGAGTCTTACTTCTTCTCACGGATTCATCATAGATACGACTGCTACAAGGTGGTGGCTTTGTTGTCTTGTTACTGGAGTCTTACTTCTCGCGGATTCATCTTAGATACGACTGCTACAAGTTACACCCTGGTATCTGTGTGGTGTAGATTTATAGGTGTGTACTCAGTCCCTGATTAAGTTCTGTCATTATCATCATCATCATCAT
Organism: Branchipolynoe longqiensis; assembly: GCA_030323885.1. Lineage (NCBI taxonomy): Eukaryota > Metazoa > Annelida > Polychaeta > Phyllodocida > Polynoidae > Branchipolynoe > Branchipolynoe longqiensis. The sequence goes on from CM059197.1 coordinate 47,041,553, forward strand.
CAGCATTATCACTGTCATCATCCTTGCGTCATCACTGACCATCTTACAACTGGATTCAAGCGGAGATTGCATCTTGGAAACATGCCAGCATTAGGGTTGCACTTGTTTGTTGTGTATAATTGAGACAATTAGCTAAGGACAATAGACTCCTGGATTTCATTAATACCGGATCTAAAGGAAAGAACTATGTTACTTTTGGGAAAAGAAGATAATTCTATTATTTGAAGATAGGATTAGAATACAGAAGACAGTAGAGGGTTTCTTGTTATTAAAGAGAGAAAGAAGAAGTAGAAGGCGGAGGAGAAGAAGAAGAAGATAAGAAGGAGGAGAAAGAGAAGGAGGAGGAGAAAGAGAATAAGGAGGAGGAGAAAGAGAATAAGGAGGAAGAGAAAGAATAAGGAGGAGAAAGAATAAGGAGGAGAAAGAGAATAAGGAGGAGAAAGAGAATAAGGAGGAGGAGAATAAATAATAGAAAAAGTAGTTAAAGGAGGAAGAAAGAAAGAAAGAAAGGAAGAAAGAAAGAAAGAAAGGAAGAAAGAAAGGAAGAGAGATTTGTCTTAACTGTACAATCCCTAAAGGCAGTTAATACTGTTGTCAGCAAGAAACAAACCAAGAAGCAACGCCATACAATTCCAAAGGCAGGCAATACTGTTACCAATAAGAAGTAAACAAAAGAACGCTGTGCAATCCAACAGACATTCAATACAATTGTCATTGAGTGATAATGGAGGAAGTTAAGGGACCCGTGGGTAGCGGCCCAGATTCTGGGAATGAGGCCAGTTGTGGGTCAGATGTGCCCAATTCTGATTCCCCTCTAGGAAGCCCTCAATCAAAGCCTGAACTTCAGGCACCCGAGCCTTCACACTTTGCAGTGCATTCTCTCCGCATGAGTCAAGAACCACCAACTGTCTGTGCACAAACCGAAGAAGACCAGGACAACAACACAGTAGTTGCTGATGAATCTGCCATTACTGCTCCTCCAGACTGGCACAATAACACTGCGGTCACTAATCAGTCCACCCTTACCGCTCCTCAAAAGGACGAAAGTGAAAATTTAACAGCGAACAGTAAGAAAGAGAGCATCGATGGAGCGTTTGACACCAACTGCAGTAAGGAGGGTGATCAACCGGAAGTAGCAGGTAAGAAGGTCACTTGGGTAACGGAAGTCGAAGTGGCTGAATCCCATGGAGGTCACTCGGTGCAGAAAGGTCAAACCGAGGTCAGTCGGCCCGATACTAATGATGCTAACTGTAGCAAACCAGCTGACACTCTCCGAGGTGTGGATGTGCCACTTGGGGAGGTGGCTCATCCTGGTGACACCCTGGAGGAATGTGATGACAGTGCACTGGAGAGGTGCCGCCTGGTGGAACTGGACCCCGAATTCTATGGGTTCAATGAGGAGATGCGACTAGGTGATGGTGATGGTGATATTAATCAACGTCAGACAATCGGTAGTGACATCATCAACATTTTTGGCAAGACTGGAAGCGAAGCGGCATTGGATTCTACTGAGGTCGGGATTGCTAAAATTGAGGTGTCCATTGAGGTTGAAACCGGAAGTGAAGGAGTACATTCGGGGATGACATTGGAAGATATTGTCATGGCACCACTGAGAAAGGAACCCGCTGGAGGAGATGCAGGGATAGTAGTAGTACCGCAAGAACCAGATCACGATGACGAGAATGTGGAGGCTCTTGTTGGTGGATGCAGTTCAGAACTGAAGATGGAGGATCCCAAGGAGGTCAGTACTGACAGAAGTGGTGAAGGTGATAGAGGTGCTCGAGGAAGAATTGTCATTGTGAATCCGAATAAGGAGCGAGGCTATGCCCTGTCAACTGAAGACCTCTATGATCGTGCAAGTGAAATGCCTGATGACCTCTACGAGTCTGTATCCATAGATCTCTATGACAGCATCACCTATCCAATCATGGAACCACCAGGCGGAAGTGTTAAGGATGACTCTGAGGATGAATCGGAGCAGACCGAGTCTGAGAAGTTATGTGGGGAGAATATCACAGAACTGAAAGCCGATTCGATTGTTCCTGCAGCAGAGGTGGTTAAACCAACTGATGCTGTTATTGTGAAATACAACTACTTGAAGTTCTATCGGGATATGAGCGGTCAGTTGCAGAAGGTTGATGAAGGAGACAGGGAGCGCTTTTTGCAATCGATTAGAAATGCTGGCGGTGCAACAGTAAAGCATAGGCTCCCTGACGACATGAAGTCTAACGTGGATACGACTCCATCAGGAGGAACAAGAGATCATTCTGGACAATTGGCGACTGGCAAACATAAGAAGATCTTCGATGATTGGAACAAGCCCCAGGAGAAAGTGCGGATAAGGGATAAGCCTCTACGGGTTGGTATTGCCAGGGAGAAGGCATTGAGTGTCGGAAGCGGCATCAGGCTACTCCACAGGGGAGAGGTGGCCAGCAAATCGGGCAGGTCCTACCTGATTGGTGGCGCGCAGGCGAGCACCAGGCGGAGCTACGAGAACATGAAAGCCGAGTACCTCAAGGAGATCCTCGAGGGCCGTGGCAGGGCGAAGACCCCGTATGTGCACAGGAAGAGCCTGCGTCCCGGAAGTGGTGACTTGACAGGGCCAACGCAGTCCCTCTTGCAAATCATACGCAGGGAGTATCTGAAAGATGGCGATGTGCACATAGTGGAGGTCAGCAATACCAATCGCGAAGGCAAAGTTGACACCAACAACGAGAGGAGTGAGAAGTCTGCTGAACTATCTGCAGTTCCGACTGGAAAGGATGGTTGTGATTGTGCAAAAGACACTGACACCAAGGTCAGATCTGACGAGGTGAAGGTCATGGCAGGAAATGATATTGATGAGAACATGACCACATCGAATCAGGTGAGGTCTGGAAATTGCATGCCTGTGTCAGTGATCTTCTTAACTGAAGCAAGCTTGTAATGCCAGGGTGATTACCGCAACATTATTGTCTTTGCTATGAGGGTATTTTGGTTATGTATTTTGGTGTTCTCTGTGACAGAGTGGTTAGAGTGTCTGACTTTTTTCTAGGTCGGACTCCTAATCTGAGGGTCGGTGGTTTGATTCCCTGTGCCCCCGCCTCTGCTAATTTGGATTTACTCCGCTGTGTATAACTCACAGTGTCAACAAAGGCCAGTTGCTCTCATACGATGTCTATGTGGTGTGGGAGGTTAAAAATCCATTGGGTCGGTAAAAGTGTTGGGTCGGGCTTTCTATCGACAAACTGTCTAATGGTGAAAACAAGTCTATTCTGACTTATCCATGATAGGCAGTATAAATCTTCAAGAAAGACAAAAAAAATGTCACCCAGCTTTCAAGGTCTGACCGAGACTATGTAAATAAATGGGACGCAGTGGCCAAATTGGTAGAGCACAGGCTTCCCGTGCAGAAGGTCAGAAGTTGGAAGACCAGCCAAGTCAAACCAATGACGTACTAAATTTACACTTGTTGCTATCTAGCCTGGCACTCTGCATTACTAGGATAGGGCAATGACTGGTTAGCTCAGTATCAGGATAATGTGACTGAGTGTGAAATTGGGTCATGGTGTCAGCAGTCTGGTCTCCCCCAGTGGGGAAGCACTATGAACTCGATATGTTTATGAGTGTGCACAGTCACAAGTTGGTACCCATCCTGATATAACCTTAGATGTTGGAAGGATGTAAGACTCCAACAAGCAACAACACAATACTATATAAAGAGCTGCAGAGTATTGCACTAAAGATCACGTGACCGCATTAACTTCATATCGTCAATCGATACATGAATATCAGTTATATAAAAATCTCAAAGTATAGTATAGTTTGTGTTTTAGAGTTAATAAATGGTGTTCTCTGTGGCGGAGTGGTTAGAGTGTCTGACTTTTTTCTAGGTCGGACTCCTAATCTGAAGGTCAGTGGTTCGATTCCCCATGCCTCCATCTCTGCCAATTTGGAGTTCCACCGCTGTGTATAACTTACAGCGTCATCAAAGGCCAGTTGCTCTCATACCATGTCTATGTGGTATGGGAGGTTAAAAATCCCTTGGGTCGGTAAAAGTGTAGGCTCGGGCTTTCTATCGACAAACTGTCTAATGGTGAAAACAAGTCTATTCAGACTTATCCATAATAGGCAGTATAAATTTTCAAGACAAGATCCTGGGCATATTATACTTCAATCCAAATAACCAGTACTAATAGACCCAGTGACTGAGATGAGAGATCAGTCACCATAGCAACAGTCGATCAGCACATACTGAAGGCAGTAGACAGGAGGCACACCACGCCCTAATGAGGAGTGATGGGTGGGGCAGGTGCTAATTCACTAATTGTCAGCCTAGCTTTGAAATTGGATGTGATGTACTTAGTGATGTACTTAAAGTTGCATAGTCTGATGGTTTTGAATTTCGGTATTTTTTCTGAGATAAATATATTAAATCAATCACTAGTATCTACTTTACATTAGTTCAAAGTTACTTTTATTTTAAATGGTAATTTTTTTAGATATTTTAAGTGCAAACATGGAAAATTAGTTTTGGCAAGCTTGTCTAGCCAGCTTTAAAGGTCATGTGTGTCGGAAGCGGCACCAACTGCAGTGAGGAATGGCTCAGCGTTTGGATTTCCACCGCTGTGTATACCTTACAACGTCATCAAAGGCCAGTTGCTCTCATACCATGTCTATGTGGTGTGGAGGGTCGGTCGTTCGATTCCCCGTGCACCCACCTCTGCTCATTTCCAGAGGACTGCTAGGACGTTAAACAACAAACAAACAACAAACTATACGTATTCACATTAACTGTATCAAAATAACTCACCATATGGCTATTAGTATTACGGTTTTAATATCAGAAGGCTAAACTGCTCAAACCAACGATTAATCTACTGCTATTATTGATAAGTGGTATCCACACAATGATTCCCACACAATGATTCTCATTGTTACCATAATCGATAATACTTTAGGCCGATTTCAAATATCCAATGGAATTGAAATACCTTTTTTCTGTCTTTCTTATTAAATTCGTCTGGCGATTAAGTTTTAGCAGTGCTCTTTTATTTTGATATTGGTTATTATCATTATATATAATTCGGAAAAAATGTATATATATATATATATAAATATATATACATACATACATATATAAATATATATATTTAAACCTACCTGGAAGAATAAACTACGCTGAATTGAGACAGGAAATAGATGTGATATACAACATGTTTTAAATGTCTGCTTTTCGTAACCGGGTCGTTCTCAGAAACTGTGTACCACTTGAGGTAGTCTACTTGAAATGCATATTTCAAAGAAATTATTATTGGATTGTCAATATTTAGATTTCATCATTTAGCCCAATAATGTGGGAGATATTTTAGATCAAAAGTAAATGTTAATATTGTGTATTATGTATCTTATTTGGATGGATGTAGCTAAATAAATAGAAAATTACATCACTAATTTGTGACATTGTCAACAGCATTGAAAATCAAGTGTCACAAACTTAATGAATACCTTTGAACAACAGCACATTTCACTTCAAATGGTCATATACAATGTCTTCATTAAGTTGAAGACATTTATTTCTAAAAAAAATATATAAATTATGAAATAGTTAATCTTTGCTGGAGTCATTAACATCGTAACATTTTGTTTCCACTTGCAAATACTATGAAACTCTGTATCAAACACTGAGTACAGATAAAGTACAGGAACTATTTTCACCATTTGACCCTCTATGCATGGACCCCGTTAAGGTATAGCAAAAGATAAATCCTGAAATTTCCCCTAAACATTGAGATTTGAGCCAAACATCTCTGTAAAATTGTTGATTCCACTTGGACTGTTACATTGTTAATATTTTTCTGCTTTTCTCTTTAATCATCACAAATAACACAAAAGCATAGCAATGAGGTTTCAAATTATTATTAATACTGTTTATAGAGCAAGTGGCATGTGGAATGTCCTAACAAATGTCAACCTTTGTGGGGAAAATATTTGATTTTGGAGTCAGATTGGTTCCCATGCTATACTGCTATTTATTGGGTGTGAGCAATACTTAAAATTGTCAGAATATGTTTATTTTCAATTATTCAGATGCAAAAGGACATACACATTGAGCAAACTTGTATATATATCGGACTTTGACAGCATTTTGATTTTGAGGTACTGATGTCACAGTATTGGTACACAACTTCTGAGAACGACCCAACCATGACTTGGAAGGTGGGCTGGACAGAACATGTGCCTCCACCTATTGTGTTGTATTTGAACTACACCTTACCGTCCGAGAATGTCGCTGGCTGTGCAGTGCAGGTGGTGTCCCAACCTCGTCATGCGCAATGCAGCAGTGCTTTGTTTGTTTGTTGTTTTACGTCCTAGCAACATTTACCTCATATCAGGACGGGGGCATAGCAGTGCTCATAGCTTCAGTTCAGTTATATATTACTATCAAAAATACCAATTATATTTATAGCGGAGTGGAGCCTGGGATCCAGTCGCACGGGTCTCACTACACAGCATCAGGGATGGCAGACTTGTTAAGATTTATTTCAGTAAGCCCATCATCCGTTGGCAGTGTCAGTTGCACAACTTCCTATAAGTTTCCACCAGCTCTACTGATTCCCGCCATCACGTTATAACCAACTTGACCAATTCCTGCCACCCCTTTCCTACCAGCTCTACCGATTCCCGCCATCCCTTTCCTACCAGCTCTACCGATTCCGGCCATCCCTTTCCTACCAGTTCCACGATTCCTGCCATCCCATTCCTACCAGCTCTACTGATTCCTGGCATCCCTTTCCTACCAGCTCTATCGATTCCCACCCTCCCTTTCCTACCAGCTCTACCGATTCCCACCATCCCTTTCCTACCAGCTCTATTGATTCCCACCATCCTTTTCCTACCGGCGCTACCGATTCATGCTGTCCCTTTCCTACCAGTGCTACCGATTCCCACCATCCGCTTCCTACCAGCTCTACCAATTCCCGCCATCCCTTTCTGACCAGCTCTACCAATTCCAACCATCCCTTTCCTACCAGTGCTACCGATTCCCACCATCCCATTCCTACCAGCTCTACCGATTCCTGCCATCCCATTCTTACCAGCTCTACTGATTCCCGCCATCCCTTTCCTACCAGCTCTACCAACTCCAACCATCCCTTTCCTACCAGTGCTACCGATTCCCACCACCCCTTTCCTACCAGCTCTACCGATTCCCGCCATTCCTTTCCTACCAGCGCTGCCGATTCCTACCATCCCTTTCCTACCACCTCTACCAATTCCCGCCGTCCCTTTCCTACCAGTTTTACCGATTCCCGCCATCCCTTTCCTACCAGCTCTACTGATTCCCGCCGTCGCTCTCCTGAGTATTTGGGAGAACACTGAGTGCTAACAATCACAGAATGTTCTCCAACCAGAGTTTGTGAAACAGGCTCCTGAGTTGTTAAGGAGGCCCTGAGTATTAATGGTGTAGGTCTTTGGGGCTGGAGCTGTACACTCTCCAAGCACATATTTGCCTTTTGCAGTTCATGCATCTGACTATATGGAGGGAGGGTGCTAATGTCTGTAATATATGAATGACGTCACAGGGGGGATTCCCTCATCAGACGACCTAGAGGGGAACACCTGGAAACCCCTCTAGGTTGCACTTGCGCATTTGCGCACTGGCCATCCTGGACACTGACCGCAGCACTAAACTCAGCACTCTGGACATATTCATTTACACAAACTGACAAGCTTGGAGAGCATTTCTTGGAGTACAGTTCCAGTTTCCACGACCTATATCCAATGGTTTATACTATATGCATCTAAACAAAGGATTGAGCGATAATGGAGGGATCAAGATAGTGTATATAATTACAAGGAAATTCATAGCTCATCATTCAGACCAGTCTAACAATGACATCTCATGACCTTACTATAAAAAGGTTCTATCTGACAAAGTGACCGAATTGGTGTTATGGATGTAAAAATGTTCTATCTACAAAAGGCTATCATGCAGTTACACAACTGTTTCTCAACTGGTATTTTTCACTGAGATATATTAAAAATAATATCTGCTTTGCTATCGTGCAGTTACACAGCTTCAGTCCTCATTATCTCAAAAGCACCATTTTGTTAGATAGAACCTTTTTATAGTACGGTCGCGATCTGTCCAGATTCATCAGACAGCAATTTGGATAAACATGTCAAATGACCTTGGTCCGGTGAACACCTAAAGCAAACATAAGTAAGACAACTGTGTGTTCCATGCGAAGGGTACAGCCGACACGTGCACCCTCCATATTATTCCGTATTTGTTACAGAACCAAACACTGAATTCGGAAATACGCATTTGTTTGTTTCATTACGGAATCACCAGTCTCAAAATATGGTATATGTAACCTGTTCTGTAAACATTAACAAATAATTTAACGATATAACATTTTAGCGTTATGTGTTTCATTTTATTTGTTGTAGGATGCATAGAAAGTTTGCTTGTGAAGATGATGTAATACTTTATTTTTCACTGTAAAAGTGTCGCTGAAAGTCAGTCAATAATACTGAGAATAGCTTTGACAAAACTGAAAGTTGCGAGATCGGGTCTGGTTCAGGCGCAAAAATCGATAAATCCATTTTAGTTGTTCTCTGTAAAATAGAATTTAGTGTTGTGCTTTCCACTTAAAGTCTATAAATTTCATATTGAGGAGGGCATTATGTAGGATATGTGGCAGCTTCTGCAAACAGATTTGGTTATTAGAATGATGGTGCCCTCAGTTCAAACGTGGTAGTCATGGTTTCATTTGAGCCTGAATTGCATTTGTCGGTTATTGCGTCTGAACCCTTTATGTGTGTATGTAGAACTTCCGTCCGTCTGGACGTAATTAAATTCACTCACGTGGGGCAAGCTAAAGCCAAATTAACTATGATTAAAACGTTGATGTTCCCTTCTCACTTTACAGGAGCTTGACCTGTCGCAGTTCCAGTACGACGACGGTAACCATGGCAACAACTATCCGCTGACCCAGCAGACGTCGCAGGATTACTCCCCGAAGCACGGTTACCCGGGGCAACCTGGCGACGGCGCGCCGCTCTACAGCCATCACAACGGCGACCAGGGACACTACGGCGCGCCGGTAGGGGGCGCCCCAACGCCGGCGCCGTCACTTCCGTCGCCGGGCGGTCTGCCGCCTCCGTTACCACCGGGGCGCGGTTCCGTGGGCAGCATGCCTGGCTTTGTGACCCCCGGGCAGTTCCCCATCGGGCATGTGGGGGAGAACGGCCTGGGCTCGGTCAGCCCGCCACCGCCACCTCCGGGGTTCGACATGGGCTCGACCCTGACGCCGTCGTCGTCGCAGCCGGAAGAGCTCTATGAAACGCGCCTTCCAACGCGTATGGATGAACTTCCAGCACGCCTTCTCCACCAGCAGCACAGCCTGGGGAGCAGCCACGGTGGCGGCGAGTCTGACTATTACGGAGCACAACTTCCGGTGCACAGTGGCATGGATAACGGATATCCGGCGCGCCATGAACTCTACGAGACAATGCTACCGCAGCCGGCCACCCACCCTCACCCACTCCCGCCTGCGGCTGCGCCACCGTCTGTGCTGCGCCGCAGTTCCAGCTCCTCCAGTGGCTCCCAGTCGCACAAGAGCTCCCCCTATACCGGAAGTAGAGAGACTATCACGCCACAGGAGTATTATGGCGGGGTGGGATCAGCACCTGGAGGAGGTGGGACGTTTCCAATGCAAATGATGTCACCACCGCATCAGAACCACAGCATCAACCACCTTCAACAACACCAACAACATCAACACCAACAACATCAACACCAACCCGCCTCGCCAGAATCCGACTTCCCCCCACCGCCACCCCCGCAGTTCTTCCAGTCGGTGCCGTCGGCGCCCTCCTCCATGCCCGGGTCGCCGCAGCGGCCCCCGCCCCCGACGCTCCCCAAGCCCAGCAAGCAGCCGGCCCCGGGGTCAAACGGCAACGGCACCAACTCCAGTCGCCCTCCGCTCAACGGCGGCCCGCCGCCGCCACCGCCACCTATGTCAGCGTCGTCGTTGCCACGCAACGCTAATAACGGCTACGACAACCACCAGCCGGCGTCGTTCGGCGGCCCGCCGCCACCGCCGCTAGGGGGCATGCGGGAGTTCAGTCAGACCGAGGCTGGCGTCTTAGCCAATCAGCTCCAGGCAATCAACCTCCGCAGCAATGTCCAATCACCCCCGGAAGGTAAGCAATCTTTTCTTAGTTTTTTTTCAGGGATCAAAGATCTTTGCGATTTCACGGATTTCCGCGATTTAAAACAAATATTTACCGATTAATGCTAAACAAAATGCAAAGGAATCTGGATGTATGTGACAACAATTGGGTTCGAAAACCTGTTCTTATATGACCTTTGGTAGAATAGAAAACCCAATGAAAAATGAGGTAGATAATATGGGCGATAATATAGGCACAACAAGGATAGTTGAAACCTGACTTCCGGCATTTTTCCGTGATTCCCTGACAGTGCTAATCTTATGGGGGGGGGGGGGGGAATCAACATATTCATGCAATCTTTGCCATCCGTATAATATTAATCTCGGCTTTATTTCTGCGATTTTTGCTGGAGACCACTTTCATTATTTTATTTATGTGTGTGTGTGTGTGTTGAACCTCTACCTCCCCCCCCTCCCACATCCCCCTAATTGTGTACTGACTAGAGTTCCTAGTTTGAGTAAACTAAACAAAAAGTATCTCAACGGCTTAGATTTGTCAGGGAATCACAGGAGGAGGTGTGTGTGGGTTGGGGGGGATCCAGTTGTCATCCAGTACTCTCTAAGCATAGACTTTGCAATATGCCTATATCCGACCTCTACAAACTATGATTGGAGAACATTATATTATAATTGTAACTGTATTATCGCCCATGTCACCGTCGATTCTGGCACTTTGTTTTTCTTCCCTGTCCGCGAATCCTTTTCATCCCCGTGTCCTCAATCAGTTATTTGTTCTCGGAAATGAGGTGCATGCACATTACACGTCTACAACCCCGTATCTGAAATCCTTGGGGGGGCCAGTTGTTTTTTGGAATTTAGAATTGTTCGGATTTCAAAATACAGGTAGTCATCAAAGATTAAGGCTCTGTCACACATCACCGGATTGGGGAAACGGAAAGAAACCGAACAAAGTCTGTTAATATCTGGCAAAGTCTGGTTTGTTTCCATTGCATATCCGTTGCATATCCGTTGATATCCGACCCAATCAGCTACAAGTTTTGAACATGCACAAAACTTGGAACGGATGCCGCCGGATTGATGTCTATGGTTCTTGTCCAGTTTGAGTGTGTTTAGTCCGCTTATCGTCTGTTGGCTATCGATTCATGTACATTTCATGTCCATTTCATGTTTGTTCGTCCGGCAGCCTTTGACCCGATATCGCAACATTTTGACACATTTAAAATTCTGTCCGTTTCTCAATCCGGCATAGTGTGACAGGCACTTTAATAATACTCCAGTTAACGTGTATGAATACTCATACCAAGTGGGATAAATAAAGACTACAAATAATATCACGGTTTATTTATAGAGCAGCGTGCCGATAAATGAAATAATGGGATAATTATAGACCCTGATTGTTCTAGTAGATTTTATTTCCAACAAAATCATTTAGTAAATCCTAAGCATATGTGCTTTAACTTAGTTTCGGCAAACTATAATCAAACACATTGATATTTCTCCGGATAAATGTATGAATATTCACATTATGTTGGATGAATAAAGCCCATAAATAATATTACAGTTTATGTATATGGGTCACTCTCCTGAAAACTGGCCAGAAGTGTCACATGGAGAGTTAAAATCTAATATTTGAATTTTTAAAGATTTTTGGTTGCAAATGAAAGCTGGAAATCTCCCCTTTACATCTATGTAAAATATAAATTGATGAGGTAAAAAATAAAGGTGTATTCCATGATTAAGCTATGTCATATGGTAGTAACACGTGTTGCTCAGACGTTAGGACACCACGCAGTCTGTTTAATACAAATCTAAGCAGACTTAAATAATTTCATACTCAGAAGCATATTAATCATGGCATAATATATAGAAATATGTAGTGTTTATATTGAAACAAAAAGAAGTAATTCCCACCCATGCTTATAGAAAAAACACAACTAATTCTCAGTCATGCATTATCCACTGAATAATTAGTGTACAATATTTGTGTGGCATCCAGACACCACTGGTTACATCTGTGACGGAAATTTGTAATGTTATTTCTAAAGAAATCAAATAATTTCGATTTAAATTTAAGCACTCATACATATTAATAAATACTTCCTTTTTGATTTGGGAACTGTTTTGTTTGATATATCAATGTAATACAAGATGTTAGTAAGGATCCAACCATGTCCCATATGTCATGTTACAAATGGTTGACTATAAAATGTTTTTTTTTGGGTGCAAAAACACTTCATAACTAGAAAGACTAAAGTTGCACGCAGTTTATTTTATTTCCCTTATTTCTTACATCAAATCTGAACATGAATATGAAATGTAGAAGGAAAAAAATAAGTAGGACGTTTTTTTTATTGATATTTTAATATTCCATTCCATGCTGACCAGTTTTCAGGAGGGTGACCCATATACAGCTGATATATATACTGTATTTAATCAAACTTCAGTTTTCGGGGCGTTTCGGATTTCAGAATTTTAGATAAGGGATTGTGAACCCATTTTAACCAGGTTGTAAATGGTATACTCTGGTTTTATTGAACAGAACCTTAGCTTAACATGGATTCAGCTAAGAAAAGTATAAATTATGTTTGCGAAATAATCGATTAAGTAAATGAATAGATTATAATTGGTGTGTGGTAGCCGCAAGTTCACTGGTTCGAGCGACAAATACTAACGTCCTACTGCTCACTACCGCCACCTCGTGGAAGTTGCGAGAACTAATTCTCAGAGTCGATCGCCACCTATCAGGCGAAAATGGTACTATTCGCTCGTTGTTTTCTTTTCCGTTTCGGGCATCAAAATGAACCAAGCTGACGTTATAATTTTCATATTTACTATGCAAATCTTCACAAACCTACATCAAGCTGGTATTTTAAGACACGTTAATAAGGGACATAGATGTGTCACGTGATAATGAGATGAGTATTTGGAAATGGGAACGGGATATGAAGGGAATGTAGGGTGGAGTAGGTGTCAAGGCTATTAAATTTGGTGGCGGGAAGGGGGGGGGGCCGAATTTAAGAATGATACCCCCTCAGAAAGACCATCCAATTAAATTTGGTGGTGGGTGGGAGGGACAAAAATAAGAATGATACCCCCTCAGAAAGACCATCCAATTAAATTTGGTGGCATGTGGGTCAAGGACAAAAATAAGAATGATACCCCCCTGAGAAAGACCATCCAATTAAATTTGGTGGTGGGTGGTGGGGGGCATAAATAAGGATGATACCCCCTCATCACCTGATTCATGAACTGATACCTGGTAGCGCATTCCAGTCAGCCCTTGATTCTGGCCCTGGTCACCCACGATACTGCTTTGATAGACCTCCATTAGTCCCCGACTTGTTTTTATTAAATTCTGCTGAAATCAATACTCCTCTGTCTTTCTTTCCGCTTTCTTTCCGCAGCCGAGTGTGGCGAATTGTGCATGTTGGCCCGAGGCTAACATGGGTAATTTGCTCACGAGGCTGGTCTATTCTTAGCTTTCCTCGCTTGCCTCTCTCCACCTGTCGTCACTCTGCACTCGAGACTACTGCAGTGCACTTCGCTCTCCCCCATCAGAGAGACCATTCAATTAAATTTGGTGGCGGGTGAGAGTGGGGTAGGGGTAACAAATATGAATGATACCCCCTCAGAAAGACCATCCAAGAGCAGTGGAGAAGGCGTAATGAAGAGTTGCGGGAGATTAAATGTCCTTCCTACATTAGAACTACCTTTACTAATCAAGTGAAAATATAATTGATCATTTAAGACACATTATGCATCTTTGTTAAAATTGGATAATCCCAAGGTTTTGAGGTTTTGCTATTAATATAATTAAATTGCTCGTTATAATCTACATTCTCCCCCCCCCCCCTCCCACCATTTATATATATATATATGTGTGTAGTGGTCTGAACTGACCTCTCAGGCAATGAGCGCATAGACAGGTAGGCGTGGGTAGTAGGGTGATATCAGGGAGCCTAGGTGGTGTAATGGTTAGCACACTGGTCCGGAATACAAAGAGATGTGGGTTCGAGTCCTGCTCTAGGCGCAATATTTCCCATTTTCATCAGCCCCCACTGCTAGTCTTTCTTGATTTTCTTTTTGTATTATTTCAATATTTATTACATCAGATGACTTCATTAGACTATGCAGCTTTGATGCGTAATGCATAGCACTGTATTTGATTCACAGTGGGGGTGCCGTGACAAGGATCCTATACAAGCTATGCACCGTATAGCTGTTGAACCTACCCTGTGTATGTATGTATGTATGTATGTGTAAGTGCACTGCCTGTATGTATGTAATTGTAAGCAGTAAAAAACTTACAATTCCAGGGGGGATGAGTGTAGTGGTCTGCACTGACATCTCAGGCAATGAGCCGCATAGACAGGTAGTCGTGGGTAGTATGGTGATATCAGGGAGCCTAGGTGGTGTAATGGTTAGCATACTGGTCCGGAATACAAAGAGATGTGGGTTCGAGTCCTGCTCTAGGCGCAATATTTCCCATTTTCATCAGGCCCCACTGCTAGTCTTTCTTGATTTTCTTTTTGTATTATTTCAATATTTATTACATCAGATGACTTCATTAGACTATGCAGCTTTGATGCGTAATGCATAGCACTGTATTTGATTCACAGTGGGGGTGCCGTGACAAGGATCCTATACAAGCTATGCGCCGCATAGCTGTTGAACCTACCCTGTGTATGTATGTATGTATGTATGTATGTGTAAGTGCACTGCCTGTATGTATGTAATTGTAAGCAGTAAAAAACTTACAATTCCAGGGGGATGAGTGTAGTGGTCTGCACTGACATCTCAGGCAATGAGCTGCATAGACAGGTAGTCGTGGGTAGTATGGTGATATCAGGGAGCATAGGTGGTGTAATGGTTAGCACACTAGCCCGGAATGCAAAGAGATGTGGGTTCGAGTCCTGCTCCAGGCGCAATATTTCCCATTTTCATCACCCCCATGACACTATATATATATATATATATATATATATATATATATATACACATATATATATATATATACATATATATATATATATATATATATATATATATATATATATATATATACATATATATATATATATATATATATATATATATATATGTCGTGGGGGTTGATGAAAATGGTGTATATATATGTATATATATATACATATATATATATATATATACATATATATATACACCAAAGTAAAAAGAAAATATATCTATATATATTTATTTTACTTTGCTGTAACATTGATTATAAATGGCTAACTTTGAAAATGTACTAAGGATATTTTGTACACACATTGAAATGCTGGATATCATATGATTGTAATGACTTCTAAGTTGTAGCAATGACCTCAGATTAAATTGACTTACAATTCCTTCTATACAGCAATACACCTTTAATAAATGCACCAGTATAAGTGACTGTATAAATCAGATGTACCCATGCAAGGAGCTGTGGGCAGAGGAAGACCAATTATTCATCACCATCATGCTGTCAGTCGCAATGCAACAAAGACTGCTTTCATTACTTGACTGCCGCTCTCCATTTAGCTCTCTGCTATGAGAGTGATGTCCATGAGTCGGTCTTAATGTCTCTCAGCTTCAAGTTTCTCTTGATGGTATCCTTGAATCGGAGACGAGGGCGCCCTCTCTTTCTGTAACCAGAAGACAGTTGAGAATAGAGGATCTGCTTTGGTAGCCTGTCTGATGACATCCTCATGAGGTGTCCAGTCCACCGGAGATTCTTTTTGATCAAAAGATCTTCGATAGTGGCCAGCCCCGTCCGTTTGAGTCCAATTAGACCAATTATACACAATTGAAATTTCCCCTGCTTACTAAATGATTATATTAATATGAAAAATAAAGTATCTAAGTTGGAAATTTAGAATCAAATCTAGCCAAGTGCTTTGGTATCGGAAATGTGAAGCTTTCAGCGGAGTATGCGGCTTTAAAGTGGGTGGCTTTTTCAAAACATTTTATAGGGGGTGCAGATGACAATATTAGGCTTGTGGCAGGCACATCGATTCAAGAAAAAGGCCTATCCGATAAATAAATCACACTCAGTCTCAATGACAGCTGTAGGGGTGATAAATTACACCAATCACTCCGTGCTTACCGAGCCAATAATTGCAGGGACAGATGTAGACCGATTCAGCATCACAGCACTGGGGTTTTTGTTTAACTCACAGGGGAAAAAACCTTAGCACTATCTATTAAAAAGAGCTGGCGTCGATGCATGTCTGCAACGATTTATAAATAATAATTTTTAAGACTTTATTTTAAATTGCTGGTGTCGTCCCCTGGTGGTAATGGCGGAGACAACAACAACAACGATAATAAAAATTGTCATAAAACAACAATTTAGAAAAGGGTCAAAGTGGTAATTTTGTGTCAGAACTTGTATTAAAGCTGCATAGTCCGATGAAATATCAAATTTTCAAAACCAAACCAAATATCTAGATTTGATTTAACATATCTACCTTAAATACTGATGCACTTATTAAGCATTTGTTTCGGCGTAAAAGGCAATATTGAGTTAATTTAACAGAACCTGTTACTGCAGAAGTCTATGGTGTCAGAGGTTTGGCAAGCTTGCCAATACTAATTGGACATGTTTGCACTCAAAATATCTCAAAAGTTTACCATTTAAAATAAAGGTAACTTTAAACTAATGTAAAGTAGATACTAGTGATCGATCTAATATATTTTTCTCAGAAAAAATACAGAAATTCAAAACCATCGAACTATGAAACTTTAATTAAAAGAAGTAGAGCATTTACAGCAAGAGGGAGCAGCGCATCTGCTTTGTTTGTTGACAATGACCCGGTTGTTTTTAGGTTGCTAAGCATTCTGGGAAGTTCCAGCTATAGGTTCTGAATGGTTGTTTGTGAAATCACGTGTCATCATGTAATATCATGAGCCATGCAAACAAAAGGTAAACTTTAAACTTAAAATCAAAACCTAATGACCACTAACACAGCAAGGTGAAGACATTCAGAGAAATGAACTATTGGTAACCGAACAATTATCCAATTGTAGAACAAACAAACTCACAGAGGTTTGGGGGATGTGGGAGAATGCTTACAAACAGAGAAATAATGCTTGCAGTAGATAGCTACACAACAACTGAAAGTGCTAAAAAGAAGGGGAGTCACAAGACTATTACTGTCTAGTGGCGAAAATAAGTCATTAGACTTAACCGTTATGGGCAGCATAAATACACCCATCACAACCATTTCTTTAACAACAATTCCAACCAGTCTTTATTAAAGATCTTCATAGCCCGATGAAAACATGACATTTTCAAAATCAAAACACTTACATTGCTAGATTTGATCTTACATATTGGATTTAGATATTGGTGTACTTGTTAAGCATTAGATAAAAGATTCACCCCATACTTACAGTAGAGTCCTACAAGTACTGGGTGAATCTTTTATCTAGTCAGGCATTTGTTGCTGCGTAGAAGGGGACACTAAATCAATTCAATAAAATCTGTTGCTGCTGAAGTCTCTCGTGTCCGAATTTTGATGTGCTTGCCAACATTAATCCAACATGTTTTCACTTCAAATATTTCCAAAATTAACCATTTAAAATATAAATGACTTCAAACTAAATAAAGATATATCATATTAATCAATCTAATGTATTTATCTTAGAAAACGGCTGAACCTCAAAACCACCGGACTATCAGGGATAGCAGTAGATAAAAGATTCACCCGGTACTTGTAGTATATGGGTGAATGACAACGTAGTGTAAATACGGGCGAAAATAGCTTTAGTATGGAACAGGAAGTAGAATGCCTGCCTCCAGTATCAAATGGGTACTTATATCGGCACAGAGTTGGTGAAATGGGAGAGAATGCAAAAAGACAAGATGGCGGCCATAGAATTCCGTCGATTTCACTTTTAAATCTTATTAAACTAGATGTTCTATTATATTTTTCAACTCAAAGGTAGCGGGTAAATATAAAAACATATATAAAGAATATATTTTGCTTCTTAAATTAAGACATTATTCACTCAATTAATTTCCCCAGCATGTCGAAATTCTTCGCCAGCTTTTCTAATGGGTTGGGTTTCACCCCTGTACTGTCAGTACGGGGGGAATCTTTTATCTAGGATAGCAGCAGGGCCAAGACAACTTTACTAATCCATAAATGTCACATAGACATGTGTACATTTTAGATATATCCTGAATGTTATATGTATAACATGAATATTTGTGTTAGGAAACAAGGTTAGAATCACTGCGATAGATATTTAAGCCATTAGTTTAGATACATAGAACTGTACATTGATCGGTGGGAACTGTTACTGATGTTGACGATTGTATTCAGTGAGTATTGTGATAGGCCGTTGTACGGCCATTCCAGACCCTTGCTCTCACGCAGTCACTCATGGATGAATGATAAAGATCATGTACGCTTCAAGCATTTTATTTGTCTTATTAGATCCGCCCACCGCGACGTCCACAGTCAAGTGACCCACCCCCTAACTAGCGAGGTCCTACATCGCCTCGATAGGTGGGTGGGTGGGAGGGCGGGGGGGGATGCTAGCTATATGCAGTAGAGGGCAGCCCAGTCAGGGCACTGCCCAGTGCCTAGCGTGCTGCCACCTAGCGCAGTTCAGTGTAACTGCGTAGGTGGGCAGTGTAATCTCTGCCACCACCGTGTGGTAGTGGAGCTTATTACTACAGTATTCTGGAATAGTGAAGGTTCCTTAGTCAGCTGCCGTGCTTACATCTTTAATGACCTGTACAGGAAGCCTGTGGTGTTGCCACGGCGATGTTTCTATGCGACCCCAAGGGACCAGTCTAAGACCACGGGCGTTCACTAGTGAGATGCTCTAAACTGCCAGTGTAGAAAGTGCACTTGGTTTCCCACACGGTGCCTTGTGCTACTCTCCCTCGCCAATAAATAAAACAAATATAGGCTCTAATGATAGAATCGCATGATCTCTCCCGATGAACCCCCCCCCCCCCTCTCACCCTACTCCACTCCCCCTCCCATCCCCCTCCCCTCTCCCTCCCCTCTCCCTCCCCCCTACGCCCCCCACCCCTACATCTGTGTAACTGTCCCTCGGGGACAATGCCTCAATGTGTACGACACGACTGTGTTGATCACTTCCTAATTGACTTCCTCGTGACATGCATTCTCCCTGTCATGGGCGTTTCTGTGATCCGTGACGTAGGCACTGTTTCATGGCAGAGATTGTAATTAAAGTCCTGATGATGGTTTTTATTTCTGTGTGATTTATAACTGTAGTTATTATGTGTAGTTTATAATTAAGCGTCGGTAATTGACTTGCTCAATGGATGGGACGCGGAGGCTGAATCGGTAAGAGCGATGGCTTGGCTTCCCATACGGAAGGTCTAGGGTTCAAATTCCGGCCGAGACAAACCAGTGATTTACAAAATGTATACTTGTGACTTGCTATGCTGGTGTTTGGTATTAATACTAATATTAATAATAATAGGAATGGACAAGGACGTGATTGTACTAACCGATCATGACTTTTTTTTCTCAAATATCCTAGTAATGCCGAGCACCAGACTAGGTAGCGACAAGTGTCAATTTTGTAAGTCATTGGTTTTACTCGACCAGGAAGTTAACTCCTAACCTTCCGCACTGGAAGCCTGCGCTCGACCTATTCTGTCACGGTGTCCGGTGAGAAGTGCCTGAAGTAAGGTTCGGTGCCATTCAGTGTCATTTCTCTGTACTACTTACACTCACACAACCTGTACTACTTACACTCACACAACCTGTACTACTTACAGTCACACAACCTGTAGCACTTACACTCACACAAGCTGTACTACTTACACTCACACAACCTGTACTACTTACACTCACACAACCTGTACTACTTAGACTCACACAACATGTACTACTTAGACTCACACAACCTGTACTACTTACACTCACACAACCTGTACTACTTACAGTCACACAACCTGTACTACTTACACTCACACAACCTGTACTACTTACACTCACACAACCTGTAGTATGTACACTCACACTACCTGTACTACTTACACTCACACAACCTGTACTACTTACACTCAAACAACATGTAATGCTTACACTCACACAACCTGTAATACTTACACTCACACAACCTGTACTACTTACACTCACACAACCTGTAAAACTTACACTCACACAACCTGTAGTACTTACACTCACACTACCTGTACTACTTACACTCACACAACCTGTACTACTTACACTCACACAACCTGTACTATGTACACTCACACAACCTGTACTACTTACACTCACACAACCTGTACTACTTACACTCACACAACCTGTACTACTTACACTCACACTACCTGTACTACTTACACTCACACAACCTGTACTACTTACACTCACACAACCTGTACTACTTACACTCACACAACCTGTACTACTTACACTCACACACCCTGTAATACTTACACTCACACAACCTGTACTACTTACACTCACACAACCTGTACTATTTACACTCACACAACCTGTACTACTTACACTCACACAACCTGTACTACTTACACTCACACAACCCTCCGAGTCTAAGGGCCCGTCCAACGTAGTACAAAGAGTATGACTTTTCCAGACATCCCCGCCCCCCACCCTCCCCCCCCCAAATTAGTACACATTGACAGTTTACGACAGACCCAGACCAGGTAGCCAAATGAGTTGAACACCCACCTCCTGCTTTGAGAGCTCATTAGATTCTAACTACTAAGTTTAAACCCTGGTTGAGTTAAACCAGGACTGACGGGATGGCCGAATGAGGTAGAGCATCCATCTCTCGTGTTGGTAGATCGTGGGGTCGTGGATTCGAATCCTGGTCGAGTCAAACCAATGACTTAAAAATTGATACTTGTCGCTTCCTAGCCTGGCACTCGGCATTATTAGGATATGGCAAGGACTGGTTGGCATAGTGTCAGGATAATGTGATTGAGTGGGATATCAGATCATGGTGCTGGCAGCCTGGTCCTCCAGTGGGGCAGCACTATAAAGTTGCAATGAGTGCACACTGCCATAAGTCGGTACCCATCCTGATATGACCTTGGATGTTGCTAGGACGTAAAACAACAAACAAACAGTTAAACCAGTAAGTTACAAATTGATTCTTGTCGCCACATGGACTGGTGTTCAGCATTACCAGGATAGTGCAAGGAGCAGTGAAATGAGGAAGACGAATTGTCTGTTATTGAAAATTCCCCTGCTTAATCAACTAATGTGTTTTGGGAGATCTGTGGATCCTAAACCATGAGTTTGTGGGTTCGAACCCTGGTCGAGTCAAACCAATGACTTAAAAATTGATACTTGTCACTTCCTAGCCTGGCGCTCAGCATTACTAGGATAGGGCAAGGACTGGTTGGCTCAGTGACAGGATAATGTGACTTAGTGGGATATCAGGTCATGGTGCTGACGGCCTGATTTCCCAGTGGGGCCGCACTATAAAGTCACCATGAGTGCGCATGGTCACAAGTCGGTACCCGTCCTGATATGACCTTAGATGTTGCTAGGACATTAACAACAACAAACAAACAAACAAATCAACTAATGTACAGGAAAATATATCGTCAAAAAATATCACCATTTCCTTAACTAAAGCAATAAAACTTTATTTTAGCAACAGCCGCCACCCCCCACCCCCCCTAGGAGTCGTATGCTTTGTACGACCGTCAAAATATTGACAACTCTGAGTGGCTGTCATTACCGAAATGTATGGTGTTCAGCATTTCGGTCTGTATACCAAAATTAATTTGTAACATTTTTACTTCAAAGATCTCCTCTTAGTCATTTATAATAAAGTTGTTTCAAACTAATATGTACCTAATATTTTAATCTTTAAAAACAAAAAATATGGTAGAAACTCAAAATCATCGGACTATGCAACTTTAACTTTTGTGCCTATTGACATGTTGACTAAAAAAAACTAACACTTCTCTGTGTAAAAAATAAAAGAAGAAATACTCGTTAAAAATGTGGATAATAAAAAATAAGCAAACATGAAAGAAGATTGGAAATCAATGAAAGCAAAATCTTCAATTAAGTAACAATGAAAGGAGAAATGATCAAAGATGGCAGATGCTGACACCGCTGGAGTAAAAGTGACAAAATCTTTAAATTTGCTTAAATTTCGTCCCAGGGTCCGACCGCGCATATTTTGTTTGTGTGTGTGTGTGTTTTTGTATGTGTTTTTGTGTGCGTATTTTGTTGTTGTTTTAATATTTTTTAATTGCGAGCCCCGGACTGAGGAAGCCAGTGGTTTGATTGTTTGTTTTGTTTGTTGTGGTTTTAAGTCCTAGCAACATCTAAGGTCATATCAGGACAGGTACCGACTTGTGACAGTGCCCACTCATGATGTCTTTATAGTGCTGCCCCACTGGAAGACCAGGCCACCAGCACCATGACCTGATATCCCACTCAGTCACATTATCCTGACACTGAGCCAACCAGTCCTTGTCCTATCCTAATAATGCCGAGCACCAGGCTAGGAAGCAACAAGTATCAATTTTTAAGTCATTGGTTTGACTTGACCTGGGTTCGAACCCACGACCCCACGATCTACCAACACGGGAGACGGACGCTCTACCTCATTCGGCCATCCCGTCTAGTATCCAGTGGTTTGATGGACCACCGTCATCTACCATTATTCAGAGATGGGACTGTGTTGTAACTGATGAATCATCATTATTGTGTTATGGATTAGTTGTTCTGTCGTAGAGCAAGAGGGGATTTATTTATTTATTTATTAATTTATTTATTGTATTATGGATTACTTGGTCTCCCACCGAACGCGGTGGTCCAATCAGTAGAGCACAGCCTTCCCGTGCAGAAGGTCAGGAGTTCTAATCCCAGTCGAGTCAAACCAATGACTTACTAAATTTATACTTGTCGCTACCTACCATGGCACCCATCATTACTAGGAGAGGGAAATTCCTAGTGACTGAGTGGGAAATTGGGTCATGGTGTCAGCGGCCTGATCTACCAGTGGGGCAGCACTATAAAGTCACCATGAGTACGCACGGCCACAAGTCGGTACCTATCCTGGTGTGGCCATAGATTGTGATAGGACGTTAAACCCCAACATACAAACAAACAAACGGTGCTCACCCTCTCCGATATTATCTTCCAGTTGCAGCATATTAACAGAGAGCGTGTATATAAACAGATGAGAGGGACAACTCCCATACTACACCATGTAACATCTGCCGACTGTGGCGCTCCAAGTGGTGGTTGTTGAACAGTTTACGCATATGGGCAAACTCAAGGCATTGTCAATGGCAGTGAGCAATCTTCATACAGAAAACGTTAAATATCTCTAAAACTACAACACCTAGAAACAAACTGATTGGAATACACATAGAAAACATGTTTACCAACAAGATTATATTAAATTGATATGGTTAGGGTTCTGGATTTCTATTAATTTGGAATAAAACTGACGTTTTTCACTACACGTACGGCAAACTCAAGGCATTGTCAATGGTCGTGTGCAATCTTCCTACAGAAAAAGTGAAATATCTCTAAAACTACACCAAATAGAAACAAGCCGCTTAGTACACATATAGAAAACATGTTTACCAACAAGATTATATTAAATTGATATGGTTAGGGTTCTGGATTTCTATTAATTTGGAATAAAACTGACGTTTTTCACTACACGTACGGCAAACTCAAGGCATTGTCAATGGTCGTGTGCAATCTTCCTACAGAAAAAGTGAAATATCTCTAAAACTACACCAAATAGAAACAAGCCGCTTAGTACACATATAGAAAACATGTTTACCAACAAGATTATATTAAATTGATATGGTTAGGGTTCTGGATTTCTATTAATCTTTTAAGAAAATTAATGTTTTGCACTGAGCGTACCGGCAAACTCAAGGCTTGTTCAACAATAACCGCCAGGATCGCCACTGCAGTCTGTGTTACATATTTTCGCGGGAGTTGTCCCTCTCATCTGTTTATATACGCGCTCTCTGATATTAATGTTAATTAATATTTTGTGCGCACACTCACAAAATCATCAGAAATTCTCATGACGTGAAGACCACGAGTAAAAACCAAAAAAAAAATACAATTTTTAAAATTTATTTTTAAATGATACAATACAAATACACTGATGCCGGGTGCCATTGTGTTGCGCCGCTGGACGAGCAGCTGTTATGGCGTTGTCCTTTTGCAGCTTGTGTTTATTTCGGTTCACCGGTTTGTTTTTTTGCGTGAATTAGCCTCGATGACTCAGTGATGATGCTTCTGTCTGCGGATGGTACAGGTGGTACAGGTGGTACAGGTGGTACAGGTGGAGCAGGTGGTGCAGGTGGTACAGGTGTTGACTGTGGTAGAGGTGGTGCAGGTGGTACGGGTGTTGCAGGTCGTAAAATATTCCGATATACGGCATAGGGGGGAATGCAAATGTTCTATTACTGATCGGTGTACATGACCAGGCGCATGTATGTATATATATGTATGGGTTGGTGGTGCCTGAGTGGGATGTAAATAGACATAGTGGTGCTGGCAGGTCTAGGTGTGATTGCACTCAGAGGCTTCTCCCTCTGCTGGGATAGGGATCACCACACTCAAAGGTCAAGGTTGGTGGTGGCCATGGAGCCAGACAGCTTGGTGGTGGGCAGACCACTGGTATCCATGGGGACCAGGAATGCTGGATCCCTATTAGTAGGGCCAAGAATGCTTGTTTCCTATTGGAGGAAAGGGGTGGGGGTGATACTGTACAATGAACCCATGTAACCATATAAATAATAAACCAGAGGGCTGGACTCTCTGTTCTTCTTTACACTTTATACTCTTCCTTTCTCTTTGTCTGTATTGATTTCACCATAGCCTGCCTACACAGCCACAGATTCAAACCTTAGCTTTTACATAACTGGTGACCACAACGAGTAGATTAGTTCAGTAGTGGATTCAACTTTACAAGGTGGCGCAGGCGGTGCAGGCGGTGCAGGTGGTGCAGGTGGTGCAGGTGTTGCAAGTGGTACGGTACGCGGCAGTACCAGACTCGCCCACAGCTCACTCGTCACGCTCTGGTGACTGTCACGTGCTGACGCAGCACATTGGTTGGTACATTAGTTGATTAAGCAGGGGAAATTTCAGTCACGGAAGATTGCTCTTCCTCATTTCACTGCTCCTTGCCCAATCTTAGTAATGCCGAGCACCAGGCTAGGTGGTGACAAGTATACATTTTTAAGTGATTGGTTTGACTCAGCCAGAGTTCGAACCTGCAAGTTCGAATCCAACGACCTACCAGAACCGGAGGCGGTTGTTGGAGTTTTACATCCTGGCAACATGTACGGTCATATCAGGACTAGTACCGACTTGTGACAGTGTGAACTCATGGCGAATTTATAGTGCTGCCCCACTGGACGACCAGGCCGTCCGCACCATCATCTGATATCCCACTTGGTCACATTATCCTGACACTGAGCCAACCGGTTCTTGCCCTATCCTAATAATGCCGAGCACCTGGTCAGGAAGCGACAAGTATACATTTTAAAGTTATTCTTTTGACTCGACCAGGGTTCAAATCCCACGATCTACCAAAAAAGGGAGACGGACGCTCGCCCCATTTGGCCATCCCGTCTGGTCACATCACATCGGTGATGGGGTGTGTGTGTGGGGGGGGGGGGGGGGGGTAGTGGGGGGGGGTGAGTATTGCCCAAATTTTTGTCATTTCAATATTTAGAACAAAAACTAATAATAGTGATGTGGATATCAGCCTTAGAGTGACTGATTGTTTTGTGTGGAATTGTATGTTTCTTAGCTCAAAATGTTTAACTATGGCTAGTTTTGTCTTAGTTATATTCATCAGATCATTATATTGCATGTGTGCATACATGTTTATGCCAAATTCTTATGTATTTCTATTAATTTTGAATAAAATGGAAGGTTTGCCCTACACGTATTGGCAAACTGAATTGTCGTACGCATTTGCTTTGCTGCCAACGCCGTTTTCAGCGCATGCGCAGTTGGAACAGTGATCTCGTCTATTCTAAGTAAGGGCCATTGTTTCAAAGAAGCCATATAGTGCAAATGTTACATAATACTTAGTCATTTGGCGTGCGTTTATTGTGTAACGCTTGAGTAACCAGGTGTAACTCAATCCATCATTGCAGTCACACCCTTAAGGCCCAGTCACACCTTACCGGATTGGAGAAATGGACAGAAACCAGACGCTGTCCGGTGAAATATGGCAATGTACATTTTATATACGGTTGGCATCCGTCGTGTCCATTATCTGTCCGGTGGTGTCTGGCGGTGTCCGGTACAAGTTTTGAACATGCACAACACTTTTACCGGACACCGCCGGACTGATGTGTACGGTTTGTGTCCAGTTTAAGTCCGTTTTGTCCGTTTTGTCCGGTTCATGTCTGTTACCCATCCGTTACATCTGCAGTTTGCTTCCTGAATAGTCTGTTGATGGTGTTGGGGGAATTTGGTCCGTCGTTTTTTTCAGCGCGTCCGTGAACAGTCTGGTACATGCCCGTTTGGTGTTCGGTCTGTCCATTTGACATTCGGTTGCTGTCCGGTTCTCATCCGGTTCTCGTCCATTGGCTATTCATTAATGTATGTTCCTTGTCCGTTTAGCGTCCATTTCATCCGGCGGCCGTTGCAACAGGTTGACACATTTCGATACATTTTGATACCGAACACCACTGGACTAGACAATTCTTTATCCGGTGGTGTCCGGTACTCAGTCCGGTTAGGTGTGACTGGGGCTTTAGGAACAGCATGTCTTTTACTTCTTTTTTTATATAAAAGATTTCAGCTCCTAGTATTAACACCTGTGGTGTTCTCTGTGGCGGAGTGGTTAGAGTGTCTGACTTTTTTCTAGGTCAGACTCCTAATCTGAGGGTCAGCGGTTCGATTCCCCGTGCCCCCAGCTCTGCCAATTTGGATTTCCACCGCTGTGTTTAACTTACAGCGTCATCAAAGGCCAGTTGCTCTCATACCATGTCTATTTGGTGTGGGAGTTTTAAAATCCCTTGGGTCGGTAAAAGTGTAGGCTCGGGCTTTCTATCGACCAGCAGTGGAATGAGGAAGACCAGTCGTCTATGACTGAAATTTCCCCTGCTTAAACAACTAATGGACCAAAAAAAAACACATCCATCCTCCAATCTGAAAATGGATCCTGAATGAGTCCGAACGCCGGATGACATGTTCGACGTGTTAATGCGAGCAATGCGAGATGAGGTGTGTGTATGGGGGTGGGGGGTGGGGGGTCGACAGAATTAAATTAGGTAACAAAAAAATGAATGCTTCTTTTTCAATTCATAAAGAATATTTACACGAGCGCGAACCTCCCATGCAGGAGATCGGGAGTTCTGTTCCCAGTCGAGTCAAACCGATAACTTATCAAATTGATACTTGTTGCTTCCTATCTTGGCGCTTAGCATTAATAGGATAGGGCAAGGACTGGTTAGCTCAGTGTTAGGACAATGTGACTGAGTGGGATATCGGGTCATGCTTCCAGTGGCCTGATTTCCCAGTGGGGCAGCATTATAAAGTCACCATGAGTGCGCACTAGGAAGTGATAAGTATCAATTTTTAAGTCATTGGTTTGACTCGACCAGGGTTCGAACCCATGTGAGATATCGTTGTTACTGCTCACTGGTTGTGATGGCGGGGAGGCAGTTAAATGCCCATGTTGGTTTAGCTGCAGTGTGTGGAATAAATTCCAATATGTCTGAGTGTTGTGCCACTCTGCCACCACAATATCCTAGATACTGCATGGATGTGTTACTGGTTCTTGTGTTAGTGTAGACGACCGCTCATCTGTTCACACCATGAGTGGTCACGTGACCAGCCCTCCTTGATGGGGCAGGGTATTTAAAATTGCATAGCCCGATGAAAGCATCAAATTTTCAAAAGCTAAGCTCTTATGTCAATTTGAACCTACACATGCGACTTAGATACTGGTGCAGTTATTAAGCATGTGATGCGATATAGAAGGGACTACTGAGGCCATTTAGCAGAACCTGTTACTACTGAAGCCTATGTGGTCAGAGTTTTGGCAAGCTTGCCAAAATTAACTTAGCATGTTTTCACTTCAAATATCTCCTAAATTAGTCATTTTCAAGCAGAGTTACTTCAAGCTAAAGTAAGATAGATTATAATGATCAATCTAATATATTTATCTTAGAAAATGACAGAAAATCAAAACCATCGGACTATGCAACTTTAATAGTCGGCGACACATGCCTCGCTGTCAGTTCATGACGAGCGCATGACCTCCTTGGGGGGTGAATAAAGAAGGCTGTGGCGACACTCCCAAAGCTGACTTCCTTCCTTCCTGCCTTCTCCGCTTCTGAGGTTCGAGGGGGAGAACCAACCTCCTCACAATGCCATTAGTGTTTGTGGAGGGGAGGGGCGAGAGTACATAGTAGGCTAAGGTATCATACTCAGACTAGACAAAACTCTGGAAAAATACACACAAAAATAACATAGGCTATTGCTAACACCCAAAATCGCAAAAGCCTGGCCTGAGCAGAAACAGGTAAACACTCCTGGGTGAGGGACCAGACCAAGACGGCACCACAGCTGTCCAGCGTTGAAAACAAGCACCCTTGCAGGAGCTTATACGTTATGGGTAGAGTAAACCATTTACCTTGTCATTAAAAAATAAATAAATAAATAAAAAAATCCATAATGCATATCCAGAGCGGACAGTATAACAAGTGACAGCATCTGCTGTCAGAAAGAGATACCCTCACCCCATCACTAATATGGTTTCTTTGTTTGTTGTTGTTTTACGTCCTAGCAACATCCACTAATATGGTTAAATCAAGAGAACTAGGCCTCGTTACACCTTCTTCTACGCGAAAGCCTGTAATCTGTAATGTCACTTTGATGTAGTTAGTTGGAGATTATGCACAGTAAAAGGCCTCCATTATGGGAGGGGGTGGGGACGTGGGGGGGGGACGTCTTCTCTGTGGTGGAATGTGTAGTTAAATAGCGGTGTAACACGCATCCTTGGTGAAATTTGTGTTTGAATGAAAGTTTGTTTGTTGTTGGGGGTTTTACATCCAAGCAACATCTAAAGTTATATCGGGATGAATACTAACTTGCGATAGTGTAAACTCATGGTGATTTTATAATGCTGCCCCACTGGGAGACCAGGCTATTGGCACCATGACTCAATATCCTACTCAGTCACATTATCCTGATAGTGATTCTAAACTAACCAGTCCTTACTGATTCCTATACCGAGCGCCAGGCTAGGTACCGACAAGTATTAAGTTTGTAAGTCATTGGTTGGATTCGGCCAGGATTCGAACCCATGACCCTCTAACATGGGAAGCTATCCCTCTTACCACAGTTACACAATGGTGATGTGTACAATGTATCACTATTATACGTGGACCCATCTTTTCATTCAACCGGATGCGGTGGTCGAATCAATAAGAGCGCAGGCTTCCCATGTAGAAGGTCGGGAGTTCGAATCCAGGCCGAGTCAAACCAATGACTTACAAAATTGATACTTGTCGCTACCTATCCTAGCGTTCGTCATTATTAGGATAGGGCAAGGACTGGTTAGCTCAGTATCAGGATAAGGTGACTGGTTGGGAAATCACATCATGGTGTCAATGGCCTGGTCCTCCAGTGGGGCAGCACTATAAAGTTGCCATGAGCGCGTACTGTCACAAGTCGATATTCACCAGATGTGACCTTAGATGTTGGCAGGATGTAAAACCCCAGCAACAAACAAACTGTCATTCAAATACACATTACACCTACTATAATGTGTGTTATGTCTCTATTTAACTAGAAATTCCACCACGGAGAAGGTGTGGCCCCCCCCCCCCCCACCCTCATGTCTCGGCCCCCCCCCATGTCTCCCCCTGCGCCCCCCCCCCCCGCCCTCCCCCACCCACACTTCCGCTCAGGCTGACTAGGTACCATATGGCGAGTTCCCAACTGGGATTGAAGCCATGCACAGGACATTATTGGTTCTTGAATATTTTATTCTGCAAATGTCTGCCAAGGGCTAGGTAACGGGGTAGGACCAACATTGCTAGTAGTTTGTGTATGGTTCACGCGAATTTATCATTTCAAATCGCGTAGTCTGATGTGAGTTTCTGAAATATGTCTTCTTTATATTCAGATGAATCGTTGATCGTTAATTTTTTTTTTTCTCCCATTGAAGCTATCAGAAATTCAGGGTTGAAATCTGACAGCGTTGTTGTTAATTTCCGTGATTTTTTTTCTTGGGGGGTATTTTTTAAAGCACAAAATTACAGACAATCGTTATCGATTAGTGCTGGCCGATTATTATGGGAAATCTACCGAAAGCTAAATTTCCGCTGTATTTTATGTGTGTGGGGGTTGTTTAAAAAAAAGGTTTTTTTTTATGGGGGAGTAGGATGGGAAGGGGGGGGGGGGGAGGAGGATGGAAAGAGGGGGAGGTGATGGGTTTTTTGTCGCAGGCAACTTTCATTTGTGTAGAATGCTGTTAACTGCCTTAATTCAAGGTTTCAATTCCAAAGTGGGGAAGTGTGAACAGTCTTATTGAGTGCCCGGGCAGGCATGTCGATCATAACACCCGATTAAGTGGCCGTTTCACTTACCGGAAATGACAGGACAGACAGCGCATGTGGATGAAGGGACGCTGACGTATCTGGGTCAGTGGTGTTATGGGATTTGGTGACAGCTGGGCATGTCGTACTAACAGTTCCTCCTGATTTGAATCCACCGTGATCGTGAAATGCATACACTTCCAGCATGTGTACAACAAACGGTGATTCTACAGTAAAACCTGTCTAAATCGACCAACTTTTCTTGAAGATTTATACTGCCTATCATGGATAAGTCTGAATAAACTTGTTTTCACCATTAGACAGTTTGTCGATAGAAAGCCTGAGCCTACACCTTTAGCGACCCAAGTGATTTTTAACCTCCCACACCACATAGACATGGTATGAGAGCAACTGGCCTTTGATGACGCTGTAAGTTATACACAGCAGTGGAAATCCAAATTGGCAGAGGCAGGGGAATGGGGAATCGAACCACTGACCTTCAGATTAGGAGTCAGACCTAGAAAAAAGTCAGACACTCTAACCACTCCGCCACAGAGAACACCACAAATGGTCCATTTACGGATTTGGTCAGTTATGATTACAATGGGTATTGTATGGGCGATCGTTTGAGACCCAAATAAAGTGATCGATATAGTGGATGAGTCGAACTGTGGAGGCGGTCGGTTAGAGAGGTTTTACTGTACTCGTATAATTTCTGTTTCAAAATGATTAATGTACAACAATTTAATAGAACCTGTTAGTTACTGCTGAAACCTATGGTGTCAGAATTATTATGTGCATGCCGAGATTAATTCAACATCCTTTCACCTCAAACTAAGGTGAGGTTGGTTGTTGGAGTTTTATGACCTGGCAACATCCAAGGTCATATCAGGATTGGTACCAACTTGTGACAGTGCACAGTCATGGTGACTTTTATAGTACTGTCCCACTGGAATACCAGGCCACTGCCACCATGACCTGATATCCCACTGAGCCACAGTTATCCTGACACTGAGCTAACCAGTCATTGCCCTATACTAGTGATGCTGAGCATTAGGCTAGGTAGCGACAAATAATAATTGTGTAAGTTATTGGTTTGACTCTACTGGGTTCGAACTCCGGACCTTGCGTATGGGAAGCCTGCGCTCTATCGATTTGGCCACCGCATCCAGTCGTCACAAAACGATGATTTAAAAAGAAATGTAAAATGGTTGTTTTTTAAACATGTAAAAAAGTGCAAGATTATTTAAAAAATAATAATTCGCATCACTCGGACAAATGACTCAGAAGTCAAGTTTTCGAACAGATACTTTTTCAAAATGACTAATATATGATAATAATAATAGATTATATATCATCTATATTAAGTCATAACCTCGTGTGAGACTGGCATGAGACTGGCTCAGCAAATCGAGCGACTGGCGCATGAGTATCATTCAGTGAGTATCTGTGGACAAACCCTTTGTATCTAAGCTACAGTGCAGATGGCTGGTATCTACAGCCTTGCATGTTATGGTACACACAACTGGTTTCCATGGCAATACTGATTCAGGTTGGTAAACTATGCCCGCTCGCCTCCCTTGTGGTAGGCCTGTTCATTATTGCGCAGTCTGAATCAATGCGCAGCATGTTC
This sequence comes from Branchipolynoe longqiensis, assembly GCA_030323885.1. Lineage (NCBI taxonomy): Eukaryota > Metazoa > Annelida > Polychaeta > Phyllodocida > Polynoidae > Branchipolynoe > Branchipolynoe longqiensis. Next base: position 47,073,903 of record CM059197.1, read on the forward strand.
AGTTAGCTTAGGCGGTAGAGCGCATGGCTGCAGATCAAAAAGTCTTGCAGAGTTTGATCCTGAATTAATCAAATACCTGGCAGGAATTGACTGTGCTTCGCAATACATGTGATCCGGATTCCGCTGGTCCCTCAGGAAGGACTGAAGCTGTGACCCAGCATGCCAGGTAGTCAGAGTTCCACTGGTCCCTCAGGAAGAACTGAAGCTACGACCCAGCATGCCGGGTAGTCCGAGTTCTGCTGGTCCCTCAGGAAGGACTAAAGCTGTGACCCAGCATGCCAGGTAGTCTGAGTACTGCTGGTTCCTCAGTAAGGACGGAAGCTGTTACCCAGCATGCCGCGTAGTCCGAGTTCTGCTGGTTCCTCAGGAAGGACTGAAGCTGTAACCTAGCATGCCGGTTAGTCTGAGTTCTGCTGGTTCCTCAGGAAGGACTGAAGCTGTGACCCAGCATGCCGGGTAGTCCAAGTTCCGCTGGTCCCCCAGGAAGGACTGAAGCTGTGACACAACATGCCGGGTTGTCCGAGTTTCACTGGTTCCTCAGGAAGGAGTGAAGCTGTGACCCAGCATGCTGGGTAGTCTGAGTTCCACTGGTCCCTCAGGAAGGACTGAAGCTGTGACCCAGCATGCCGGGTAGTCCGAGTTCCGCTGGTCCCTCACGAAGGACTGAAGCTGCGACCCAGCACACTAAGATTCTGCTTACACGCCAGGAGGTGATGTTGTTGAATACGCATACAGAACGTGGTGTGTTATCTAATGTACAATAATTTCACTGTAAGCTACATTGGAAACAAATGTATGAAAATAACGCTACCACGTTTGGTCATCAGAAGTCATAGGGTTATAAGTGAGAAGTGTATCTAAAGAATAGAGGCTATTATGAAGAAGAGAATGTAGAATGGCTAATAGTCCTGTCACACTACAACGTATCTCGCCGGCGTGCCGCCAACGCGCAAAATCACTTTTAATCATCGAGAAACGTCAAACTTTTCGACGTCAGCGCAACGTATTGGTAGTGTGCGGCCGACATTGTGAGAAAAAAAAAAAAATGTTTGGTGCGCCGTCCTGATATGACCTTAGATGTTGCTAGGACATAAAACAACAACAAGCAAAAAAGCAACAGTTTGGCACAACGAGCCTCACGCATGCGCGGTGTCTGCCTAGCATTCACATAACGTTATTCCAGCGATTTCCACATGCTCCTAACGTAGCCACAATATTGGCACCCACGCGTTGTCGGTCATCGAAAGTTTTGTGCAAGCACAAAACCTCGCCGATACCCTGACGCGTGTCGCCGACCGTCGCCATCCATCAACGATTATCAATGCGCGCCTAACGCGCACGTAACGCTTCCAGACGCCTCCCAACGTTTCGCCAAAAAGTGACACACTTCGACGCGCATTGGTGAGAAACATCGTAATGTGACAGCACCATAAAACTCAAATCGGTGGTTGTGTAGGCAGGCTATAGTGAAATCAATACAGACAAAGAGAAAGGAAGAGTTTAATGTGTGAAAGAAGAGAGAGAGTCAAGCCCTCTGGTTTATTATTTATATGGTCCATGGGTTCATTGTAGAGTATCACCCCTCCCTTTTCCGCCAAGGGGAAACAAGCATTCTTACCTCTACCAATAGGGATCCAGCATTCCTGGTCCCCATAGTTACCAGTGATCTCCCCACCACTACCAAGCTGTATGGCCCCATGGCCACCACCTGGCTTGAGCCTGAGTGTGGTGATCCTACCTAGTAGAGGGGGGAGGGGGTAGTCTGTGAGTGCCCCTTACACACAGCCCTGCCAGCACCACTATGTCTATTTACATCTCAATCAGGCACCACCAGCACCTACATATACACATACATGCACCTGGTCACTATACCCGATCAGAAATAGAATATTTGCATTCCCCCACCAATGCAGTCAATCAGGATATTTTACAAGAAGCTGGAAGAGGTACCAATCCCAACTTCGCTGTGTAAGCTGAATCTTAGATGTTGCTGAGACGTAAAGCCCCAATAAACCAAACAGATAGCTCAGAAGAATTATGCAGGTTTACTAGCTTTTGTTTCGATTAAAGTTACAAAAGTTTTTGCTTCTTTTTTTTTCGAAATAAATATATTAGACTGTTTGTTATATTCTACTTTATTGTAGTTTGAACTAACTTTTTTATTTTAAAGGATTGTTATCGAGAATATTTGGAGTGAAAAAATGGTAAATTAATGTTGGTGTTCACGTTGAAATTCACGATGTAGGCTTTGTGTACGTTTTGTTTACCTATTTTCAACCATAGCAGCGTAGTACAGGAGCACCAAACTGTATTCTATGTACAGTGAGTGCACCAGTATTTAAGGTGGGTATGTAGGATCTAATCTAGGTATGTATTTTGGTGTCGAAAATGTTGTGCCTTTTTCATATTATGCAGCATTAAGCTGAGAATTTCACACAGGTTTGTTAATGTTGGATATGAAACATCAAATCTAGGTCAAAGCCACATAGTCCGATGAAAACATCAAATCTTTTATACAAAACCAATTATCTAGATTGTATTCTACATATCTAACTTAGATACTGGTGCACATTAAACATCTGTTGCCACACAGAAAGGAATAGGCCAACAGAGGCAATTTAATAGAATCTGTTATTGCAGAAGCCTATGGTGTCAAAGTTTTGGCGTGCTTGCCAAAATTAATTGTTCACGGTTGCACTTCAAATATCTCCAAAGTTAGTGATGCGCGAAAAGGAAGAAAGCAAAGCGGGAGTGGGAAAAAGGCGTTTATTGGACGCCTCAACAGGAAAAGTATACAGAGGAACAAACAGTAAGAAAAGCGCTCAGAAGGAGCAAATGCAATGACAAGGGGCTCATGAGGAGCAGCAAGAACGAATGTACAAAGGGCCCTTAGGGGGCAGAGTCATAGTCTGTAGCAAGTCAGTGAGGGGGTGCCGAGGAGCCCTCCACCAGCTGAAAAAGAAGAGGTAGAAGAGAGTTGGGTGGGTGGAGAAATTTGCTGGGCAGGAGGCAGGCAGGCAGGCGAGTGGCTGAGGGAGGCCGGCGGGCGGTCTTATAAGGGGGGGCTGGAGGGCGGCAGCAGGTGAGGTGTGAAAGCAGCCGGCCCGGGGGAGGGCGAGGGAGAGGTGAGCAGCAGGCGTCGGGTGAGGCGAGAATGCTGGGCGACAGCCCGGGGCGGGGGAGGGGGAGGAGGGGAGCGGGCGTCGGGTGAGGCGAGAACGCTGCGCGACAGCCCAGGGCGGGGGAGGGTCTCTTCCTCTCCTCGCATCAACCGCAATGCTACGCATTACGACCAATTTAAAATACATAAAGTGTTACTTTAATCTAAAGTAGGGCAGATTCTAATGATCAAACTACTGTATTTATCTCAGAAATTGACAGAAGCTCGAAACCATCGGACTATGCAACTTTAAGTGATTTGCTCTGGAAAATGTTGTGCTTTCGTCATCTCATGCGGCTTTAAGCTGATAATTTCAAATATGTTTGTTAGTGAGGCTGGATTCTGACAGTTCCGTACGTGGCAGATGGGATGGGTCTGGTCAGTCTTTTTGTATTGTTGTCCATTTCCCTGGCGGCCAGTGTCGGAACTAGATCAAGGCTTTCATTAACGAACAATAACACGGCGTGAGAAAGTCACGTGGGTGTCTGGGTGTGAAATGTGAGCGTCACCTAGGTATAACCAGCATCATCGCACCATTTTTTTTTTTTACTTATTAAAGTGTATTTTAGTCATCGAATAATATCTCTTGTCAGTGCCAGAGCACTAGTCTTCCGGGCGTACAGTACAATTCCTTAATACATAAATGAAACTACTATCAGTTGTAATAGTAACTGCATGCAAATCCTGTTTGATACAACAAGTATTATACACTTAATAAATGAAGTATCAGCTGTAGTAGTGACTGTGTACAAATCCAGTCCAATAGAAGTATCGTGCATTCAGTGAATATGTATTGCATGGTTCTAGAATTGTCTTTAAACACTTTTTTCCTTCTTTCCTTTTTTGTAAAGAAATACATCAAATATATATATGGCATATTTTCAAATACATGTTGATGACTTGATAATGTTTAAGTTGTATAATGTGATGGGTTTTGAGTTTCTGCCATATTTTGTTAGATCGTTATATATTATTAGGTTGATCACTATAATCTACCTCACTTTAGTTTGAAGTAACTTTATTATTACATATGGCTAATTTTGGAGATATTTCAACTGAAGTGATACTAAGTCATATATATATATATACATGCAGAAGGTCAGGAGTTCAATTTCCAGTTGAGTCGAACCAATGACTTACAAAATTCATACTCGGCACTTCCTAGCCTGGCGCTCGTCATTATTAGGATAGGGCAAGGACTGGTTAGCTCAGTGTCAGGATAATGTAACTGAGTGGGAAATCGGGTCATGGTGCCAGTGGCTTTGCCTCCCAGTGGTCCAGCACTATAAAGTCGCCATGATTGTATACTGTCACAAATCGGTGCCCATCCTGATAGGACCTTAGATGTTGCCAGGATGTAAAACTCCACCCAACAACAACTGTGGCTGAAATGGCGTGTGGCGTTCCTTGCTGATATGTGTTGCATACATCTTCTTCATTATAGGTTGTTTACAATTATTACAAAATAGTGGAAAGGTGGGGCGGGGGGTGCTAGCAAAAACAAAACAAACGAACAAAAACACCCCCACAAAAGCATCGACACGTTCCAAGACCCGACGCCTGATAAACCATAATGAGAGGAAGCAATGTCTAATAATGGTGGGCGTCTGGGGAGCAGTGTCACGTGACACTAATCAGTTTAATCATCGGGGCGAGGCCCGTGACCTGTCTAGCCTGTGATCTGTACGGGACGCCCTCCCGCCCCCGTCTCTTTACCCCCCTCACACCCGGCCGTAGCCCGCCTCACCCCGGACCGACCCGCCCCGCCTCACCCCACCCTCATCCCGGCCTGACCCACCCCGCCTCACCCCGGGACGACCCGCCCTCACCCCGGACCTCCCCGACCCGCCCTCCCCCCGCCCCACCTCATCCCACCCTCATCCCGGCCAGACCCGCCCCTCCCCGCTCTTCCTATCGACCCCCCTCACCGGCACCGGTGTCGCAGTTTCAGCTGACTGCCATTTTCAACTGACTGCATAGACTCAAACTCAAGGCATTGTCAATGGTCGTGAGCAATCTTCATACAGAAAATACAGAAAAAGTGAAATATCTCTAAAACCACACCACCTATTAACAAATCACTTGGTACACATATAGAAAACATCTTTACCAAAAAGATTATATTAAATTTATAAGGTTAGGGTTCTTGATTTCTAGTAATTTTGAATAAAACTAATGTTTTGCACTGCGCGTACCGTCAAACTCAAGGCATTGTCACTGGTCGTGAGCAATCTTCATACAGAAAATACAGGAAAAGTGAAATATCTCTAAAACCACACGACCTAGAAACAAATCGCTTGGTACACATATAGAAAACATCTTTACCAAAAACATTATATCAAATTTATAAGGTTAGTGACGATGCTGTTAGATTTTGACGCATGCGCATGAAACTGACAGTCAGCTGAAACTGCGACACCGGCCTCCCTCTGCTCACCCACCTCACTCAATCCCAGCCACGTCCCCCCCCCCCTATTCACCACCTGCCCTCCCTGCCCTCCCTGCCCTCCCTGCCCTCCCTGCCCTCCCTGCCCTCCCTGCCCTCCACTGCCCTCCCCTGCCCCGCCTCGCTGCACCCCACGCCGCGCCCCCCACCAGTGCATGGTCAATAGACACCCCTCCCCTCCACGTCCCAGAATGTCTAGTCTGCCTCTGAAGTGGGCCAAACAAAAATAAGTAGAACATTGTGTGGATTTAGTGTGCCAGGGGTAGATGATATGGTTCCACTATAACGCTGAGACTGGCCGTCTTCTCCCCATCTAACCACACATTATCAACTGATGGACGCTGTGAATGAGCATCAGCAAACTGTCCCCAACACCTGCCACCTCACTACACCTGGGTCGCGTTCAGGGGCTGTCTCAGAGGCGCCTTTGAGATGTCTGTGATGTCACGCTAGTCTGAACCGCAAAGGCATTTTTTTGTCTCGAAAATGGCCATTTGCAATGGAAAAACTGCACTGTGATTGGCTGAAACCACTGAATATGGCGGCCATTTTCAAGGCGCTTTTCATCTCCAGTCTGAAAAGGGAGGCATCTCCAAAACGTCGCCGAGACGCACCCTGAATGCAAATAGGCCAAAAAGCATCGCCGAGACGTCTCCGTGGCGCCTCCGAGATGGACCCTGAACGCGGCCCTGGTTATAACTGTATCCTTACCCACGCGTCTCGATTTAGACGACTTTGAGCCCCAGTCACACTTCAGCTTTCGACCACTTTGCGACCGCCTTAGACCAAACCTATACTCACCAGTGATGACCTCCTGACTAAAACAATGCTTGCTGACATCTGGGTGTCACTGGTGACTGTGGTTTCTTTGGTCTAACATGGTCGCAAAGTGGTCACAACCTGTAGTGTGACTGGGGTGTAATCTCCAGTTATGGCTTGCAATCACTGGCGACTATATTGTGATCACTTTGCGATCATTTTGCGACCACTTTGCAACCACGGGACTGACTGGTTGCCAACGGGTCGTCGACTGGTCACCGACTAGGTCACAATCACTGAAAATGGTCGGCAACAATTTTGGTTGCAAGGAGGTTTTCGATGCCACACCTGCAAGTGCAACCTCCTTGCAACCAAAATGGTCGCCCGGAGCTTACAACGCGGTCGGTGACTGATCTCGACCGATCGTTAACCTTTGTTTTTTCTGCCTTGTTTTGCTTTGGTCGCAAGGAGGTCGCTAGCTTTTGGTTGCAACGTGGTCGCAAAGTGGGGTTGCAAGTGATCGCAAGCCATAGTGTGACTGAAGCCTCAGGCATTCCACTACTGGTAAATATGTCTCCATAGACCTAGTTTCGCATTTGGCACAAGTGGGAAGCTTGATAAAATTGAAAGCATCAAATTTGTCTAAACCAAAGCACTTAGCTAGATTTGGTCCTGTGTATTCATCTTATATACTGATACTAATTGACTAATTAGGCATTTATTTCTGCATTGAAGGAATAACTAAGTCAATTCTTACTCCAACCTGTCACTATTGAAGATTATGTGATGTCCAGCATTTCGAGGTACATACCTAAGTTAATGTCACATGTTTATTTAGTTCAAATATACACTTTAATATAAAAATTACTTCCAAGAAAAATATAGTAGATTATAATGATCAACTTAAAATATTTATCCATAAATATGGCAGAAACTCATAACCATTGGACTGTGCAATTTTAAGTGCAATTTGTTGGGGTCTGGCAGAACACACACACATATATTATATATATATTATATACATATTATATATATTATATATATTATATATATTATATATATTATATATATTATATATATTAGATATATTAGATATATTAGATATATATTAGATATATATTAGATATATATTAGATATATATTAGATATATTATATATATTAGATATATTATATATATTATAAATATTATATATATATTATATGTATTATATGTATTATATGTATTATATGTACTATATGTACCAGTGCTTCGGCACTGACAAAAGACTTATTCAACAGAATAAACATATTTACCACAAAAAGAAAAAAAAAGTATTATATGTATTATATATATTATATGTAATATATATATTATATATATTATATATACATATCATATCAATAATATATGTATAATAAACTATTACTAGACTATATAATATATACTATATATTATATATATTATATACATATATATAATATAGCCTCTAGTTCTGGGAAGACACGGGGTTCCGAGAGGGGCCGCCAGTGGACGTAACCAGCGGTAGTAGATGGATGTAAGCAACTTCCATAAATTTATATTCGCATAATTCTTATGCATTATATATATACCAACCCCTCCACAGATCGACCACTCCCGTATACCGATCACTTTAGTTGGGTCCCAACAATACCATTGTAATGTAAGGATATTCTAACTCTTTAAACCGACCACCTCCCTACATGGACCACTTAAAGTCGGTCCCATGGTCGATCGATTTAGAGAGGTTTTACTGTATATATAAACGCCCATCAGTGCTTGAGTTCACACCTGCTTTCACATTCATGTGTATAGTTATACGTAGAAATATAGTATTGGGTGCCCAACATATGCAACCCTCTTTAAAGATCAGACCCTGACTGGATGAAGAGAACAGGGCAGGGCAGGGGTGGATGAATAAATTCCTGGCACTGCTGCAGGAAAGCAATAGTTTTGTTTGATCTCTGCCACGGCGAGATTCCTCCCATTCCATACTTGACTCCCTTCCAATGGTGTCTCATTAAGGGTTGGCTCTGGCCAACGCCATCCGGCCAACGCCATACTGTTACCTACAGGTGACCTAGGGGCCTCACCCCAACACCTTAAAGTTGCATGGTCCAATGGTTTGGGGTTTCGTACATTTGTAGATAACTATATTAGATTTGATCATTAAAATCTGCTGGCGTTAATTTGAATTAACTTATAATTTTAAATGGCTAAGTGACCTTGTGTACAATATTCAACTCTTCCATTGTCAGGGATGAAAGATCTCGGAGATTTCGCGGATTTCCGGGATTTTTTTATATTTACCGATTAATGTTGCTTATTGTACATTTTGTGTTGCATAGAAGGGCTTTAAAAGAATTGTATTTGACCTGTCACTACTGAACATCATGCCGTTCTATCATGGTATTCCCTCATGGTCAGTGAAATGCCAAGGAATCGGGATATATATGACAGCAATTGGTTAGTTTGAATCCCGTTCATATATCACCTTAGATATTGCGAGAACATAAAACCCAAATAAGAAAGTGTTAGGTATGGACGATAATATATATAGCGCCCCATAGGAATAAAAACGGTGCCCCACAGGAATTAAAACTGCGCCCCATAGAAATAAAAACATCGCCCCATAGAAATAAAAATGGCGCCCCATAGGAATGAAAACGGCGCCTCACAGAACTAAAAACGGCGCCCATAAAAATTAAAACGGCGCCCAATAGAAATTAAAACGGCACCCCATAGTTGATAGGCAGCCGTAATAATGAGTGGGTGCTGCCGCCTGATGATATGATGTGGTGTGCTGGTCTCCCCTCCCCCCCCCCACACACATACACACACACACGCACGCGCACACACACGCGCACACACCACCTCTGAGCACACTGCACGCTGAGCTGAACACCACGCGTTAGTGCCGTTCTACCACTCCCGCTCGCCGGCCGCTCGCCCACCTGCTCCCGACGAAAGGTAAGCGCACACCTGGATAGACCCCCCCCCCCCCCCACACACACACACATACTCCCGCCCCCCCCCCCCCCCCCATGTATGCGGGTCAGCACCTGGAGGAGTACAGAGTTGGGGGATAGTCTGCCGCCGTCGGTTCGTGTTAGTGACCGTGGCTGTAGTTTAGTTGTACGCTGCGGGATCTGCTGCTGCTGTTGTCCTGTACTACTAACTAGTGTAGTGCAGGATCTCGCCGCTACGGGGCGTGTTGGCTGTTGCTGGGTTCTGGCAGGGCGGTGTGTGGCGGGCGTTTTAGCCTGCTGGACGTGATCTTGCTGTCATTTGTACGAATGTCGTCTGCTAATGCTATGTACGGTGGTGGTGGTGGTGGTGGTGGATAGTGTGTGGTGGGTAGTGTGGTGGGTAGTGTAGTGGTAGTGTGGTGGTGGGTCGTGTGGTGGTGGGTAGTGTGGTGGTAGTTGTAGTGTGGTGGTGGGTAGTGTGGTGGTGGGTAGTGTGTGGTGGGTAGTGTGGTGGTGGGTTGTGTGGTGATGGGTAGTGTGGTGGTAGTGGTAGTGTGTGGTGGGTAGTGTGGTGGTGGGTAGTGTAGTGGTAGTGTGTGGTGGGTAGTGTGGTGGTGGGTAGTGTAGTGGTAGTGTGTGGTGGGTAGTGTGGTGGTGGGTAGTGTAGTGGGTAGTGTGTGGTGGGTAGTGTGGTGGTGGGTAGTGTGGTGGTGGGTAGTGTAGTGGTAGTGTGGTGGTGGGTAGTGTGGTGGTGGGTAGTGTAGTGGTAGTGTGTGGTGGGTAGTGTGGTGGTGGGTAGTGTGGTGGTGGGTAGTGTGGTGGTGGGTAGTGTGGTGGTGGGTAGTGTGGTGGTGGGTAGTGTGGTGGTGGTGGGTAGTGTGGTGGTGGGTAGTGTAGTGGTGTGTGGTGGTGGGGTAGTGTGGTGGTGGGTAGTGTAGTGGTAGTGTGTGGTGGGTAGTGTGGTGGTGGGTAGTGTAGTGGTAGTGTGTGGTGGTAGTGTATGGTGGGTAGTGTGGTGGTGGGTAGTGTGGTGGTGGGTAGTGTAGTGGTAGTGTGGTGGGTAGTGTGGTGGTGGGTAGTGTAGTGGTAGTGTATGGTGGGTAGTGTGGTGGGTAGTGTGGTGGTGGGTAGTGCAGTGGTAGTGTATGGTGTGTAGTGTGGTGGTGGGTAGTGTGGTGGTGGGTAGTGTGGTGGTGGGTAGTGTCGTGGTGGGTAGTGTGGTGGTGGGTAGTGTGGTGGTGGGTAGTGTGGTGGTGGTTAGTGTAGTGGTAGTGTGGTGGTGGGTAGTGTGGTGGTGGTGGTGGGGAGTGTGGTGGTAAGAGCATTGTGTGTTATGTGTTGCGGGGATGGAATACTCCTGTGGATGTGCATACTGATATTAGTATTAATATTAGTATTATTATAATTATTATATTGTGAGTAGTGTGAATATTGTCACTATTTGAACAGGGGCGGGCAGGGACCAGGCGAGGGCTGCTGGGAACCAGGGAACGGGACCGGGGGCCTTGAGCTAGGGGCTGGGAGCCGGGGGCTGGGGCCTGGGAGCCGGGGGATGGGGGCTGGGGGCTGGGAGGGGAAGAGTTACCGAGAGAATGGAGGCCGGCGTTACTGACACCGACTCTTCATATCACATCACATCACATCACATCACATCACACACACACACACATACCGGCTCTTTGTTTACAACTACAGTCAGAGCCACCATCACCACCACTATTTAAATATGCCACAGTCAAAAGTAGACAGGAGGCAACAATAGGTAGACTCTACAGAGAGCTAGGCCTAATCCTGTACAAAAAGCCTAACCCTAAGGTCGGCTTATTTCGCCGCCTTCTTTTCGCTCAGTGACACCTCAACAGGGGAGAAGGGTCCACAGCGAGGAAAGGAGGAAAAAGGGGTGACCACTGTCCCATATTAAGCATACCCTTGCAGGAATCTGTGCAAAAGATACATATATATTTGTAACTATGTCTGAACAAGAAACTACTAAGCAAATAATGGGATCTTTCCATAATTTGAGCCAATCAGAGCTGTTCTTTTCGATTGCAAATGGCCACCCCTTATGGGGGCTGCCATTTGCAATAACACTGAGAGCTGTTCTCAGCCAATCATAGCTGTTCTTTTCGATTTCAAATGGCGGCCCCGATGGAGGTGGCCATTTGCAATAAGAAAGAAGAGCTCTGATTGGCTGACATTGAGTTATCGCAAAGACGAGAAGAGGAAAATCCATTTCCTGCAAGTTCAAACAGTCTCAGACAAGTTCAAACGTGGCTGGTTGTCCCTGTCCTTTTAGCGCTGAATATGCTTATGCAACAGGGCAGCCCCTTCCAGCAACCGAGGCACGGACACTCCTCCTGAACCATGTCTGCCTCGTTTTGGCAGAAGGTGTGTTAATTTTTAAAAACCACCCCAAATAACCGTGATAAACGCTTTAATTGAATTGTTTAGTCCGATGGTTTTGAGTTTCGGCCATTTTCTGAGATGAATGAATCCATTCATTCGATCGGACGGGATGGCTGAATGAGTTGAGCGTGTTTATCCCGTTTTCATCGATCATGGCATTCGAACCCTGGTTGAGTCAAACCAATGACGTACAAATTTATATTTGTTGCTTCCTAGCCTGGTATTCGGCATTATTACGATATGGCAAGGACTGGTTGGCTCAGTTTCAGGATAATGTGACTGAGTGGGATATCACATTATCACGTCATGGTGCTGGTGGCCAGGTCTCCCAGTAGGGCAGTACTATAAAGTCGCCATGAGTGTTCACTGTCACAACTCGGTACCCTCCTGATATGACCTTAGATGTTGCCCGGAAGTAAAACTCCAACAACCAACCAATCCAGTACCCAAGGCATGGACGTTCCTGAACCATGACCGCCGTGTTAATAAAAACCCACCCCAAATAACCGTGATAAACGCTTTATTGGAGTTGTTTAGTCCGATGGTTTTGAGTTTCTGCCATTTTCGTAGATGAATGAATACATTAGTTTTGAAGTAACTTTGATTTTAAATGGCTAAACTTTGAAATATTTGTAGTTAAAAAAAGAAGGTAAGTTAATTTCTGGCAATCAAGTCAAAATTCCGACACTATAGAATACAGCAGTAATAGGTTATATTAAATTGGTTTAGTAATCCCCTTCTATGCTGTGACACTTGTATAATAAGTGCACCAGTATCTAAGTTGGATATTTAGGATCAACTTTACCCCAGTGTTTTGAGAGAGGCAGAGAGAGAGAGACAGACAGACAGACAGACAGACAGACAGAGAGGCATACAGAGAGACAGACAGACAGACAGAGAGGCAAACAGAGAGACAGACAGACAGAGAGACAGACAGACAGCGAGACAGACAAAGAGAGAGACAGACAGACACAAAGACATACAGAGAAATAAGGCAGCCATGATGTACGGTTATTGATCCCATAAGCAGTGAGATTGATTTTTTTATTCCATATTCCAAGTATAGTAAAGCGAAGTATTCATTAATTGAAAATAATGTATGGTTATTGATCTGATGCTCATAATAATAATAATAATAATAATAATAAAATACGTATTTCCACATGATCAATGTACACAGGCAGTGGGATTGATCTATATATAAAGGTTTGCACATGATGAAGTGTAATTCTGTGGTTGTTCTGTTTTGTGTGAGCTTGGAATGGTCTGAATCTCTCATCGCGCAATCTAGGTCACTAGGTCACAGAGCGCGGAGGGCGGGAGGGCTCGATCTCTAATGGAGCGATCGAGATTCAAAGTGTGTCCGGCAAAGATGATAAAAGGAGAGCCATGCAATGCCAGGTGATGGCATGTGATGTTCCCACGTGACAGGGTGGTGGGGGTGGGGGAGGGGTTCAGATGATCGGCTTGATTGTTGGGGCTTTGCGTCCTAGCAACGTCTACTGTGATATCAAGAATGGCACCAACTTGTGATAGTGTGCATTCATAGTAGCGTTATAGTGCTGCCCTACTGGGAGACCAGGCCACCAGCACCATGGCCTGATAAACAGTGATATATCCCACTCAGTGACATTATTCTGATACTGAGCAAACTAGTCCTTGCTATGTCTTAGTAATACCAAGCCGCAGGCAAGGTAGCAACAAAGTATCAATTTTGTAAGTATGTTGTTTGACTCGGCCGGGGATTGATCCCAACCCACTGGTTACCCCATCTGGGGCAGCATACTCACCCGGGGTACATTTATTGAAGCTTATTCAAAGAGGCATCTTTCTCCAGCTCCACCACCACCCATCACCTACCACCTCTATTACATCACATCACCACCCCACACCACTGCCAGACACCACCACCACACCACCACCACATCACCACCTCCAATATACCACCACCACCACCACCACACCTCCACCACCACAACCCCATCAGACACCACCACCTCCACCACCACCTCCTCCACCCCACCATCACACCATCACCACACGCCACCAAACACCACCACACCACCACCACACACCATAACCACACACCGCCAAGCACCATCACCACATAATCACCTCCACCACTATCACCACCACCACTATCTACACCACGACCACTACACCACCACGACCACTACACCACCATCGCCACCACTCCTCGCACCACCACCATTACACCACCACCACCACTACCACACCACCACTACCACACCACCGCGCCTCCACCACCACACCATCACCACACACCACCAAACACCACCACCATACCACAACCACACACCACCACACCACCACACCACCACACCACCACACCACCACACCACCACACCACCACACACCACCACACACCACCACCACACACCACCACCACCACCACACACCACCACCACCACCACACATCACCACCACCACATAATCACCTCCACCACTATCACCACCACCACTATCAACACCACCACTATCAACACCACCACTACACCACCACCACTACACCACCACCACTACACCACCACCACTACACCACCACCACTACGCCACCACCACCACCACTACACCACCAATACCACACCACCACTCCTCACACTACCACACCACCACTACCACACCACCACTCCTCACCACACCACTACACCACTACCACACCACCACACCACCACTCCTCACACCACCACTACCACCACTCCTCACACCACCACTACCACACCACCACTACACCACCACTACACCACCACTACCTCGCACCTTGCCCATCTGAACGCGTTGATCCGTGCCCTATTCACAGTCTTCCACACATCATAAGCTGAGATCCCATGAAGGCATTATAAAAAAGTTCCTACGCGATATGAGTCACGCGCCATGTGAGTGTAGGCCTGCAAGGGTGTGACCCATCACATTGAATCGCGGTGGCTGAATCGGTAGAGCGCCGGCCTCGCGTGCGGGAGATCGGGAGTTCGGTTCCCGGTCGAATCAAACCATCGACTTATAAAATTGGCACTTGTCGCTTCCTAGCCTGGCATTACTAGAATAGGGCAAAGACTGGTTAGCTCAGTGTCAGGAGTCCTTGCCACCCAGTCTGGTGGTTCATTTTCTGAGATAAATGTATTATAATCTACTTTACTTTATTTTTAAATAACTTTTTTTTAAAGTGGCTATCTTTGGAAATATTTAAAATTGAAAACGTGCCAATTTAATGTTGGCAAGTGTGTCAAAATTCTTTAGCGGTAACAGCAGTGGCCGAATCGATAGAGTGCAGGCTTCAAGCGTGGAATGTCGGGAGTTTGAATCCCAGCTGAGTCAAACCAGTGACTTATAAAATTGATACTTGTCGCTACCTAGCTTGGCGCTTGGCATTAATAGGATACAACAATGATTGGTTAGCACAGTATCAGGATAATGTGACTGTTTGGGATATCGGGTCATGGTGTCGATGGCCTGGTATCCCAGTGGGGCAGCACTATAAAGTCACTGTGACTATGAGTGTGCACTGTCACAAATCAGTACCCATCCTGATGTAGCCTTAGATGTTGCTAGGACATAAAACAATAACAAACAAACAATAATTGATACCCGCATTGCACACACAAACAATGAGTATGAGGCAATGGTGGTCTCCCAGCACCGCTCCACTTGTTTCAGCTAAAGCTAGGATTCCATATACGTGGTTTGTGGTATGCGGTATGCGAATGAACAAAAAATGGAAAAGCATGTAGAGGCACAGTAGTGCTTTCATATGTCCGAATCCGGTTGCGAATATGATTGCGATTGCGAATGCGATTGTGAATGCGATTGCGAATGCGATTGCGATTGCGAATGCGAATGCGAATGTGAATGCGAATGTGAATGCGAATGCGAATGCGAATGCGCATGCGCATGTGGCAAATGGATCGACCCATGGACCGATCGGTGTGAATGCGAACGAGGCTGCGTTTGCCATAGGCCACAACAGGACTTTGCTTCACAAATATGAAGCAAAAAATACCACCCAGAATGGCATGTGTGTCTATACCGCATGCCGCATACCGCATACCGCATATATGGAATCTTAGCTTTAAGGCCCTGTCACACTTTACCGGATTGAGGATACGGACAGAACCGGACGAAAATATTCTAATCCGGTGTGATTCGGACTTGAAATGTATCGATTATGTAATGGACGGTAACGGACATGTAACGGACGGTAACGGTTGATAACGTATCTAAAGATCAACGGACAATTCAGTATACAAAAAGAACTATAATGAATGGCAACGGATGTTTAATGGATGGTAATGGACGGTAATGGATAATAACCACATACGTCAGTCCGGCGCAATCCATTACAAGTTTTGTGCATGCTCAAAACTTGTAACAGATCAGCTCAGATATCAACGGATATCAATGGATATGCAATGGATACAAACCAGACTTTGCCGGATATCAACAGACTTTGTTCCATTTCAATCCGTTTCCTCGATCCGGGGAAGTGTGACAGGGCTTTACAGGAGTGGAGTGGAGTGGAGTGGGGTTGGAGGTGGGGGTGGGGGTGGAGTGAGGTGACCAAACCGAGCGTTACCTTAGTAACACTCGGTTATCTACTGGGCAGTCTTGGATAGACTGCCCAGTAGATAATACTCAGTATCCTGATGCAGTGTCCCATCATCCCTTGATGATGGGACACTGCATCAGCTCACATGCTGATAGTTGTGTCCCTTCATGGGACCGTATAAGGTCAATACGAGAGTGGTGTAACTGCATGAAACCTGCATTTTCCTAGTCAAATACTGCCCAATTCGGTCACATTGTCAGTTAGGACCATGTAGCATTACGTAATGTCACGTAATGCTACATGGTGACTGCTCAGCCATTGCCACCCCCCCACACACACCTACCTCCCACACGCACTCCCCCCCCCCCCACACACACCTGATCCCCTCCCCCCCCCCCCATCCCCCAAACTGTTGAGAAGCAGTTAGCTCACGTTCCATTGACATGGCATCCATCAGGATCCTCCCTCCTGCCGTGCTGAGGGGGGATCGCCGGGTACAGTCGCACCGACAGCACTCTCGTAGGGTTCGCTTATTGGGGTTTTACGTCCTAGTATTTGTAGTAACATCTAAGGTCATTCCGTTCCCCTCCCCCTCCCGGCCCCTTCGCCTTCCCGTTCCTCCTCTTCCTCCTCTTCTTCCTCTTCCCCTTCCTCCTCTCCCCTTCCGTTTCTTCAGCTTCCTCTACTCGCTCTCTTTTTTCCCTTCCCCTTCCTTTCCCTTCCTTTCCCTTCCCCTTCCTTTCCCTTCCCTTCCCCTTCCTCATCTCCTTCATCTTCCTCCCCCCTTCTTCCCCTTCCGCTACTCCCTTCCCATTCCTCTACTCCCCCTCCTTTTCTCTTCCCCTTCCCTTCACTTCCCCTCCCCTTCATTCCCCTTCCCCATCCTCTTCTCCCCCTTCCTCTTCCTTCTCTCCCGTTCCCACTCCCTTCTCCCCCTTCTCTTCCCAGTCCCCTTCCCCTTCCCCTCCCCTCCTCCTCCCCTTCACCTTCCCTTCCCCGTTCCCAGATTCGAATCCTGACCGAGTGAAACCAATGACTTCCAAAATTGATACTTGTTGCTACATACCCTGACACTCGACGTTGATAGGATAGTGCAAGGGCAGAATTTGCTCCGTATCAGGATAATATGACCAATTGGGATGTGGGGTTATGTTGCCAGTGCCACTGAATTCCTAATGAAGGGTGACTGGTGTGCTCAGTGTCAGGATAATGTGACTGAGTGGGATATCAGGTCATGGTGCTGGCAGCCTGGTCTCCCAGTGGGTTAGAACCCTGTTCGAGTCAAACTAATGACTTTGAGATTTTATAGTTGTCGCTTCCTAGCCAGGTGCTCGACATTATTAGGATAGCGCAATGACTGATTGGTTCAGTGTCAGGATAATGTGACTGAGTGAGATATTAGGCAATGGTGCCAGTAGTCTGGTCTCTCAGTGGGGCAGCACTATAAATTCGCCATGAGTGTGCACTGTCACAAGACGGTATCTGTCCTGATATGACCTTAGATGTTGCTAGGGCAACAGATTCAGTCTTTCCTGGGGGACCAGCGGACATGAACGCGGAATAGCCGTATTAGGCCGGCAGATGGCAGTTGTCGCCGCTATTGGTCATGAGTCATGTGACCATGTACTTTACTCTATGTGGCGCCATCTAGTGGCGCCTTTTAGAACTAGTCTTGAACAATAACCCTTTTGCTATACTACTTTAGGGGGTTGTGACGGAATACGAGAGTGGTTAGAGTGTGTGCCTCCTGTGCAGAAGGTCATGGGATTTACCTCCAAACCGAGCCAGGGACTTGCAAATACTGCCCAGTAAATACTGCCCAGTAATTACTACTGAGTAATACTACCCAGTAAATACTGCCTGGTAATTACTGCTGAGTAAGACTGCCCAGTAAATACTGCCCAGTAAATACTTCTGAGTAAGACTGCCCAGTAAATACTGCTGAGTAAAACTCCCCAGTAAATACTGTCCAGTAAATACTGCTGAGTAAGACTCCCCAGTAAATACTGCCCAGTAAATACTCCTGAGTAAGACTGCCCAGTAAATCCTGCCCAGTAATTACTGCTGAGTAAGACTGCCCAGAAATACTGCTGAGTAAGACTCCCCAGTAAATACTGCCCAGTAAATGCTGCTGAGTAAGACTTCCCAGTAAATACTGCCCAGTAAATACTGCTGAGTAAGACTGCCAAGTAAATACTGCCCAGTAAATACTGCTGAGTAAGACTTCCCAGTAGATAATACCCAGTAAATACCGCTGAGTAAGACTGCCCACTATATACTGCCCAGTAAATACCGCTGAGTAAGACTGTCCACTATATACTGCCCAGTAAATACCGCTGAGTAAGACTGCCCACTATATACTGCCCAGTAAATACCGCTGAGTAAGACTGTCCACTATATACTGCCCAGTAAATACCGCTGAGTAAGACTGTCCACTATATACTGCCCAGTAAATACTGCTGGGTAAGACTGTCCAGTAAATACTGCCCAGAAATGACTATTGAGTAAGACTGCCCAGTAAATACTGCCCAGAAATGACTACTGAGTAAGACTACCCAGTAAATACTGCCCAGTAAATACTACTGAGTAAGACTGCCCAGTAAATACTGCCCTGTAAATACTGCCTAGCACCAGGTTAGGTATTGGCATGCCCCAAACAATGGAAACGTTATTCAGTATGGGGATAACATAGCTCATGTTCCAATCACATGGCATCCAAGCGGGGCAGAACTATATAGCCACGGCTGTAAGTAAGCAAGTTGGCACTTGGCTTGGTAGGACCTTAAATGTTGGCTGGGCGCAAATCGCCAATAAATCCACCAATCAGGGAAACCATTTGACACCAGCTGTTTAAAGGTGCATAGTCCGATAAAAGCATCACATTTTCTAAAGCAAAAGATTTATATAGATTTTAGCCTACATATCAAAGTTATAATTATTATATACTGATGTATTTATTAAGTATATGCTGCTCGATAGGAAGACATTAAGTCAAATTACTGAAACCTGGTATTGCTGAAGCCGACAAACATGCCAACATTTATTTTACATGGTTACATTTCAAATATTCCCTAATTTAGTAATTTAAAATCAAAGTTACTTCAAACTAAAGCATGGTACATTATAGCGATCAACTTAATATATTGCGCCCTGATATGACCTTAGATGTTGCCAGGACGTAAAACTCCAACAACTAACTAACAACATAATATATTTATCTAAGGATGTTGAGAGAAACTCAAAACCATCGGATTTTGCAACTTTAATACACTCACTCACCCACACCCACACCCTAACACCCACACCCTAACCACACCCACACCCTAACCCTAACCACACCCACACCTCCACCCACACCTACACCCACACCCACACACACACACTCACACACCCACACACGCACACACACACTCACTCACCCACACCTACACCCACCCCCACACACCCCCACACACACACACTCACCCACACCCACACACACCCACACACACTCACCCACACCTACACCCACACCCACACCCACACTCACTCACCCACACCTACACACACACCCACACACACACTCACCCACACCTACACACCCACACCCACAAACCCACACACACACTCACTCACCCACACCACCCACACCCACACACACACTCACCCACCCCTACACACACACACACACTCACTCCACCCACCCCTACACACACACCTACACCCACACCCACACCCCCCACACCCTAACACCCACACACACACACCCTAACCACACCCACACCTCCACACCCCCACACACACACCCTAACCACACCCACACCTCCACCCACACCTACACCCACACACACCCACACCCACACCTCCACCCCCACCCACACCTCACACCCACACCACCCACACCCACACACACCCACAAACACACCCACAAACACACCCACAAACACACCCACACACCCACACCTCCAACCACACCTACACCCACACACACACACATACACACACACACCTACCAAAAGAAATCCCGGTCTGAGCCATCGCCAGACACTAACTAGCCCTCCACAAACACTCACTTATTTACCCACTTACTTACCTACTTACACATTCACAATGCACTCGAGGCAATTCCGGCCTATATACCCCCCCCCCCCCCCCACACACTCACTTATTCACTCACTCACTCATACACACACTCACACATTCACCATACACACGAGGCAATTCCTATGTACCCCCCTCACATACACACACACTCACTCATACACACATTCACAATACACACGAGTCAATTCTGGTCTCAGCCATTGCCCCCCCCCCACACACACCTACCTCCCACACGCACTCTCCCCCCCCCCCCCCCCCCCCACCACACCACACCTGCCCCCCCCCCCCCCGCGCCCCCATCCCCCAGACTGGCATGGCGAGAACCAGTTAGCTTTGATGTCTTGAGTGTGGGCGCTTTCCTGCGTTGTTTGACGCGTCATTGACCACCCACCCTCACCACCCACACTCACCACCAACACCACATGTGTCACTTCTACCCTGCCTTCTACGTATCACTCTCCACTCACAATCTTATACTATTACGTCTATGGTGATTGGCTGTCTGCTACCGATGTGCTGGGAGAGTGGACGGCCGAGGTGTCCGGCTTGCCTGACCTTGTGGAACTGTAGTTGGGTGTCACGTGATTTTCACCCTGACCCCAGGGACTGACATTGTGAGACTGACCTGGGCAGCCAGCACACCTACAGTAGGTTCACAACTCTCCATTCTCCACACAAGGAGATTTATAAATTTATTTATTTAATACCTGGCCGCTGAGCTCCTGCACAACGGTTAGTTACATTTAAATATATGGAGTGGCTATGCTTACGACGAGTTGAGGTATAGCCCAGTCACACTAGAGATTGTGACCACTCTGCAAGCACCTTAGACCAAAGAACCCACACTCACCAGTGACGCCCAGACATTGGCAACCATTGTTTTGGTAGCAAGGACGTCACAGGTCAGAGTCGGTTGTTTGGTCTAAGGTGGTCGCAAAGTGGTCGCAAGCTGTAGTCTGACTGGGGTCTAATGTACAGGCATGACATTCGAAGGCGAGACGGTGTGGGTTAGTGTTAGGGTTAGGGTTAATTATGGTTACGGTGTTACTGAGGGTTAGGGTTAGATTTAGAGTTATGGCTAGACTTAAAGGAGACAAACTTACGACCCTGACTGCGCAAGCGCAACCGGAATTTAGTGATTGTCGTAAGCATAGGCTGGGATTTATCGTTACGACGAGTCGTAAGCATTGCCAGAGCCTTAAATATATGTGTGTTGCCTGAAGTGAAAGTTGTACAATAACCATTACCCGATAGATAATTATATTAATTAACACCAGATTGGATGGCCGAATGAGTTAGAGCATCTGTCTCCCATGTTGGTAGATCATGGGATCGTGGGTTCGAACCCTGGTCGAGTCAAACCAGTGACTTAAAAATTGATACTTGTCGCTTCCTAGCCAGGCACTCGGCATTACTAGGATAGGGCACAGAGTAGTGGAATGAGGAAGACCAGTCGTCTGCGACTGAAATTTCCCCTGCTTAAACAACTAATGTACCAACAACAAAAATCCCAGTTGGTGATTATCTGGAAAATGTCAGCTTCCGGTGTGTGTGAACTGACCGTGTTGATGCAGGTTTGATTGTTCCTGTTGATAGAGGACCGCATTCATTAATTACTTTTAAATCTAATGATTTTAAGTCTAGATCCAGAAGTCTAGGTTTAGATCTAGAGTAAGAAGCATCACTCTATAGCGGCCATCACTGGTTATCTTGCTGACGGTCAATTCTTTTTTTACTGTATAATATTTATTTGTCTATTATCCAGTCCAAAAGAACAGTAGAGCACGGACACATGATCTGTTCAATATTGGTTGTTGGGATTTTATGTCCTGATAACATCTAAGGTCATATCCTGATGGGTACCGACTTGTGACAGTGTGCACTCATGGTGACTTTATATTGCTGCCCCATCAGGCCATCGACACCATGACCTGATATCCCACCCAGTCACATTATCTTGACACTGAGCTAACCAATCATTATCCTATCATATTAATGCTGAGTGCCAGGCTAGAAAGCGACAAGTATCAATTTGTTTGATTCGACTGGGAATCAAACTCCAGACCTTCTGCATGGGGAGCTTGCGCTCTACCGATTCGGCCACCATTTTTTTGGTTTTGTTTTTTTGGTACATTAGTTGATCAAGCAGGGTAAATTTCAGTTGCAGACGACTGGTCTTCCTCATTCCACTGCTCCTTGCCCTATCCTAAGAATGCCGAGCGTCTGGCTGGGAAGCGACAAGTATCAATTTTTAAGTCATTGGTTTGACTCAACCAGGATTCGAACCCATGATCCCATGATCTACCAACATGGGAGACGGACGCTCTAACTCATTCGGCCATCCCGTCTGCCATACCGGACCTGTCCGGTCAAAAATATGTAAATATAGTTTATTCATTGAACAAAAGCTTTTGTCAGCGCCGTGATACTGGTGTTCAGGCTATATGACAATAGTTATTACCATATTCATGTATGTATGTGTATATGTGGCCTCATATTCCCATCAGCAACTAGCTCAAGTCACCTAAAATGACAATACAGGACAACCCCGTTAAACCACGCTCGGTTAAACGAAACGATCTGTTAATCCAAACTTTTTCGGCGGCCCAGCAAAACACTACCATTTATTATATAAAAAAAGTTGGTTAAACCAAAGTCGGTTAATCCAAACTATCTGTTAATTCAAACAAAATTGTCGAGCCCCAGGACACTTCCAGCATGGTTAAACCAAACTTTCATGTGATTATAAGGTCATCTGAGAACCCACCGTCTTTTTTATATGATAAATGGTAGTATTTTGCTGGGCCGCCGAAAAAAGTTTGGATTAACTGATTGTTTGGTTTAACCAAGGTTGGTTTAACGGGGTTATACTGTACATACATAAA
Source organism: Branchipolynoe longqiensis (assembly GCA_030323885.1). Taxonomy (NCBI): domain Eukaryota; kingdom Metazoa; phylum Annelida; class Polychaeta; order Phyllodocida; family Polynoidae; genus Branchipolynoe; species Branchipolynoe longqiensis. The sequence continues at coordinate 47,097,174 of CM059197.1, forward strand.
CAAAAAAAACAATAATCAAAGTGTCCACATACATTGTATATTACATTCATAATGCACCATCGTTTTTGCCAAAGCCAAGTCAAAGTCGAAGCCAAAGCTCAGTTAATCCAAGCAAATTTCTAGGGTCCCTTCAAGTTTGGTTTAACGGGGTTATACTGTATTATTCATTTCAAGACTTACATAATGTACAGTATGAAAATTCACAACTAGGCATGGGTAGGGTCATTGAATCAGGAAGCTTATGTAATCCAATGTTTAGAAAGCCAGCGCCGGAATGGCAGAGGTGTGGGTTCGAGTCCCACTCTAGGCGCGATGTTTTCCTTCGTTTGCAATTAACACAAAATCTACCATCGAGAACTGTAAGTAATATAGGCCCTGAGACAGTTGGCGGTTTGTTGCAGGCGACACGGGTCACATTGGCCTCCTAGACGTCCTCTGGTGGCACTTGTTCGAACTACTTCAGTCAGCAGATTAGAGCTCAAACCGATACCCAAGCCAATGCACATTACATGTGTATAATATCTAATCAGATCATAGATATAGCCAGTATGAATTGGGATATCTGTTGCAGCATAAGTTGGGTGTCATTTGACAGTTTGTTGTTGTTTAGCGTCCTAGCAACATCTAAGGATGGAATCATTTTACAATAATATTACTTCCTATTTATTACACAGGTTAAAGTAATACTTGCATTTTTAAGTCGTGGTGATTTTCCATGATTATGTTTTTCAGTATTGATCAGTTCGTGTATGAAATATGTGTGAGTCTAACAACGAATTGTAGCCTACTATTTAGCTATGCATAGTTTTACCGAATCGTTTCGCATTCATGTCTGTAAATGTCATGCATAAGAATTATGCGAGTATAAAAGTGTGGAAGGAAATTATTGTTAGTATTGAGCATTATTATTACATGGTACTATGTCAGTTGCTTCCCGCCTCCACCACGTGACCGGTGGCGGCGCCACCGGTCTGAATCCTAACAAATGATGCGCCAAATTGTCATTTGCGCCCGATAAATTTGTATATAGAGTAAAACCTGTCTAACCGACCACCTCCACAGATCGACCACTCCCCTATATCGATAGCTTTATTTGGGTCCCAAACGATCACCCATACAATACAATTGTACCAATAAAAAGAACTCTCTAAACTGACCACCTCCCTAAATGGACCATTCAAAGTCGGTCCCATAGTCGGTCGGTTTAGAAAGGTTTTACTGTATATGTTTATTGATTCATACATTCAAACGTATATAATATGTATACATGTTTATTTATTTATACATTCATACATGTATAATATGTATATCAGCCTGTCTCAAAAGGTGATAACTCTTTTTTTTTTGTCCATTGTAACGATTGACACAAAACAGCACAGAAATGGTTACACTGAAAACACAAGGACATTTGCTTCAAATCAATATGTATTCTATTGGGATTATGAAACACGATGTACAAAACAAATCAGTTTATCCTGAGCAAATGCATAAGCAGATAGTATCTTGATCGTTACAATGGACAAAGTTTTGTTCCATATTGCTTAGCACCTTTTGAGACAGTCTCATATGTTTATTTATATATTTGTTGTGGGGGTGATGAAAATGAACTTTGAGCATTGTTTCCCTTTTGCTGGGCATTGTCCAGGTGTGTGCATATATCCGCATCGTCCACATTGCATACGTGTGCTCCTTGCTCTTGACAGCGGTCGTTGATTCGCCCACGCTGGCGTACGTGATGTGACAGTGGCTGGTGTATACGAACGTGTATTTACGGCATCTACATGTTCTAGTTCCAATGTTGAATTTTCTGACAGTAGGTTTGATTGGTGTTCGCTGAGTCGGCATGTCTCAATGCATTGTTCTAATGTTAGATTTGCTGTTTGTAGCAGACGGTCCCTTAGTTTGGAGTTTTTGACGCCACATATCAAGCGGTCACATAACATGGAGTCGGCGAGATCTCCATATTCGCAGTGCGCAATGCGGTATTGTAACTCTCGAATGTATACATCCATCGTTTGTGTTGTTTGTTGTAGTGAATTAAACTTATACTGTATCACTGTTATGTTTGTCTTTCCTTTGCAGTACGTGCGGAAAGCCGCGATCAAAGGCTGAATCCTGTCTATTATGTTGGTGTCAACCTTCAATGTTTGGTATACTTTTTGGGCCTCTGCCCCGGCTACATGCAAAAACACCGCGCACTGTACCTTCTCCGGTTTGTTGTGTATCCCGGCTGCTGCTGCGTAAAACTCGTACGAATCGTACCACTGTTCCCAGTTTAGGGATAGATTGTCCTCCAAATTTAGGGGTGCTGGCGGCTTTAGTCCTGTGAGCGCCATTTCGAGTTCCTTGTATCTGACACCATGTAACAGTTGGATGCCTACATATACGACTCGACTCAATGAGTGCTTGTTAAGTACTGGTTTATTTACGTCCTTGCCGCCGTCATGACGTCACGCGGGGTTCCCTCTCACGTGGTGGGGTATCCCCAATCTATTTATATCACAGTTCAGCTGGAGCAGCTCACAACTGGCTGTGGGCCTCTCGAGCTGCTCATCTGGGTGGATCGCGCCCCGACCGTCACGAGTGTCGTGGAGTCGGACAGGGACACGGCCATCTCTTTGCTGGAAACCGCGCGTCTTGAGGGACTCCACTTCGCCTTTTGCCTTTCGCCTTTTGCTGGGCAAAAATGCTGCTTTAAAAGCGATCTCGTCCGATACCCTTGGCAACCAAAATGAGCCCTTCTCCTGATGATGGATCAGTTTGTGCGTTTCCATGGCAACTGACCAGGCCAACGACCAGGTGGGAAGGCCGCTTTTGAGTGTGTGTGAGTATGTGAGGGTGTATGAGTCATTGTGTGAGTATGTATGAGTGAGTATGTGAGGGTGTACGAGTGAGTGTGTGAGTACGTATGAGTGAGTGTGTGAGTATGTAAGAGTCATTGTGTGAGTGTATGAGTGAGTATGTGAGGGGGTATGAGTGAGTGTGTCAGTACGTATGAGTGAGTGTGTGAGTATGTATGAGTGAGTGTGTCAGTATGTATGAGTGAGTGTGTGAGTATGTATGAGTCATTGTGTGAGTATGTATGAGTCGTTGTGTGAGTATGTATGAGTCATTGTGTGAGTATGTATGAGTCATTGTGTGAGTATGTATGAGTGAGTGTGTGAGTACGTATGAGTGAGTGTGTGAGTATGTATGAGTGAGTGTGTGGGTATGTATGAGTGAGTGTGAGTATGTATGAGTCATTGTGTGAGTATGTATGAGTGAGAGTGAGGGTGTATGAGTGAGTGTGTGAGTATGTATGAGTGAGTGTGAATGAGTGAGTGAGTGGGAATGTGTGAGTGGGAATGAGTGAGTGTGTGAGTGTGAATGAGTGAGTGTGAATGAGTGAGGGTGTGAGTGTGAATGAGTGAGGGTGTGAATGAGTGAGTGTGAGTAGGAATGAGTGAGTCGGAATGAGTGAGTGAGTGGGAATGTGTGAGTGTGAATGAGTGAGGGTGTGAGTGTGAATGAGTGAGGGTGTGAATGAGTGAGTGAGTAGGAATGAGTGAGTGGGAATGAGTGAGTGAGTGTGAATGTGTGAGTGTGAATGAGTGAGTGTGTGACTGTGAATGAGTGAGTGTGAATGAGTGAGGGTGTGAGTGTGAATGAGTGAGAGTGTGAATGAGTGAGTGTGAGTGTGAATGAGTGTGTGAGTGAGTGTGAATGTGTGAGTGTGAATGAGTGAGTGTGTGAGAGTGAATGAGTGAGGGTGTGAGTGTGAATGAGTGAGGGTGTGAGTGTGAATGAGTGAGTGTGAATGAGTGAGTGTGGGTGTGAATGAATGACTGTGAGTATGAATGAGTGAGTGTGTGAATGTGAATGAGTGTAAATGTCAATGAGTGTGAATGGCACTGAGTGTGGGAATATGTGGGAGTGAGTGAATGTGTGGGAGTGAGTGAATGTGTGTAGGAGTGAGTGAGTGAGTGTGTGTGAGTGTGGTAGTGAGTGGATGTATGGGAGTGAGTGTGAACGTGAGTGAGTGTGAATGTGAGTGAGTGAGTGAATGTGAGTGAGTGTGGGAGTATGTGTGGGAGTGAGTGTGGGAATGAGTGTGAATGTGAGTGAGTGAGTGAGTGGGAATGTGAGTGAATGAGTGAGTGTGAGAGTGTTATCGTACCAGTGAATTGCGCCTTGTGACAGTTTGATGCATCGATCCTCTTGGCTATGAATTACCGAAATATAGCCGCGTCGAGTGGAGCGGAGCGTATTGTGCAATTTACTGTTCATCTAATCAAACATTTACGAATGGAGCAAAGTTAAAGCTGCATAGTGCGATAAATGCATCAACATTTCTAACACTAAGCACTCATTTATCCTACACATCCAGCCTGGATACTGGTGTACTCGTGACACATGTATTGCAGTTTGGTGTGCTTGTTTGAAGCCGCCATGTTAACGAAACAGGTCAAGTCTATGTACAGCACTTCAGTGTGCACACCCAGGTTAATTTCTTTTTCTATTAAAAAATCTCTAAAATGAACCCCTTAAGATAAGTTATGTATATAGTACATCAATAATACATATATATATATTTAACCGTCGGGCTAAAGGCGAGCCTACATGTTAATATAAATAATTGTTTCCATGTGAATGTCTTGTGCCTCCTGCCGCCGGTTGTCTGTCATCCTGCCAGCCTGACCCTTGACTAGCAATGCCCGAGGTGGAGAGTTCGACTCCTGACAGACCATGGGCAGAAAGCCCTTAATTAAATAAGATTATAGAGCAATCCAAATAGCAATCTGAAGTTGACCATAGCGGTTAATAATATAAGTCTGGAGAACAGTAAAGAATGCAAGGAACATTCATGTCACTTCTTAGGAGCTCACCGTTTTATTCTTACCTCTTACTAACAGAATGAATTTAGCAATATAACTTATGTTATGAGTTAAATATGGTTCAACAATGTAATGTATGTTATAAGTCAAATCCCCTCCCATATAATTAAGTTAAATAAGTTCTGAATTTCCACAATAAACTCCTAAGTATTCGGCTGAAACATCGGAGTGTGCAAAAACACGTCCGATGGGTCTGGGTCCGAACGCCCGACCTTCTATCATTGCTAGGATAGTCACAATCGACATATCCAAGCAACGCTTTACAGCAGGGAACCCGGCCTCGCAAAATGCGCGCCTGTGCAAAATGCGCGCCTGCGCAAAATGTGCGCCCGTGCAAAATGCGCGCCCACGCAAAATGCGAGCCTGCGCAAAATGCGGTCGAGTAGTCTCGCCCACTTCACAGCCTCCCCAGACGAACAACAGGAACTGATGTTCATCTAAGAAAGGAAAAGTGGGAGAGACTACCAGGGTTCGCGGCTGTAGCAACAAATAATAAGCGTAATCACGACCCCGCTTGATCCACGACTACATGGCATGGAATGCGAGGCACCGCATACTTCCTTCTCGAGTACTCTCGCCCACTTCATATATATTATATAATACATACATATATAACCCATAAATGTATACATAGATGCATACATACACAGAGTACATATATGTAGTAGCCAGCACTGACCTCTCACTATATAGTCTCAGGCAAGGAGCCACATAGACAGGTAAGCATCGATAGGGCGATGACATCAGGGAGCTGGGGTGGTGTAATGGTTAGCACACTGACCCGCAATGCAAGAGATGTGCGTTCGAGTCCCGCTCAAACGCAATATTTCCCATTTTCATCAATCCCATGAAACATACATCACACACATACACACGACCAGACGGGATGACCGAATGAGTTAGAGCGTCCGTCTCCTGTGTTGGTAGGTCGTGGGTTCGAATCCCGGTCGAGTCAAACCAATGTCTTAAAAATTGATACTTGTTGCTTCCTAACCTGGCGCTCGGCATTATTAGGATAGGGCAAGGACTGGTTGGCTCGGTGTCATGATAATGTGACTGAGTGGGATATCAGGTCATGGTGCTGGTGGCCTGGTCTTCCAGTGGGGCAGCACTATAAAGTCGCCAAGAGTGCTCACTGTCACAAGTCGGTACCCGTCCTGATATGACCTTAGATGTTGCTAGGACGGAAAAACAACAACAAACAAACAAACACATACACACACATACACACACATCACACACATCACACACATCACACACATCACACACATCACACACATCACACACATCACACACATTCACACATACCAGAAGGGGTGCCCGAATGAGTTGAGCGTCCATCTCCCGTTTTGTTAGATCGTGGGATTCAAACCCACGGGTTTTACCCCTGGTCGAGTCAAACTAATGATTTAAAAAGGTTTACTTGTCAGTTCCTGGCCAGACGCTTGGCATTATTAGGATAGGTCAAATACTGGTTGCAGTGGTTGGTTCAGTGCCAGGATAATATGACCGAGTGGGAGAGCAGGTCGTGGTGCTGGCAGCCTGGTATCCCAGTGCGGCAGCACTATAGAATCGTCATGAGTGCGCACTGCCCCAAGTCGATACCCATCATCATATGACCTTAGATGTTGCCAGGACGTAACACTCCAACAACCAACCACATACACACATATCATGCAGCTAGCGGAGGTGGGGGTTGTGGGCGTGGGGTTCTATAATTGATTACACCCCAGTGCATGTGGTGTATTGGGACATGCTGCATGCACCGAGCCAGCTTATTCACAAAGAGGCTCTTTCAGTCAGAACGAGGCTGACAATGACCACACCCGGGAGTCCCCTGCGACTGTTGCCGGTGCGCATCGGCGTGGGGCCGTTGTTGCTGGTTCGCGCGGTCATTCAGGTGTGACTGCGAGCCGCTGGTGCTGAGAGTGAGAGTAAAGCGTGAATGGGACGCACACTGTTGAGCGTCAATCGGGAAAATTGAGCATCGATTTTGGCTCATCAATATGTAAGCCTAGGTTTTGGGCCCAGTGGCACATGTTGCAAGGGTCACCATGTAGGAGATTGTTTCATTGGCTGTGTGCTAACCCACACATATCCCATCCACCCCTGCGTACACTCCTGGCGTAGTGCCGCTTGTTTGTTTTTTTGTTTGTTGTTATTTTACATCCTAGCAACACCGAAGGTCATATCAGGATGGGTACCGACTTGTGACAGTGTGCACTCATGGTGACTTTATAGTGCTGTCCCACTGGGAAGCCAGGCTGCCGGCACCATTACCTGGTATCCCACTCAGTCACATTATCCTGATACTGAGCACACCAGACCATGCCCTGTCCTAATAATGCCAAGCGCCTGGCTAGGAAGCAACAAGTATCAATTTTTATGTCATTGGTTTGACTCGACCAGGGTTCGAACCCACGATCTACCAGCACGGGAGACGGATGCTCTAACTCATTGGGCCATCCCGTCTGGTTTGTAGTGCAGCACCGTTATATATATATATATATATATATATATATATATATATATATATATATCATATAGCTATGGACTAGAACATACGCAGCGCCCACAGCGGTAGGAGTGGGAACTAACTGCTGGAGGTAGGTGTGGGGGATTTCGGGTGGGTGTGGGTGTGGGTTAGGGGGTTGGTACATTCCATGTAGCTAGGAGTCAGTACTGGCTGGCACCATGCTGCTGTCCATATTGTTTGCACATGCTCCATTCTTCTCTCCCGCAGTGTTCGAATCGGTTAGAACGCACGCAGGAATCCCAGATGAGTTAAACCAATGACTTACGAAATTCATACCTGTCACTACCTAGCCTGGCGTTCAGCATTAATAGGATAGAACAAGGACTGGTTAGCTCAGTGTCAGGATAATGTGACTGCATGAGGGGGAAATCGGGTCATGCTGCTGACGGCTTGGTCTCCAAGTGGGGCAGCACTATAAAATCATCATGAGTGTGTGCTGTCATAAGTCGGTACCCGTCCTGATAATGACATTATATGTTACCAGGATGTAAAACCCCGAAAACCAACCGATCTCATATTCACTGTGATGGCACTAGATCCGACAATTTCACACATTGCTCATTGGTGGCGACGACAGTGTTTCTACATAATCAGATTATCTGACTTTCGTCGGATATTCAAGTATTTAGTTGGATAAAGTCAGATTTACGATAATTTTGCATTATTTTTGGATGAAGCTGTCGGATTTTGCTTACATTTCTTGTTCAAGACCTAACTTGGTGAAATTGCGTGTGTGGAGGTGGGGGTGTGGTTGGGGTGGGTGTGTTGCCTGCTTTCCATCTGTTCCATCCTACGGTTGTATAGAAAGATCGATTCTTGAATCTAGGTCAGCATGCTGTCCCTCAGGGCCCTTTACGCTGTATCGACATGTTTACAGATATCTACTTGGCATCATCCTTCCTATTTAATATCAAATACACATTTTTATTAATGAAGCTAAATGAATTGCTGTTTAATTTATAAAATTATAGGTACTTAATCAGATAGGCTGTTTGGGTTTATGACATACATAGACAGACACATACAGATACATATATATACATACAGATATATTTAGACACACATAGGACACATATAGACACATATACATGATATACACATATACATAATATAGACACATGTAGACACATATATACAGATACATACATACAGACACATATATACACATATAGACACACATAGACACATATAGACACAGATACATGATATAGAAAGATAAATGATATAGACACATATAAATGATATAGACACATATAGACACATGTGGACACTGATGGACACATATTGACACATATGGACACATACACAGGTGTAGACACACGTAGACATGCATAGACACATGTAGACACTCGTAGGCACATTTCCACATGTATACACACGTATGCACATGTATACACACATATACACACGTATACACATGTATACACATATACACATGTATACACAGTCATGTAGATATACATAGACACATGTATACACATTCATTTAGATAAACATAGACACACATAAACACAGTCATGTAGATACACACAGCCACATAAACAGTCATGTACATACACATAAACACACATAAACACAGTCATGTAGATATACATAGATGCACATAAACACAGTCATGTACATACACATAGACACAGTCATGTAGGTACACATATACACACATTGACAGTCATGTAGATACACATATACACACAGACACAGTCATGTAGATACACATATACACACATAGACACAATCATGTAGATACACATATACACACATTGACAGTCATGTAGATACACATATACACACATAACCACAATCATGTAGATACACATATACACACATTGACATTCATGTGGATACACATATACACACATAATCACAATCACGTAGATACACATATACACACATAATCACAATCATGTAGATACACATATACACACATTGACATTCATGTAGATACACATATTCACACATAACCACAGTCATGTAGATACACATATACACACATACAGTCATGTAGATACACATATACACACATAACCACAATTATATAGATACACATATACACACATACACATTCATGTAGATACACGTATACACACATAACTACATTCATGTAGATACACATATACACACATACAGTCATGTAGATACACATATACACACATAACCACATTCATGTAGATACACATATACACACATACACAGTCATGTAGATACACATATACACACATAACCACATTTATGTAGATACACTTATACACATACAGTCATGTAGATACACATATACACACATAAACACAGTCATGTAGATACACATAGACACACATAGACAGTCATGTAGATACATATAGACACAGTCATGTAGATACATAGCCCAACCTCTATGTTGAGTTGTTCTTTATTCTCGTCATGTACCTTTATATTGGGTATATTCTAGATAAATATAACAAGTTGCATTGTGGTTACAGGGGCACAGTGAGTTTAACTGGAGGTTCTATGTTGAAGGATAGGTGTGATAGTAGCACCAGCTTCGTATGTCTATACTGTAACTGTGACCACACTTGCTGGGTCACAGCTACAGTCCTTCATGAGGGACCAGCAGAACTCGGACTACCCGGCATGCTGGGTTACAGCTTCAGTCCTTCATGAGGGACCAGCAGAACTTGGACTACCCGGCATGCTGGGTCACAGCTTCAGTCCTTCCTGAGGGACCAGCAGAACTCGGACTACTCGGCATGCTGGGTCACAGATTCAGTCCTTCCTGAGGGACCAGCGGAACTTGGACTACTCGACATGCTGGGTCACAGCTTCAGTCCTTCCTGAGGGACCAGTGGAACTCGGACTACCCGGCATGCTGGGTCTCAGCTTCAGTCCATCCTGAGGGACCAGCAGAACTCAGACTACCCGGCATGCTGGGTCGCAGCTTCATTCCTTCCTGAGGGACCAGTGGAACTCGGACTACCCGGCATGCTGGGTCTCAGCTTCAGACCTTCCTGAAGGACCAGAAGAACTCAGACTACCCGGCATGCTGGGTCACAGCTTCAGTCCTTACTGAGGAACCAGCGGAACTCGGACTACCTGGCATGCTAGATCACAGCTTCAGTCCTTCCTGAGGGACCAGCATAACTCGGACTAGCCGGCATGCTGGGTCACAGCTTCAGACCTTCCTGAGGGACCACCATAACTCGGACTACCCGGCATGCTGAGTCACAGCTTCAGTCCTTCCTGAGGGACCAGCATAACTCGGACTACCCGGCATGCTGGGTCACAGCTTCAGTCCTTCCTGAGGGACCAGCAGAACTCGGACTACCCGGCATGCTGGGTCACAGCTTCAGTACATCCTGAGGGACCAGTGGAACTCGGACTACCCGGCATGCTGGGTCACAGCTTCAGTCCTTCCTGAGGGACCAGCAGAACTCGGACTACCCGGCATGGTGGATCACAGCTTCAGTCCTTCCTGAGGGACCAGCAGAACTCGGACAACGAGGCATGCTGGGTCACAACTTCAGTCCTTCCTGAGGGACCAGCAGAACTCGGACTACCCAGCATTCTGGGTCACAGCTTCAGTCCTTCATGAGGGACCAGTGGAACGCGGACTACCCGGCATGCTGAGTCACGGCTTCAGTCCTTCCTGTGGGACCAGCGGAACTCGGACTACCCGGCATGCTGGCTCACAGCTTCAGTCCTTCATGAGGGACCAGCGGAACCCGGAATAGTCATATTTTTTTCAAGTATAGACTTCAGCAGTAACTGGTTCTATCAAATTTACTTAGTACTCCATTATATGCAGCATGTTTTATAAGTGCACCGGTATCTAAGGTGGATATGTAGGATCCAATACAGGGGCGTAGCTAGACCTTTAATGATGTGTACTCCTAATTTCGGCAGGGGGTTTAGGGGGCCGCTTAAGCTTAAGCTGGCGGATTTTACACATTTTAGACTTGAGTTTTTGACACTCCGGACTACTACATGCCTCTTCTCTCTCTCTCTCTCTCTCTCTCTCTCTCTCTCTCTCTCTCTCTCTCTCTCTCTCTCTCTCTCTCTCTCTTTATTATTATTTTATTTTTTGGGGGGACAAAACGATGCGGACGTTTTGGCGTACGCGCGTACGCCTAGCTATGCCCCTGCAATATAGTTAATTGCTTTTCATCGCTGTGTGGAGCTTCAGTGTGCCTATGGAATCTAGCCCTGCCCCTGCGTTCTCTAGCAACGTGGTAAAGTCCATTTTTGATGCGTCACTTCCCCGCAATCTTTGTCGCGCGTCCTGCTTCAGTTCCTAACTTGCTGTCATATACAGTGTAGTAGCGTGCTCAGTCGGTGGCGCCACCTGGTGTAACTTATCCGGCTGCAGCCGGCCGAATCTGCCAAAGTTGTATAATCAGATGGTTTTCATTACGGGGGTCTGGTGGGCATGTGCCGCTCCCCAGGAAATTTTGAAATCTAGAATCCCCGTATGGTGGGGAGAAATAGAGCAACGTTGCATAGCCTGTTAATGGGAGTGTAGGCAGCACGTGTAATTAATTATGCACTCAGTAAAGTGTATTACGCATATTATTTTTAATGGAGTCCGTATGTGAATGTGCCAAGTTCAGTGCTCAATCACTGGAGCAGCCTGGCCAATACTCTGATTGCTATAAAGTTGTATCGTCAGATGGAATAGCACAATTTCAATTCTGCTGCAAACCACAGCAATAGATGGGAGATTGTGGCAAGGTTTTAAAGAGAGAGAAAATAATTGGCAATTTAAGGTTAGTTAAATAGTTTAAAGTTGCATGGTCCGATGAAATATAATTTTGTCAAAATTAAAACAACTACTTATATTTGATCCTATATATTCAACTTAGATACTGGTGTATTAGCTAATGATTTGGGACAGCCTATACAGAATAACCAGTGAATTTATAAGCTCACCCCTTTAGACACTCACTTTGAAACACTCATTATGCAGGGAGGCCATTAACCAACTAGGCCAATCTCGTGACCTCATTAGCCTCCCACCAACCAAGTAGGCCTATTGTGCAGGGTCATCTCACATCACATGGTCACCGTGAGATGACCATCTGGGTCATAGCCACAGGACTTTTGACAAGCTTGTCGAAATTATTGTTGGTTCTTTCAGCTCAAATTACTTCAAAACTAATCATCTTTAATCAAAATCACTCCGGACTAATGATTAATAGCTCGTAACGATCAATTTGATATATTTATCTAAAAAATAAGACAAAAATTCAAATGCCATCGGACCATGCAACTTTAATGAGTGTCATTTGTTAACTCTTACTCTTACTAGTCTTAGTCAATGAAGTTGACGGCCATTTTGTATGGAATGTCTAATAATATTATATATAATTATATATTGTACACAATCATATTCTCCATCTAAATAATTCTTTTCACAGCATTAAGACGCTGCTCTTCCAGCTCGAATATACTTCACTTGCATCTTTGTAATTTAGTAACGTGTTTTTGTGTTGTAATTCTATATTTATAAATTACTTTATAAACGTAATACCGTAAAACCTCTCTAAACCGACCGACCTTGGGACCAGCTTTTTTGGTACAAATAGTTGTTTACGCCGGGGAAATTTCAAACATGGACGATTGGTCTTCCTCATTCCACTGCTCCTTGCCCTAGCCTAATAATGACGAACACCAGGCTAGGAAGCGACAAGTATCAATTTTTAAGTCATTGGTTTGACTCGACCAGGATTCGAACCCATGATCTACCGACACCCCCCCCCCCATTTAAGTCGTCCATTTAGGAAGGTGGTCGGATTAGGGAGTTAAAATATGATTACCATGGTATTGTTGGGATCCAAATAAAGTGATCGATATAGGGGAGTGATCGGTCTGTGGTTGTGGTCGGTTAGAGGGGTGTTACTGTAGTAAGTATAGCTTACAGCGACTACGGTTACAGTTTTGAAGTGACCGGTGTATGTGAAATTTGAGGTGTCACCTATTTCCACCAGATGGCGGCACTGTGGTCGACTTGTCATACCATTGGGCTTAGTGTTGTATAATAGAGGATTTCCACCACCCTCTGATGACGGTGAGAAGACCTAATGTGGGTAGCAGCTGATTGTGCAGCATGGTCTGTGATGTGGAAACGCTCTCATAAAGGGTTTCTACCACTGAACCACCCCATTATGGAGGTGAGAATTCATCCTGAAATGCCCTCAGATGTTGCTAGGACATAATAAAACACAACAAATATAGGGTGCATGGAGGGGGAGCACATCGACTGGCGCGCAATGTTTGCTGCATTTTCACATTATGAAAGTAGGCCTAAGTTAGCTATATAACATGTATATAACATGTATATAATATGTATATATTATGTATATAACATGTATATAACATGTGTATAGCATGTATATAGCATGTATATAACATGTATATAATATGTATATAATATGTATATAATATGTATATAATATAATATAATATGTATATAACATGTGTATAACATGTATATAACATGTATATAGCATTATATACCATGTATATAACATGTATACAACATGTATACAACATGTATATAACATGTATATAACATGTATATAACATGTATATAATATCTATATAATATCTATATAATATCTATATAATATCTATATAATATCTATATAAAATCTATGTAATATCTATATAATATCTATATAATATATATATATATAATATATAATATCTATATAATATCTATATAATATATATATAATAGCTATGTAATAGCTATATAATATTTATATAATATCTATATAATATCTATAAAATATCTATATAATATCTATATAATATATATATAATATCTATATAATATATATATAATATATATATAATATCTATATAATATCTATATAATATCTATATAATATCTATATAATATATAATAAGTATAATATATATAAAATTAATGATATATAATATATACATTGTATATATTATTTATATATAATGAAATTCGTCATATTTTATAGTTTATTTTGATATGTTTCATTTTGCGCTATCAGCATGTTCACATTTCTGGTTTTCATTCATGTAAAACCAGACAGGAAATGTAGACGACACGTTGAACACGTGAAACCACACAGGTTCAAAGACACCCACCACGTAGTTCACACTGGTCCAGCCCCTTCCTGATTTACGAGTGAAACACGCCGTGCATCTCTAACTGTGCTTTATGCGCACTCATTACTTGTGTCATTGGTGACATAAATTAAATGTGAACATTTTCCGGTCATAAGGGCGGAATTCGCGGAGCTGTAGACGTGGAGCATCTGCCGCGGTTATTTACGAGACTGCGTGTGTCGCCTGATGCAATACGAGCATGTCGGACGGCTTGGTTCACAGTCTACATGTGCCCACCCACCCCATGTAGAACTCTGCACAACCTTTCATGTATATGCATATATATGCATATATGTGTGCATAAATGTGCATATCTGTGTATGTATGTGCATGTATGTGCATGTATGTGCATATATGTGATTATATGTGCATATCTGTGTATATAGCTATATATATATATATATATATGCATATATCTATGCATGCATGTATATCTATTCATATATCTATACATATATACCTATAGTTACTGAAATCTGAAGGCAAAGTGACTGCCCGGTGCAGAGATCGGCCTGTGGTGGCACTCGCAACTGGCTAGCGGGGCAAATCCCAGGCAGGTCAGCGATTGGACAATAATATAAGTAACAAAGTATACGAAATAATAAATAATAATGAAACTCCGCCTGTTTTTATATCTGCATAATTCATTATACATCCTATATATGTGTAGTGGTCTGCACTGACCTCTCAGGCAAGTAACCACATAGACAGGTAGGCGTGGGGAGTGTGTTGATATCAGGGAGCCTAGGTGGTGTAATGGTTAGCACACTGGCCCGGAATGCAAAGAGATGTGGGTTCGAGTCCCGCTCTAGGCGCAGTATTTCCCATTTTCATCACCCCCATGACACTGGTTGCCGTGACCATGATCCTATACAAGCTACGCGCTGTATAGTTGTAGAACCTACCCTGTGTATGTGTGGGTGCATTGCCTGTATGTATGTAATTGTAAGAATTACAAGACTTACAATTCCAGGGGGACGAGTGTAGTGGTCTGCACTGACCTCTCAGGCAAGTAACCACATAGACAGGTAGGCGTGGGGAGTGTGTTGATATCAGGGAGCCTAGGTGGTGTAATGGTTAGCACACTGGCCCGGAATGCAAAGAGATGTGGGTTCGAGTCCCGCTCTAGGCACGGTATTTCCCATTTTCATCACCCCCATGACATATGCATACATATATGTGCATGTATCTATGCATATATATGCATACATCTATGCATATGTAATATATATGCATATATATTTATGCATATATCTAGGCATATATTATGTACACATATATCTATACATATATATGCATGTATGGATGCATGTATGGATGCATGTATCCATACATGCATCCATACATGCATCCATAAATGTATCAATACATATACCCGTACATATATCTGTGCATAGCTATACAGTTGGTAAACCGCCCTCCATTATGTATGTATAGTAGTTGGTAACCCACACTGCATTCTCTATGTGTAGTAGTTGGTAAACCGCCTTCCATTCTCTGTGTGTAACAGTTTGTAAACCGCCCTCTATTATGTATGTGTCATAGTTGGTAACCCACACTGTATTCTGTATGTGTTGGTAAACCGCCTTCCATTCTCTGTGTGTAACAGTTGGTAAACCACCCTCCATTATGTATGTGTAGTAGTTGGTAACCCACACTGCATTCTGTATAGTTGGTAAACCGCCTTCCATTCTCTGTGTGTAACAGTTTGTAAACCGCCCTCCATTCTGTATGTGTAACAGTTTGTAAACCGCCTTCCATTCTCTCTGTGTAACAGTTTGTAAACCGCCCTCCATTCTGTATCCGTAACAGTTTGTAAACCGCGCTCCATTCTGTATGTGTAACAGTTTGTAAACCGCCATCCATTCTGTATGTTTAGTAGTTGGTAAGCTGCCGTCCGTTCTGTAGTGATAGCAGTTGGTAAACCACTCTCCGTTATGTGTGTGTAACAGTTAGTAAACCACCGTCCGTTCTGTATGTGTAACAGTTGGTGAATTGTGGGCAGTACCTGGCCTGCTAGTGTGTGGTGCGGCGCGCCCTCTGGAGGGTGCACTATTGTGCCGCCTTGCGCTTGCTACTTCACGTATATTGTGTAAAACATCAGCTAACCTCATCATCATCATCATGCTGTCGGTCGCAATGCGACAAAGACTGCTTTCATTACTTGACTGCCGCTCTCCATTTAGCTCTCTGCTGTGAGAGTTGTGTCCATGAGTCGGTCTTAATGTCTCTCAGCTTCAGGTTTCTCTTGATGGTATCTTTGAACCGGAGACGGGGGCGCCCTCTCTTTCTGTAGCCAAAAGATAGTTGAGAATAGAGGATCTGCTTTGGTAGCCTGTCTGATGACATCCTCATGAGGTGTCCAGTCCACCGGAGATTCTTTTTGATCAGAAGATCTTCCATAGAGGGTAGCCCCATCCGTTCGAGTATTTCCTTATTCGTCACTTTGTCCTTCCAGGTTAGCCTCATGATTGAACGCAGATGTCGCATCATGAAGGCATGCAGCTTTTTCACCTGCTGTCTGTACGCTGTCCAGGCCTCGGCTCCGTATAGTAGGGTGGATAGCACGATTGCGCGGTAGATCTTACCTTTGACCCGAATGGACACATGGTGGTTGTTCCAGAGTCTCTGGCGTAGTCGGCCGAAAGATGCGCTAGCCTTGGCCATCCTCCTCTGTATCTCAGCATCAATGCGTCCATCACTTGATATTGTGCATCCGAGATAGGTGAATTCCGGAACAGAGTTCAGCTTGTTTCCGTCAACCATGATCTCCTCCTCTCGGGTTCTTGTAGAGTTGGGTTGGTAACCTACATTGCATACATCGCTAATGAATGATCTTTGGGAACTTTGCTTGGTGGGAATTATTGCAGGGTGTGGGAGTGTGGTAGGGGGGGGGGGCACAAGGTGGAAAAGGGGAGGGGGTGATCGCCCAACCATGGGAAATTCCTCGTCTACAGCTACTTTCAAATATATTTGGATTTGTTTAAAGGGGCAGTAACATGGCCGACAGAACTTTATTTTTCCGCGGCTTTAATGCTCGGTTGTGACTACAGTAAAACCTCTCTAAATCGACCGACCATGGGACCGACTTAAAGTGGTCCATTTAGGGAGGTGGTCTGTTTAGAGAGGTTGACTATCTTTACAATGGTATTGTTGGGACGCAAATAAGGCGATCGATATAGGGCAGTGGTCGATCTGTGGAGGGGTCGGTATAGAGAGGTTTGACTGTATTTGGTTTGTTTATTGTAAAATTATATTTTGTCTGGGAGTTGCGACCAGACACAGTGGCCTAATTGGTAGAGTGCAGGCTTCCCGGGTGTTCCTGGGTTCCAACCCCGACCGAGTCAAACGCATGACCTTATACAAACTTGTTACCCTTCACTACCTGGCCTGCCATTTGGTATTACTAGGAAATGGCAAGGACTGAATTATTCAGTACTAGATATGGCAAGGACTGGTTTGTTCAGTACTAGATAGGGCAAGGACTGGTTTGTTCAGTACTAGATAGGGCAAGGACTGGTTTGTTCAGTACTAGATAGGGCACGGACTGGTTTGTTCAGTACTAGATAGGGCAAGGACTGGTTTGTTCAGTAATATATAGGGCAAGGACTGGTTTGTTCAGTACTATATAGGGCAAGGACTGGTTTGTTCAGTACTAGATAGGGCAAGGACTGGTTTGTTTAGTACTAGATAGGGCAAGGACTGGTTTGTTCAGTACTAGATAGGGCAAGGACTGGTTTGTTCAGTACTAGATAGGGCAAGGACTGGTTTGTTCAGTACTAGATAGGGCAAGGACTGGTTTGTTCAGTACTAGATAGGGCAAGGACTGGTTTGTTTAGTACTAGATAGGGCAAGGACTGGTTTGCTCAGTCTAGATAGGGCAAGGACTGGTTTGCTCAGTACTAGATAGGGCAAGGACTGGTTTGTTCAGTACTAGATAGGGCAAGGACTGGTTTGTTCAGTACTAGATAGGGCAAGGACTGGTTTGTTCAGTACTAGATAGGGCAAGGACTGGTTTGTTTAGTACTAGATAGGGCAAGGACTGGTTTGTTCAGTACTAGATATGGCAAGGACTGGTTTGTTCAGTACTAGATAGGGCAAGGACTGGTTTGTTCAGTACTAGATATGGCAAGGACTGGTTTGTTCAGTACTAGATAGGGCAAGGACTGGTTTGTTCAGTACTAGATAGGGCAAGGACTGGTTTGCTCAGTACTAGATAGGGCAAGGACTGGTTTGCTTAGTACTAGATAGGGCAAGGACTGGTTTGTTTAGTACTAGATAGGGCAAGGACTGGTTTGCTCAGTACTAGATAGGGCAAGGACTGGTTTGCTTAGTACTAGATAGGGCAAGGACTGGTTTGTTCAGTACTAGATAGGGCAAGGACTGGTTTGCTCAGTACTAGATAGGGCAAGGACTGATTTCTTCAGTACAAGATAGGGCAAGGACTGATTTGCTCAGTATCAGGATAATGTGACTAAGTGAGATATTAGGTCATGGTGCCTGCGACCCGATCTCGCAGTGAGGCAGCACTATAATCTCGCCAAAAGTCCGTACCTGTCGTGATATGTCCTTAGATGTTATTAGGAGATAAACCCCCAAACAAATGTAAGCTCCGTATTTGTACAATTTCAAGATGGATGTTTCTTGTGTTACATTACATTGCTTTTTTCCTATTTGTTTTTGGTCCAAACACTGAAACGCGGAAGTAAACGGAGTTAAGATGACCTTCACACTAGTCAAGGTCATGCATGCATGCACGCACGGTCCGACAGTAGACTGGCTAAATTACCTAAATGTTTGATCAGTAATCAGCCAATACATGCATGTATCAGGAAGTAATACTGTGTTGTTTGTGCCTTTTGGAACTTGAAACATTATCAGTACATGGAACCAAAATGCTATTCGCCTGATTTTTCATTTGCTATAATTTTGTCGTCGTATTTTCTTCAGAAATTTGCAGGCTAGGAAAGAAAATCTGTATAAACTATTTGTTAATGTAATTGCAATGTTTCTAACTTACAAGGTATTGATATAGAACTACATACGGTGGCAATGTACTTATTAATCTACTTTACTGTTGTGTCACATCGCATGAGCTGGTATAGAAGGTAGGGAACCAGCTTCCTGTGTTCCGGAAGTGGTGGGTTCAATCCCTGAGTATACACACATTGACCATTGTGTGTGCTATCCATTGCCTGACATGTCCACTGCATCAGTCTTCTGGATGGATGCAGTGTGCTTCCACCGTACCCTGCTATAGCCATGAGCTTGATTAGTGGCCTGATGGGCCTGGCCTGATGTAGTAACATCTGATGTTGCTAGTACGTAAACCCCACTCACTACAGTGTCACTGGGTATACTGTCTCTCAAATGAAGTGTGGTGTCAGTGGCTGTCATTGAATAATCCCTAGAAACCTATCGTGGGGGGTGAGGGCTATCCATTATTAATATTGGTATGCTCCAGTTGCCAGAATGACAATTTGAAATTGTCACAGAAGAGCTCCGAAGAATACAAACCATGGAGATAAGGTGCTACCACAAGATGCTACACATCTCATGACCAGGTTACCAATAAGGAAGTCTGTGCCAAGATCCTGCAGGCAATTAGACCACGCAAAGGTCTCATGACAATCGTAAAGAGACACAAACTGCAGTGGTATGGCCGTATATTTCCCATTCACCAGGTCTGGCCAAAACAATCTTGCACGGCACATCGAAGGAGGAAAGAAGACGAGGCAGACTAATAAAGAGGTGGAAAGACAACGTCAGGGAATGAATGGACAGAGCTGGAGTTTGGCCAGTCGCAGAGGGCAATGGAGAACAGACAACAAAACTGGAGAAAACCTGTTGCAATTCATCTGTGGTGCCCCACCGATCCTTGTGGTTATGGGATTGATAAGGATGATTATGTTGATGATGACTTGAAATTGACTATAACAGAAACACCCCCCCCCCACACACACACACACACTCATACCCGACCAGACATGGGGGCTGAATCGTTTGAGTGCAGAAGGTCGAGAGTTCGAACCAGGCCGCGTCAAACCGATGACTTACAAAATTGATATTTGCCACTAACTAGCCTAGCACTCGGCATTGCTAGGATAGGACCAGGACTGCTTAGCACAGTATCAGGATAATGTGACCGAGTGGGAAATTGGGTCATGGTGCCGGCGGCCTGGTATCCTAGTATCCTAGTTTGGGGGGGGGGGGGAACTATAGATTAATCATGAGAGTGCACTGTTAGAAGTTGGCACCCATCCTGATATGACCTTAGATGGTGCCAGGATGTAAAACTCCAACAAACTGTCTGTGTTGTCATGGTGAATCTAGAGGGAAGTAATGCCGGGCGCACTGAGATGTTCTCACGGGAATCGTGACACCGTAAGGTATTCATAGAGCGGGCTGTGAGGTGGTGTTCTGTGAGGTCAATGAGGGGGCAGCAATTTGAACGCACGGGTGGAAAAGGCAGTGGGCTGGTGGGATCAAGAAACTGAACAAAAACGCAGCGCTACACCTGTGTAGGGCCATCAGACTACACAGTGTTACCGGACAAGGGACACTGGAGCACAGGTAAGATGGTGTCAGGCTTATCTAGCCTCGGAGCAGGCTTCCATGCTGAGGGGTTGGGTACTGGAATTGTTTGGTGGGCAGCCATATGGGTGTGATTTTAAGTCTGGTTTGTTGTGTTTGTATGGGGGTTTTACACCGTGGCAACATATAAGGTCATCATATCAGGATGGGCACTGACTTGTGACAGTGTGCACGCGTGGCAACCTTTTCAAATGTTAGTGCTGCACCACTGGGAGACCAGGGTGCCCTGCACCGTGACACTTTATCCCACTCAGTCACATTATCCTGATGCTCAGCTGACTATCCTATTAATGATGTGTACCAGGCTAGGTAGTGACAAGTATTAATTTGATAAGTAATTGGTTTGAATCGGCCATGACTTGTAGGCCTACTGCCAACCTTTCGCACGGGAAGCCTGCGCTCTACCGATTCGGCCACTAAGTCCAGTGTGTTTTAAGTTAGTGGAACTGGCGTATTGAGTTACTTTATTAGAATAAAGTTGCACAATCCTATGCTTTTGCCTGTCTGATAGATACATGGACAATATATTAAGTCGATAAATATACACTACTTTGCTTTAGCTTGGAGTAGCATTTAATATAAATGGCTAACCTTTGAGATATTTGTAGTGTAAAATTGCCATATTAATTTTAGCACGCAATGGAGCGGCCGAATGAGTTAGAGCGTCCATCTCCCGTGTTAGTATATCGTGGGATCATCGGTCCGAACCCTGGTCGAGTCAAACCAATGACTTCAAAAATTGATACTTGTCACTTCCTAGCCAGGCGCTCAGCATTATTAGGATAGGGCAAGGAGCAGTGGAATGAGGAAGACGAATCGTCCACGATGGAAATTTCCCCTGCTTAAGCAACTAATGTACCCACAAAAAAACCCCACAAAAACCCGTTGAAATGCTGGATAGCATATACTTGAGCAATGGCAGGTTCTATTAGTAATAATATTACATTGATTTGATAGTCCTTCAACGCAGCACTAAATGGTTAATGAGTGCACCAGTACCTAAGTTGGTTATGTAGGATCAAATCTAGGTGAAGGTTTTGTTGTAGGTCCTTCAGTTGGCTGCTATTCGAATATTGGGGAGGTGGTTTGATAGTATTGAATGCGATGTTATTGGCAATTGCTAACATTTGTGACCAGACGGGATGGTCGAATGCTGGGAGTTTGTGGGGTCGAACACTGGTCCAGTCAAACCAATGACTTAAAAATTAAAAATTGATACTTGTTGCTTCCTAGCCAGGTGCTCGGCATTATTAGGAGAGGGCAAGGGCTGGTGTGCTCAGTGTCAGGATAATGTGACTGAGTGGGATACCAGGTCATGGTGCCGGTGGCCTGGTTTCCCAGTGGGACAGCACTATAAAGTCACCATGAGTGTGCACTGTCACAAGTCGGTACCCGTCCTGATATGACCTTGGATGTTGCTAGGACATAAAACAACAAACAAACAACAAGTTAACATTTGCTCTGGTTAGTGGATATAAGTAGTGTCACCCAACGTCATGTGACACAATTCTTCCACGAGTAAACACATACCTCTCTTTGGCAGAGAGCCATTTAATGGCACAGTGAAACCGCATTGAAATGCGTCCCGATTAATCTAAGAGCGAATTCTAATATAACGCGACGATTCATTGGACCCAGAATTCTTTAATTCAAATGTTATTCAGTAAGCTGAACCCCGATTTAACCCGACATCGCTGTTTTCGGGATGACATTGTATGGACCCCAATGACTTCGTTTTAATGAGGTTTCACTGTATTGGCACTTTACTGCTCTAAAAAGGAAAACCCAACAAAACCGACAATAAAAGCTTATACTACTCCCCTCCACACACACACACACATATACACACGCGCGCGCGCACACACACACACACACACACACACACACACACCGGGAACGGTGGCCAAATCGGTACGGCACAAGCCTCCCGTGCGGGAGCTTGGGAGTTTGATTCCCGGTCGAGTCAAACCAATGACTTACAAAATTTATACTTGTCGCTTCCCAGCTTGGTGCTCGGTATTAATAGGATAGGGCAAAGACTGGTTAGCTCAGTGTCAGGATAATGTGACTGAGTGGGATATCAGCTCATGATTTTCCCAGTGGGGAAGCACTATAATTATTAAATCGCCATGAGTGCGCACTGTCACAAGTCGGTACCTCTCCTGATATGGCCTTAAATGTTGCCAGGACGTCAAACCACCAAACCTAGCACACAGGTACACAGACAAACACACACAAACAAACTCGATTCACACTATTCACGCGTGACCTAATTCGGCATCAGAACGAGTCTGAGTAAGCG
This sequence comes from Branchipolynoe longqiensis, assembly GCA_030323885.1. Taxonomy (NCBI): domain Eukaryota; kingdom Metazoa; phylum Annelida; class Polychaeta; order Phyllodocida; family Polynoidae; genus Branchipolynoe; species Branchipolynoe longqiensis. Next base: position 47,120,596 of record CM059197.1, read on the forward strand.
TCGGTATTGGAAATGGCCATAAGATACTACTTATGTAGGGCATAAGTGTATGAACTGGCGATGTGTATGAACTACTACATAAATTAAAGGAGTAAAATTTGAAGATATTAACTTTTGAAACTATCATAGTCATTTTTGCTTACCGTTTTTTCTATTTATTGGTCAATTTTCATGAAGATTGAGTGATGATCAGATGCATTTTAGTAGGCAATGTCAACTAAGTCACTCACCTTGGCTGCCAATCTTTTCTTAAATTCAAAATTGCATAACTTTCTTAATATAGATATATTTTAAAATATATTTTAACCCTTTTAAAGCTTTTATTAATTTGTAATTACTAAGACTAGTTGTTTAACTGTGTTACACAGATAACAACGCTGACAGTGCTGCATGGTACATGATTCCACCATAACTGTGCAGACTTGAAGTTGACAGTCACATTGTAGTTAAAGAATGGGAAAAGCACCATGCAAGGGTTAACCAATCTTCATGAAAATTGTCCAATAGATAGAAAACAGGTATGCAAAGATAAATATGGTAATTTTCAAAATGAATACCCTCAAATTTGAGTGATTTCGATAGGTATTGTTCGACAAAAAAGTATTTGCATGACTTTTCATACAGCAGCGCATCGCAGACGCATACGTGGCCTCGGTATGGTTTCAACATGGCCGTGGCGTGAATAGTGTGAAATGGCTCTACCTTGGTTATGGCTGTGCAGTCTAGGCCTATGCTCATGGTCCCCTCCCACTCTACCAGGTGGCAGCATATATATGTTACGTGCCGCCGGACTACAGTCATTAAGTCCTTAATTAAACACCAGCTGGCGCCACTGCGGCAGTTGGCCACTCAGTTGTGGTCATACCAAACGAACAAGTCGTCGACGGCGATAACCATGGCAACGGTCACGAGAGGTCAGCTAGGATCTAGTTGAACATGAGAGCTAGTGCCAGTCAATTTGTATTAAATTTTTGTTTGTTTATTTTTTTAATTCATCAAAATGTGCGTCAAATACAATGTCAAACCATCGAAATGACACCTGCACTGGCAACTTCAATTGCAAATGTTATACTTTATATACAGTAAAACCGCTCTAAATCGACCGACCTTGGGACCGATTTAGTGGTCAATTTAGGGAGGTGGTCGGTTTAGGGAGTTAGGATATGGTTACGATGGTATTGTTGGGACCCAAATAAAGTGATCGATATAGGGGAGTGGTCGATCTGTGAGGTGGTCGGTTAGGGAGGTTTTACTGCATATATGTCGGGTCATGGTGCTGGCGGCCTGGTTTCCCAGTGTGACAGCACTATAAAGTTGCTGTGAGTGCGCACTGTCACAAGTCGGTACCCATCCTGATATGACCTTAGATGTTGCTAGGATGTAAAACAACAAACAAACTGTATATAGCTTGCTAGGATGTAAAACCCCCAAAACAATGTTCATATAATGTACTATTTGCACTTATATAGGGTATGCACCGACGTCATGAAAACCGGAAGTGCAGCCATTGTGGCGATAGTAACCACAATAATAACACACTGTCACATTGCAAACTCAATGGCTATGAGCAATCTTCATACAGAAAAAGTGAAATATCTATAAAACTAACCCACCTAGAAACAAATCGGTTGGTACACATATAGAAAACATGTTTACCAATAAGATTATATTAAATTTATATGGTTAGGGTTCTGGATTTCTATAAATTTTGAATAAAAATCGACGTTTTGCACTGCGCGTACCGGCAAACTGCCCGCGAAGGGTAAAATACGGCAATGCTATGTCTATGTGGAGCATTTATTTTTGTAAAATAAATTTAAAAGCTTTCATTGGATCGATTAAAAATATCTTAATGCGCGATTGAAGAGGAAGATCTGAAGTATTTAATGTAACCTAAGAGCAATTTACGCTGAAAGTATTAAAAACAGAGATAATAGTGAAAGTTGGGATATTCTGAGTGTCAGTGCCAGTGCATTGTCAATGGCCGTGAGCAATCTTCATACAGAAAAAGTGAAATATCTCTAAAACTACACCACTTAGAAACAAACTGCTTGGTACACATATAGAAAACATATTCAACGAATAGATTATATTAAATTTATAAGGTTAGGGTTCCGGAATTCTATTAATTTTGAATGAAATACACGTTTTCCACTGCGCGTACAGGCAAACTCTATGGGATGTTTACTGGTTGATATCGCCACAATGGCCGCGCATCCGGTTCGTGTCATCACGTGAATACCCTATATACTGTACTATTTGCACTCGTACTTATATTTGCGTACATTTATACCGACATTAATTTGATTTTGTAAGACCTACATATATTTTTACACATATATTAAGTATTATATATTTATAGATTATATTCATAGATTAGTATAATTATATATTCATATATATTATATTTTATATATATTTATGTATATTATATTTTTATATATTATATTTTGCGTATATTTTGCAAGTTTCACTAATTTGACACACCTTTTATATGAAGTTTACATACATTTGACATATATTATATATATATGTATATATTGTGTTTATATATATGTATATATATATATATATATATATATATATGTATATATATATGTATATGTGTATATATATATACATACATAGTCATGCCTAATCATGTAAATGGTACTCCTTCATTGGAAACTATGTATGTATGTACCTGTAGTATACATGTATACATACATAATATATACACCCATGGATACATAGTACATACATAGCGATTCGCTGAGAATTAAGTAATATTAAATAACTAAATAGGGACAGTTTGGATATGCTCATATCCCAATGAATAACAAACTATTATAATTACCGCCAAAAATAGACCGGGGCGGGGAGGTGGAGAAAGGATTGGCTTTAGGTCGGTCTCGGGTCGGAGTCGGGTCGGGTCGGCGACAATTACTGCAACATGTTGTTGGGTGAGTGAGTGGAGTGTCCATGCGGGGCCAACATTCTGATTCAGTGTCCCGACGTCTGGCGGTGGCTCCTGGACGCGGTCTCTCTCGGCGACATCACGTGACCAGCTCTCCAGTATGTATGTGTGCGTGTGTGTGCGCGCGTGCGTGGACGAGACTTGACCCATGGTATGCAGTCTCACCACGAACAATACTAGCGCCACCTACATTAATCACTCACTCACAAACACACACACACTCATTCACTCACACTCACTCACTCAATCATTCACTCACTCAATCATTCACTCATACACTCACTCACTCACACTCACTCATTCACTCACACACTCACTCACTCACACACACACACTCACTCACTCATTCCCCAACTCACCCAGTGGGGCGGAAACATCCCTGTAGGGTTCCTAATTGACCCTCCCTCCTCTCCCTCCCTCCTCCACCACCACCACCATCACCACCACCACCACCACCACCACCACCAACACCACCACTACTACCACCAGCGCCATAGGAAACAGTACCCCAGCGTTGCCATGGAACCCTGATCATTCCGGTTGATTGTTGTTCTTCTACTGATACCCCCCCCCCCCCACACACACACACATTTCCACCTCTCCTCCTGACGCAACACCCACATACACATACCCACACACATACACACAGACTGGACGCTGATCCATTGTTGTAGATGTGAACACTTGGATTAACAGCCTGGGCCGGTCCGGGGATTCTGTCCACACAACACAATTGTGGGAGCTAAGCAAGGGGAGGAGGAGGAGGAGCAACAACAAAAGGAAAACTTTGTCTTTGTTTTTGTTGTTGTTGTTGGCGTTTTGGATGTTTACATAGCAACGCGAACAATAACAGTTAATGACGAAAGTGGCTGTGGACTCGACACGTGACGTCACCCGTTGCTATGCAGCAGCCTTGGATCAAGGATACGAAGAATATGTCACTCTATGGTAGACAGACAGCAGGTGGCGACTTTAAGCATTTCCTCTTGGCACTTTACAGTTAAATTTAAACAAATTTATTGTTGTTACATGCGTTGATTAATGAGGCCAAATTTAAATCACAGATAATCAGCCTTCCTCATTTAACTGCTCCCGTCTTAGTAATGCCGAGCGCCAGGCTAGGTGGAGGCGAGTATAAATTTGTTAAGTCATTGGTTTCGCTTGGCCGGGGTGTCAAACTAGTGGGTTTTGAATTCAGTGTTACCGACCACATGGGAACTGGGTGCTCATGTCCTATATGGATAATCTAATTAAAGAGGGACACACTTGGCATAACTCTTACGGCGTGCAGATGCACGGAATGTTATATATTTATTTGTCGGGTTTTGGTGGGTTTATATATGTATATATATAAATTATATATATATATAATATAGATGTGTGTATGAATTATGTATATATATACTTATAAGTATATGAATTAATGGTATATATGTAGAATATAATTTATTATATATATATAAAGGAGGCGGAGTTTCCCCCCCCCCCTTCTCTTCTTTAATTAATTATTTATTATTTATTTATTATTTATTCTTCACTGTGCCCCCGGGCCACTCTTTTGCCCCGGGACTGCCATCTCATTGCTGCTTGGCTCAGTCCAGCCTTGACTGCACGCCGAGCACCACTTATTTTTAGCTTACTGTCGGAAAGAGAGATATTGGTAAAGTGAACTGTTATGAGTTGATAGCTGCCACGGGCCAGTGGGCACTCGGTATAAAGGAGCTGGGCATTAAAGACTTGAGGGCCTTGTTGGAGCACATTGTGTTTCTGGCCCATAGGGCACGCACAAATGAATATCTTGACTCGGCTCACACTGACTATGATCGGTCAATCAGAACACTGGCCGAGGAGATAGGGTTTGCTGCTTTCTCTAGCGCCAACAGGGGCTCGAGTGTGCTATTCTATTCTTCGCTCAATGTAAGATCAAGGAAGTCTGGAACGACAGGCTACACCACCAGAAAGCCGGGTAGTCAAACTAAGAGGCCTTGCTATGCGTGGAATGGTGAGCAGGGCTGCACACGAGGCGAGGCTGAATGTAGATTCGGCCATGTCTGCTCAAAGTGCAACGGAAAAGGCCACAAGCGTCCATTGCAGGGAGTGATGGTGGGCGCACTCTCAGGAGCCCAGCCAGGGGCTAGAGGTCTTTGCAGGTGACCAGGGTTACAGGGCGATTGGTTTAAACCGCACCTGTGATGCCGACATTGAGAAAGGGGTCTTTGGAGGTGACCAGCTCGACAATCGGGATAATAGGGTCTTTGTAGATGACAGTGAGGACTGTGCTGATATAGGGGTCTTTGTAGGTGACCGCATGTGCTGTGTGGAGAATAGGACTCCTACAGATGAACTTCATAATGTGGACGAGGGGGTCTTTGCAGGTGACTACGTTACACACAAGATGGGGGCTGATATGGAGGACGCCCCACCATGAAGCCCCGAGCCTGGGATAGATCCCAACCAATTATCTGACAGTCAAGGATTACAAGTACCTGAATGCATACAGGACTGGATGCAAGTGAGAGACTGTGAGGGTTGTCTGGAAGTGACTATCAGTGAATTCGAGGGCTCCTCGCCCGTCGTGTTCTATGTAACAAATGACTGCGATAGGGGTGTTTCTTCTTGTGTATACCGCCTTGAGGGTGTTGTTTGTCAATTGAAGCCGTGTCGTTTTTTCGCTGAACTGTTTCTCAGGGGCGGCATTGATCCTGAAGCCTATTATATATTACGAGGGATAGTCTTCGGTTTTCAGGTGATAAATACTGAATTTGACAACAGCTACGAAAACAACAATAGTAAACGCTTGTTGGCATGGGAGCGGGACCTTATCGAAGCGAAATTGGCTGTCGAATTAGACCAGGATGTCATTTCTTGTGTTGACTACAAACCACAATGTGTCCACTCCATGTTTGTCGTCCCAAAGGAGGGTGGGGGGGGTCGGCTGGTTATCGACTGTAGTAAGCCCCGTGATAGGTCGGTCAATTCGGCCACTAGTGAGGTCGCCCATACGTTTAAATACCTAAGTGTCGATAATGTAATCGACAATCTTAAGCGGGGGGACCACTTATCATCTATTGACATAAAGGATGCCTACAGGGCCGTCCAGATAAACCCTAGGGACCGCATAAGGCAGGGTCTGAAGTGGAAATTTAGGGACGATTACAGAGTCAGATATATGGTCGACAATCGCCTGTCAATGGGTCTTGCCTCAAGCCCCTTTATATTTACAAAAATATCTAATTTTATTGTAAGATGTGCAAAGAGGGAAGGCATAAAACGGGTCATCAATTACCTCGATGACTTCTGTATTATCGGTGATTCATGGGATCACAATGCTATTGACCAATCAAAACTAATTGCAATAATACGTAGGTTGGGTTTCTCACTAAGCTTTCGAAAGTTGCTCTCCCCGACTCAGAAAATGCGTTTTCTTGGGATCGACATTGATACTATAAAATTAGAATTAACTCTCCCCGCTTATAAGCTGATTAAATTATACCGAGTTTTGGCTCAATTCCGGGGTCGGAGGAAAGCAAAACGGAAGGATCTTGAGAGACTGGGGGGTCTGCTTGCACATTGTGCCAAGGTGATCCGGGGAGCCCGTACCTTCTGCCGTGGGATCTATGATCTCATTGCTTCCATCAGGGAGCCTTATCACTACACCAGGTTGGGTGTGGGCTTCCGCCAGGACATTGAATGGTGGGAACACTTTGCCGCACGGTTTAACGGTAAGGCTGCCATGCTAGGAAAATGTACGCGGGTCTGCTCAGTTTATAGCGATGGCTCAGGCTGGGGTATGGGTGCTACCCATGGGGACGATTGGTTAGTCGGCTGTTATAAGGGAGAGGATGATATAGTGCTTGGTGACTATGCTGGGCACCATCACGTCTCACCCGAAGAGGGGTTGGACTCTGCTCATATTAACATAAAAGAAATGGCGGCCGCATTTGAGGCAGCCACACGCTGGGCGCATGGTTGGGGGGGGGGGGGGGGCTCGATAGTGTTCATGACTGACAGCGCTGTGGTCCAGGCTGCGCTGAACACGGGCCGCTCCCGCTCACGGGAGATCATGGGTTATCTCCGAAAGCTTTTCTGGATGGCGATCGAACAAAACTTTATATTCATTTCGTCCTATTTTCATACTTCGAGAAATATCACTTGTGATGCATTGAGCAGGCTGGGGGATGTTGGAAGTGCTGCTAGGATAGCCGCTGTTGATAAAGCATGGCTCATGTGTTGTAGAAAGATTTTTGAGGCCCCCTTTTCTTTTCATTCCAGGGCGGGAAGCACTGGCAAGGGAGCAGCAGCTATATGAGAGCCATTTTTATTCCACCAATTCCTGGTCTTCAAGGACGGCTCAAATTAAGCGTTATTTGACCTTTGTCGATCAGTTCGGGGAAAACGGGGCTCCTTTTCCCTGCACCTCGAAGTGGGTCGCTCTTTATGCGACCTGGCTTGCCAGGGATCTATCTTATAGATCTATATTGAACTATTTGTCAGGTCTAAATTTTTTACTTAAAACAGAATGCTTGCCAAACTATCCTCTATGCCGATTACTATGTATCTGCAACTTTGAAGGGCATAAGACGTGAGAAGGGTGATGCGGTGATGCACCAAAGGCTGCGCCCCCCCTCTTACCACATATGTTGGTTACAATTTTTGGTGGTTTGACCCTGAACTCTGGCCATACCGCCTGGCGCGCTGCGATCTTGCTGTCCTTCCGCGCATTACTCAGGAAGAGCCAGGTCACGGACTCAGAGGCCTCCCTTAGACGTTCAGATTTTACATTTTTTGATTGGGGTATGATAATTCGAGTAAGGCACTCTAAGACTATCCAATTTACTGAGCGTGTGCTAGAGATACCAGTCGCCAAATGCGTTAACCGTGCACTTTGTGCGTTATTCTGGACCAAAAAACATTTTGAGGAGATACCTGCTACTCAGGAGGAAATAGCATTCAGGCTTCCGGCAGAGTCAGGCTCAACCCCAATGTCTTATCGCTCGTATCAATCTATGTTGAGACTTTTTTCGAGTAGGGCGGGTCTGGCTGAGTGCCACTTTACCTCTCACTCCCTGCGCCGGGGCGACGCAACTTATCTTGCCATCTGTGGGGCTACGATCGAGGAGATAAAGTTGAGAGGGGACTGGGCCAGTGAGACGGTTTATGCTTACTTAAAGACGCCACTGCAGGTGCGCATCGTCAATGACCTGAGGGTGGCCTCCTCCCTGGCCCAGTCGAACCTTGAATAGTTTTGGGTGGGGGCCTTTGGCCTGTTTGGCTGTTATTTTGCCCGGCCAAGGGACCTTCAAGCAAAAATAAAAGAAGGTTCCCCACCACTACTCATTGTTCTCTCTCTTTCCTTACGTAGCCTAAATTTATGTAGAATATAATTTATTATATATATATAAAGGAGGCGGAGTTTCCCCCCCTTCTCTTCTTTAATTAATTATTTCTTATTTATTTCTTATTTATTCTTCACTGTATATTCACCCCGGGCCACTCTTTTGCCCCGGGACTGCCATCTCATTGCTGCTTGGCTCAGTCCAGCCTTGACTGCACGCCGAGCACCACTTATTTTTAGCTTTAGGTAGGGCTGTTATTTTGCCCGGCCAAGGGACCTTCAAGCAAAAATAAAAGAAGGTTCCCCACCACTACTCATTGTTCTCTCTCTTTCCTTACCGTAGCCTAAATTTATATATGTGTGCGTTATGTATATACATTGTACATATATGTGTATATATATATTAAGTGCATATATATATATATATATGTGTATATATATATATATATATGTATGTAATGTTAAAATACGATACTGGGTACCAAAAGTGTGACATTCATGACATGGACACCAAAGGTCAAAACCCACTGAAAATCAATAAATGATTTACATTTACTTACACAGTACTCCATTAATTGCTATGTGAAATATTGGTGACACAGTACTCTGGTAATAGCTAATATTTGTGACACAGTACTCCATTAAAGTTGCATAGTCTGATGGCTGTTGACATTTTGCCGAGTTTTTGAGATAATTACACCACTTTGATCATTATAAATCTTCTTACCATTACCATGAAGTGGTTTTTATAGCAGATGGCTTTTTTTAAAGTTATTTGAAGCCAAAACATTCAAAATCCTTTCGTCAAGCTTGTCAAATGTATTTGGAAGGAAGCCACACAGTACTCCATTAATTACTGCATGGAATATTGTTGACACAGTACTCCAATAATTGCTATATTAGTAACATTACTCTGGCAATGGCTGTCTGGAATATCGGTGACACAGTACTCCATTAATTGCTATTTGGAATATTAGTGATGCAGTACTCTGGTAATAGCTAATATCGGTGACACAGTACTGCATTAATTGCTACATGGAATATTTGTGACACAGTACTCCATTAATTGATATGTAGAACACTGGTAACATGGAATATGGAAAAGTAGGATGCAGTACTCTGGTAAATGCTACTAATATTGGTGACATGGTACTCCGATTAATTACTATATGGAATATTACTGACACAGTAATCTGGTAATAGCTGTATGGAATATTGGTGACGCAGTACTCTATTAATTGCTATGTGGAATATTAGTGATGCACTACTCTGTTAATAGCTAATATTGGTGATACAGTACTCCAATAATTACTATATGGAATATTACTGACACAGTACTCTGGTAATAGCTGTATGGAATGTTGGTGACACAGTACTCCATTAATTGCTATGTGGAATATTAGTGATGCACTACTCTGTTAATAGCTAATATTGGTGATACAGTACTCTCTCATGCACCACTGCTCTGCCTGTGCACCTTGTCGCTCTTGTCTTTCTAACTAACCGCCTGTTTCATTATCTGCTGACAGATAAACTGGGCAAGTCGCCACTGGTGAACGCGCACACTGACCTTATCAGCCAAATTCACCTCGGGGTCACCCTCAGGAAGAGTCCAGCAGGCAAGAAGATCAGGGGCGCAGACGGTAAGCAGTACCACCTACATTCACACAACCTGCCTTGTCTTCTGCTCGCCTTAATTGTCACCACCTCACATTAATTGTCATTTACTCACATTAATTGTCACCCCCTCTCATTAATTGCCGTCTGCTTACATTTATTGTCATCTGCTTGCTTCAATTGTCACCACCTCGCATTGTCATCTGCTCGCATTAATTGTCGTAGTAAATAGGTTGAATGACCTACAGTTACTACAATTCTTACTGGCATGCTTACTAGAGGGCTTACATGACTAACTAGTGTACTATCGGGAAAATACTTGAATAATTACATCAATAATTGCAGTGTTAATCTCACCAATAAGCCGGGTCAAGTCCAATTTCTTTACTGAAGCAGCTCTGGTGCTCAGCCAGATATGTAGAGCGACAGAAGTGCTTCAGCAAAGGCCTTTTTAGGAACATAGCTGAACAGTACCCCCCCCCCCCCGACCTCTTGGGGGCCCGACCAGACGGGATGGCCGAATGAGTTGAGCGTCCGTCTCCTGTTTTGGAAGATTGGGGGATCTGAACCCATGTGTTTGTGGGTTCGAACTCTGGTCGAGTCAAACCAAGGACTTTAAAATTGATACTTTTCACTTCCTAGCCAGGCACTCAGCATTATTAGGATAGGGCAAGGTCTGGTTGATGCAGTGTCAGGATAATGTGACTGAGTGGGGTATCAGGTCATGGTGCTTGTGGCCTGGTCTCCCAGTGGGGAAGCACTATAAAGTTGCCATGAGTATGCACTGTTACAAGTCGGTACCCGTCCTGATGACCTTAGATGTTGCTAAGAAGTAAAACAACAAACAAACAATCTTGTGGCCCACTTCCCTTACTGATCTCACAGAGGCACCGGCTGACGGACAAGCTTGAGTGCCTCCCCTATGCAGAGTCACCACAGAAGGGTCTGGGGCCATATGCATGGAGTGGTGTTAGCGATCCAAAACTGGTTTAGGACGGGATTTCTGGTTTAGCTGCGAAAAGTTGCTATGCATGGAGCAGTGTTAGGCAAACACTGTGAGTAACAAGGCTTGCTGGTTCCCGGTGTGTGGAGAAGGCAACCGCCAGATCGGCGGCAATATATTAGGCCCAAATCTATTCAATGCTATCATATTTAACAGAATTACATACGCAATAAGTGAAATTTCATCAAATTAACCCTAAAATCGAAGCGATATTAAAGCTGCAGCTACATCGGCGGCGATATCCATACTGTCGAATATAAACAAAACAAATTGCCACCGTCGCCGACTCAGCGGCGATATTGTCAAATAGTGCTGATCGCCGGGAACAGGCTCACCAGTAACAAGGCTTGCTGGTTCCCCGTGTGTGGAGAAGGCAACCGCCACATCAGCGGCAATATATTAGGCCCAAATCTATTCAATGCTATCATATTTAACAGAATAACGTGCTCAAAAAGTGAAATTTGGTCAAATTAACCAGAAAATTGAAGCGATATTAACATTGTCGAATCGACGAATGTAACCAAAACAAATCGCCGCTGCCACCGAATCGGCTGCGATATTGGGAAACAGCGGTGCTCGTCGGAAACAGGTTCGGAGGGATTTCCCAAATCTATAAATAACTTCACGTTTAGCTAACACTAACCATTTAGGTGCCCATGCATACGGCATGAAATACTTCGCGACACCGGTGATAGCTACCCGGTGTTAGATGTTTAACACCACACGAGGCTAACACTGCTTCATGCATACGGCCATGTCGAAAATGTCGAAGGGCCAGTCAAACAGGTTTACGAAGTTATAATATTACTGGATGCCCGGCCACGTTTGGGACCCAGAGAATACTACAGAAACTCTCCCCTTCATATCACTTGTCTATCAACTCATTAACCAATGCTAAGGAAGAATGAAGTCAAGACACAGATAAACAGTGGAGAAGTTGTGCTTTACTAACACCAACTCCTGTCCACCTACCAGTGACCTATCATCCACACCCCTTGCCTTCTAGCCACACAAGATCTCATTACTACTTTAGCCTGTATAGAAAGCAGTGCTTACAGCTTATGGGACAGGAGTCCTATAGCTGTGTTCACACTCAATTAGAATAGATGAATTTTGATAGCATCAGACAGAGTGTCTGGGGTTCCTGCTCAAGAGTAGGTGCGCCTCACTCCAGAGTCAGGAGTAGAGTGATCTCTCTCCAGGGGGTCTGAAGCAGAGTCTAGAATTAAGATCTTGGTTTGAGGCTAGTGTGGTCAGAGGGCCAATGGGATGCAGGTGACTGGGCAGTCCCCAGCCAGCCAATCAGGCACCTCCACAGTCAGGGTGGGTGGCACCCTCCCCCAGTAGGGGTAGCTGTCACTCAACCCAGCTGCAGGTGGTGCCCTGTGTGTATATGCAAATTAGGCTGGTGGACCAGCCCAGTGGTCAAGGCAGGGGGGGGGCAGGTAGTTATACAGTTACAATAGATCTCTGTTAAAATGGTCTTTTCTCCAATTGCACTCTTTATGGATGCATAGAGAAATATTTCAACAATCATGTACTGCCTCTTATATAGGAACATCTCTTCATTAATCTCAGGCATCATATATGAACATATATTTTATACAGCTTATATCATGTCATAATGGGAGTGGGATATTATTACTTTTAGTTTATATAACATCGTCCCCACTCCGTCGCCCAAGACTAATAATGCTCTCTGCCAATATATAATTCTTAACCGAAAATCCGTATATTTTTACAAAGTGATCCAGACTCTGGTCCATGGCGAGACCGTGGCTCGTCCAGGTAGGTGTGAGAGCGAGCCAAAAAACGACCAAATATCCGGGGCTGTCCGGGACAGTCTGGGGGAATGGTCCAGGGGTGGTCCGGCTAAAAATCCGGGGCTAGTCCGGGTAGGTGTGACTCGGATTTTGGAAAGTTATATTTAAATTTTTTATTATTTTTTGTTTAGCTTAGAGCATCTGATACTTTATGTATAGCAATTCATTTGGTGTCACTGCCCTGTCTATTCCCCCTCTTCACTCCCCTTTTTATTTTTCACTACATGCACCCATCCACCCCCACTTTCCATTCCCCATTCCATTTCTCACTCAATCCCCCCCCCCCCCCACTCTCCATCTAACAGTTTTTGAGAGAGAGAAAAAAAGGTTCAGCGGCGGGCGATTTTTCAGCCACCAGCGGGGACGATCAGCAATTAAAAAGAAATTATTTGGCCTTAGACTTCACCCCCGTTCACACACGAGACTTAAATCGACTCAACTAGTTCACCTTATCTAATCCATCTGGTGAAGCGGTCTACATGAGGCGAACTAGTTTAGTTGAATCAGCCCTAATTCGCCTCAGTGGAGCGTTCACGCGCACGATCTGAGTCGACTTGAGCCGTGTTCACACGGGGCAGTTAATTCGAATCATAAAAATTGACTTGTATAGTTTGGGTTACATTTCGCATGTGAACGCGAGGCTAAGACGGATTAGGGCTGATTCGATTCATAATATTCGGATTTTATAAACCACTTGTGTAGGTGGTTTATATGAACCAAATTTTATGATTCGACTTATATCGCCCGTGTGAACGCAACTGACTTACTTGAGGCGGATTAAGCACGTCACACTATATAATATAATTTGGTCTATGAACCTGCTAGAGGTGCACATATATTTTTTTCATGATTTATTTTAAGGTTTTCACTGCCCAGCAGAAGTTTTGACTGTTCCAAACCAATACGATTCAGTCCATACATATCGAGGTCGAACCCACACTCTCTCGTGCCTATGGCGGCGTATTCAAAGCGTATCCCGACCTATGCGCGGCGTACTGTGATGAGGTTTGACAGTTGTGATTGACAAGTTCAGCATACGCCCAACCTATGCGTAACCTATGTCGGCGTACGCATAGCGTACGTCGAGCGTATGAGCCATACGCTGCCATACGCCGGAAATTTTTTAACATGCTCAAACAAAATTTGGACGGACGCGCGTATGAGGGCGTATGGCGGCGTATGGCGGCGTATGATGGTGTATGCCGGCTTATGTATAACGTATGCATAGCGTATGCGAAGCGTATGACAGCGTATGACGGCGTATGGGTCGAAAATCCATACGCTAACGCCATACGCCGTAGTGTGACACCACTTTTACAGAACGTTGGGGGTACGCAAGAGACACCCGGCGGGTGTCAATCCAGCGTACGCCCAACCTATGCCGACCTACCCCTAACCTATGCGCAACGTATGTCGGCGTATGCGTAGCGTATGGCGGCGTATACCGACGTATATGACGTAACGCGCTTAAACCACCGTATGCTCCCGCAAAAAACCCTAATGTGACAGCCCCTTAAGACAAAGACCCTATACTTACGGTCTTTGTCGTGAGCCGTGTTTACACGGGTGAGTTAAGCCGCCTCAAATAATTTGCCTTGTCTATTTTGGCTCACATTCGCCGTGTAGACAAGACGCTGAAGCGGATTAGGGCTGATTCGATTCATATTATCCACTTCATGTAAACCGCCTCGCGAGGTAGTTTATATAAAGCGACCTAGCTTAAGCACGTCCCACGCATGCGCAGTCGAGACCTTAGTTTGTTGACTTTCTGGTCGATCAAAAGCGCGTATTATATCATTTGATCTTTGAACTGGCTAGAGGTGCACATATATTTTTTTCATCATTTATTTTTAGGGTTTCACTACCCAGCAGAAGTTTTGACCATTCCAAAACAATACGATTCAATCAATACATATCTAGGCCGAACCCACACTCTCTCATGGTGACGTCAACGAACCCAAACTGGCGCTGGTTAGTATGGATGTGCTCATGCGCAGATATCGATTTCCGCCTTCAAACTCGGTGCGTGTAAACGCGCCACTACTTCGCTTCATATAAATCACTTTGTCTAATTCGCTTTACAATTGCCTGTGTAAACACGGCTTAAGATCAGAATCCAGTCACACTCACGAGGCCATAGCAGGGTGCAGCACAGTATTGGTCTACGCTGATCGTACTGCGTGATGCAGTTAGTCATGGCCCATGATGCGGATTCCGAGGGACACCAGTTTGCCAGGGACACGTCCATTCAAATGCATTGTTAACCGCCGTGAGCAAATCTTCATACAGAAGAAGCCAAATATCTCTAAAAGTACACCATTTAGAAACAAATCGCTTCGTACACATATAGAAAACATCTTTACCATAAAGACTATATTAAAGTTATAAGGTATGGGTTCTTGATTTCTATTAATTTGGAATAAAACTGACGTTTTGCACTGCGCGTACCGTCAATCTCAAGGCATTGTCAATGGCCGTGAGTAGTCTTCATACAGACAATACAGAAAAAGTGAAATATCTCTAAAACGACACCAGCTACAAACAAATTGCTTGGTACACATATAGAAAACATGTTTAGCAAAAACATTATATTAAATTTATAAGGTTAGTGACGATACTGTTCGAGTTTGACGCGTGTGCAGAAGCGATGTGTCCCTGGGAAACTGGTGTCCCTGGGAAACTGCAACACCCATGCTGATGTTGCTGCGTAGTGCAGTTAGAAATAATGACATACGCTGACAGTGCTGCGAGATGGTGCAGCATAGTACTCTCCTACGCTGAAGGTGCTGCGTAGTGTAGTTTGTCTTGGACGATGACGATGCTGACATTAAAACAGATCCGTTTGCTATTAAGCTCAAACTACAAACAAGATTTGTGCAGTTAAGTGGCGATTCTGTTCAGTGTTAACCCTTCACGTAATTTGTTGCCCCATAAGAAGTGTGGCAGGCCGAAGTTGTACTTTTCTGCGCATTCCAATGGCAGTGATCTGAGTATTAACGTCGGCCGGGCCCGTGGCGTCATAACATTATGAGTTGTCGTCAATTTCCTATGCTCAAACTTCAACGAGTCATCCGGTCGGTGACGGTCAAAGTCAGAGTGTGCAGTTAATCAGCAGGTCTGTTCAAAGTTAGGCAATCATTTACCACGAAGGGTGTGTTACCTTTACTACACTCGGAATGCAGCCGAGATGCGTGTTGGTATAGCAGTCTAGGCAACACTAGTTGGAAAGTAACCTGGCTACCCAGGATGCAGTTGAGACAATTGTTGATATAGTGGTCTAGGTAATGCCAAAGACCCTATGATACTAAGACAGCTCACTCCCTATCTCTCCCATGGTAATGTAAGTTTTGCAGTGCCACCTTGTGGTGGGTTTGATCAGCCCAGCTGCTGGTTGTGTTTCACATGTAATCACATACAATTATACCGACCCACCCACGGGGAGGCTTAAGACTAACGCATGTAGATATATATACAAATACATAAACAATACTCTTACTGTAAACATGATTTCACCAAAATCCAGCAAACGGAAACGGAAATAGCACTGTATGGGCGCTGCCATTTGTAAACTCGTACCGAGAAACCGAGAAAAATCCACCAAACGGAAACGGAAATCGCCATTCGGTACGGAGCAAGCAGGATGGACGACAACAATTGGCCTAATGCCTTAATGATGCTCCGTCGCAGAGTAGCACACGTCGAATCGAAGAACAAGTACACTGGTCCCTCCCCACAGACCTTCCATATATGGTGTGATGACATCACTGGGACCAGTGTATGTGTTCCTCCGTGCTACTCTGCAGCGGCCCTGTCAAGGCATTAAGTCCATAGGCCCAATTGAAGGTATTCGGGGTCAGCTATTGGTTAATAATATATCAAAACAAATGCCTGCTGCCATAGAATTTGCCAATACGTGCAGTTCAAAACTTAGATTTTATTCAAAAACTAAAAGAAATAAATAACAATTTGGCATAAACATGGGTGCACAAATGAAATATTAATAGTTTACTTCGCGGAAACGATGGCCATATTCGGGTCACCCCAGTTGTTGTTTTGGGGAGTTTTCAGTCGCATTGGTGTGCTGAAGGCTGCAAATCTGCAGCACTGAATGGGCACCACTGAAAGCAGTCCCATGTGGTTGATAGAATTTCAAATCGAACACCGCAAGTGGAGTAAACAAAAATCATAAAATACTTTGCTGTAGTTATATCGGTGGGTCGGTCCTAAGCATTGCTTATTCATATTATTATACATGAGATAGGTAAGGATAAATACACATCAATATGAAATTGTTATGAATAAATACACATCATCATCAGCATCATCATCATCATCGCCATCATCACACATATTTATACATATAATATAGCAACTGTTTAACCAAGAGAACAGCCAGCACACCAAGTGGTGGGTTTGATCATTTTGATTACACAGTACAGGCTGAGTGAGCCGTTTTAGTATTATAGGGTCTTTGTAGACGTAGCTCAGGCAGTAGCGTGTCTGCCTATGAAGCTGTCAGTCATCGGATCGATCCTTCTCAGTGGACCCATAAATTTGCAGTTTGGACTATTTTCCATTCCAACTAGTAGTCCACAACTGGTTCATCAAAGGATGTGCTGTCCTGTCTGTGGGAAAGTGCATATAAAAGACCCATTGCTGCTTATCGGAAAGAGTAGCCTATATGTGGCGGCAGCAGGTTTCCTCCAAAGAAATATGTCAGAATGACCATATGTTTGATGTCCAATAACCAATGATATGATAAAGAAATCAAGGTGCTCTAGAGGTGTCGTTAAATAAAACAAGTTTTACTTTTTTTCGGTATTGCTAGCTTGAAAAATAACCTGGTTACAATGGGCGCAGTTGACATGCTCCTTGTTACAGTTGCATAGGCAACACTAAGGCGATCTCCAGCATTATGAATTACTCATGTTACTAGCAACATGTACAATTGAAATTGTGTGACACTTAGATGGGTTTTTGTTTAAAAGCAGACCACAGTTAGTGGCAAGCATTAATTTCAATGGAAGGTATGCTTGCTCCCCCCCCCCTCTACATACACACACACACTCTCTCTCTATTAAAAAAAATAGAGATGATCAGTTAGTAAATATAATTGGAAATTACATCACATAGATGAGTTTTTGTTTTAAAAGCAGACGACAGTTTGTGGTGAATGTTAATTCCAAGGCAAGGTATGCATGCCCCCTCCTACCTCCCCCCACCCCCTTCCCCCTCCCCCTCCCCCCTTCCCCCCTCCCCTCCCCCCTTCCCTCACATACGTGGTTGGAAGGGAGAAGCAGACGCTCCTACCTGATTTATTGCAAGTGCAGCTCTCAGACACCTGGTGCCATGTCGAAAGCCACTGCGACAAGTCCCCATAGACAGACCAGGTGTGGCGCCCAATGGGGACCTTTCATGAGCCATTTCTCTCGCTTATACACTTGGTGGCAGCCCCCGGTTCGCGGTCCAAGTTGGCCGTCATGGTTGGATAGAAGGGTGCTGGTGGTGTAGGTGTGTAGTGGGGGTGTAGGTATGTGTGTGGTGGGCGTGTAGGTGTAGATGACCATACAGTTTTTTGCTCACCGCAAGCGGTTGCGGTTATTTTAAGTCAAAGTTAACATAACTTTTGGAAAATTCCAACGTCGCAGGCCGCACTCCTGGCAATCCAGACTCCACAACACTGTATGATCACCTTTGTTGACATCAATGAAAAGGTTGTAAAATAAATATCAATATGGTACACAATTCATGTTTGTGTGATCGATATTAAGAAAGTTATGATGTTTTTTTGTGTATTAAGTACGTGTATAAATTCAACACAAACCGTATGATTTGTGAAGAGATAAACTGCAGGTCGCAATGCCATAACATTTGCATAAACCACAAGACACACTGCAGACCGCAGCACCATATGGCACCCACAGTATTTTTGACCTAAGCATTAATAGTGTCAGTAATGCTGAGTCCTTTACCTACCCCCAAAGTGCCATTGTATGCTTATTTGTTGGGCTTTTCGTCCTAGCAACATCCATTGTCATATCAGGACGGGTACCAACTTGTGACAGTGTGCACTCATGGTGACTTTATAGTGCTTCCCCACTGGCAGGTCAAGCTTCTGACACCATGACCCGATATTCCACCCAGTTACATTATCCTGATACTGAGCTAACCAGTCCTTGCCATATCCTCGTAATGCCGAGTGCCCGGCTAGGTAGCGACAATTGTCAATTTTGTAAGTCATTCATTTGACTTGGCTGGGATTCAAACTCCAGACCTTCCGCATGGTAAGCCTGCACTCTACCGATTGGGCCACCACGTTCGGTATCACTGTATGCTATCATCAATGTTATTTCCCCCTTCATTGCTCACTCTCATATCAGAACAAATATCCCGGGTTTGACTGGCAGTCTAGTTTGAACCACTCATGGCAGCGTCTGTCGTAGGAGGTGGCATGTCGTAGGAGGTGGCATGCCGATGCCAGGGTTCCCAATATTGGAAAATAAAAACCGGAAGATCTTAAGGGATGTTATATTATGTGGCGTGGAGGTGGGGGTACTCCCCTAGAAAAATCTGTAATGCAACACCGGAAAAACATGCAAAATTAATTTTGCCAAGCATGTCAAAATTCTGACACCACAGGCTCCATCAGAAACAGGTTGTATTCAATTGTCTTAGTGCCCCTTTCTATTCAGCACCAACTGCTTAATAAGTGTGCAAGTATTTAAGTTGGATATATAGAATCGCATCAAGATAAAGTGCCTGTCACACCTTACCAGATTGAGCACCGGACACAACCGGACAAAGAATTTTCTAGTCCGGTGGTGTTCGGTATCAAAATGTACCGAAACATGTCAAAATGTTTCGCTATCGGGTCAAAGGCCGCCGAACGAAATGAACGCTAAACGGACTAGGAACGTACATTAACGAGTAGCCACCGGACGATAACCGGACGACAACCGGACGACAACCGAATGTCAATCGGATGGACTGAACATCAACTGGACACGTACCGGACTGTTCAGACACGCTGAAAACATAGTTTAAAAAAACGACGCACCGAATTCCCGCAACCCCATCAACGGACTCTTCAGGAAGCAAACCCGAGATGTAACGGATGGGTACCGGACATGAACCGGACAAAATGGACTAAGCAGACTTAAACCAGACTTAAACCAGACACGAACCGTACACGTCAGTCCGGCGATGTCCGGGACAAGTTTTGTGCATCAAAGCATGTTCAAAACTTGCCACCGTACAAGCCAGACAGAGAACGGAAATGCCGGATGCCTACCATATATAAACCGGACACTGACGTATTTCACCGGACAGTGTCCAATTTCTATCCGGTACCCCAATCCGGTATGGTGTGACTGAGCCTTAAGGCTTATTGTTTTGGTTTTGAAAAGTTGATGCTTTGATCAGACTATGCAACCTTAAATATCATGACCTGCCGTATGAGAAGCAGGAGCTCAATTCATTCCGTCATCCTTTTTGGTTCGATTCTACATGGAGGTGCAAACCTGTCAATGTGAACGATTTATGGAGAAGCATTGTCGACTTTTAGTACCAGTGTTGCGGTTTCCGAGGCACACCAGTTTGCCAGGGACACATCCATTCAAATGCATTGTCAACGGCCGTGAGCAAATCTTCATACAGAAAAAGTCAAATATCTCTGAAAATTACACCACCTAGAAACAAATCGCTTGGTACACATATAGAAAACATCTTTACCATAAAGATTATATTAAATTTATAAGGTTAGGGTTCTTGATTTCTATTAATTTTGAATAAAACTAATGTTTTGCACTGCGCGTACCATCAAACTCAAGGTATTGTCAATGGTCGTGAGCAATCTGCATACAGAAAATACAGCAAAAGTGAAATATCTCTAAAACCACACCACCTAGAAACAAATCGCTTGGTACACATAGAAAACTTCTTTACCAAAAATATTATATTAAATTTATAAGGTTAGTGACGATGCTGTTAGATTTTGACGCATGCGCAGAAGCGATGTGTCCCTGGCAAACTGGTGTGCCTCGGAAACCGCAACACCGGCGTTCTCCATCAGGTGCCAGTAGCTGTACTGTCCTGGTTCCACTGCTGCCCAATGTAGGCATATTGAGGATTTGCGTCAAACGATTAGCTGTTTGTTTGTTTGTTTGTTGTTGTTTTACGTCCTAGCAACATCTAAGGTCATATCAGGACGGGTACCGACTTGTGACAGTGCACACTCATGGCGACTTTATAGTGCTGTCCCACTGGGAAACCAGGCCGCCGGCACCATGACCTGGTATCCCACTCAGTCACATTATCCTGACACTGAGCACACCAGTCCTTGCCCTATCCTAATAATGCCGAGCGCCTGGCTAGGAAGTGACAAGTATCAATTTTAAAGTCATTGGTTTGACTCGACCGGGACTCGAACCCACGACCCTACGATCTACCAGCACGGGAGACGGACGCTCTAACTCATTCGGCCATCCCGTCTGGTTCAAACGATTAGCACCACGTAACCAGTGCCTCGTCGGCCGTCATAGTTGGATAGAAAGTACAGCTACAACACTGCTAATGCTGTGGTGTGTGTTAATATCGCTCTGATTTTGGGTTTAATTTGACATGATTTCACTTTTTGTGTAAGCTATTCTCATAAATAACATTATTTCAACCCCTGAGTGAATACTCATGATTGTAAATAACAGAATTAGATCATAGCAGTGAATAGATTTGTGCTTTTTGTTTTATTTACATTCACTTGATAGTAGAAGGAACTGCTTCTATCCAACCACGAAGCAGGAGTAGTGTGATGCCTACGTCACCCGCAAATCCTCAATAGCTTGATCATGGTTAGTTAGTACAGCAGTAGCCACTAGGTGGCAGCAGGTGTGCCTGTTTGTTACCATGTACTAAACACACTGGTCCCTTCCTTACATGTTTCCTGAGTGTGTCTGTTTGTTACAAACCATGTACTAAACACACCGGTTCCTTTCTTACATGTTTGCTGAGTGTGCCTGTTTGTTACCATCCATGTACTAAACACACTGGTCCCTTCCTTATATATTTCCTGAGTGTGTCTGTTTGTTACAAACCGTATACTAAACACACCGGCCCCTTCCTTACATGTTTGCTGAGTGTGCCTATTTGTTACCATCCATGTACTAAACACACTGGTCCCTTCCTTACATATTTCCTGAGTGTGTCTGTTTGTTACCATCCATGTACTAAACACACTGGTCCCTTCCTTACATATTTCCTGAGTGTGTCTGTTTGTTACAAACCGTATACTAAACACACTGGTCCCTTCCTTACATGTTTGCTGAGTGTGCCTATTTGTTACCATCCATGTATTAAACACACTGGTCCCTTCCTTACATATTTCCTGAGTGTGTCTGTTTGTTACCATCCATGTACTAAACACACTGGTCCCTTCCTTACATATTTCCTGAGTGTGTCTGTTTGTTACAAACCGTATACTAAACACACTGGTCCCTTCCTTACATGTTTCCTGAGTGTGCCTATTTGTTACCATCCATGTACTAAACACACTGGTCCCTTCCTTACATATTTCCTGAGTGTGTCTGTTTGTTACAAACCGTATACTAAACACACTGGTCCCTTCCTTACATGTTTTCTGAGTGTGCCTGTTTGTTACCATCCATGTACTAAACACACTGGTCCCTTCCTTACATGTTTCCTGAGTGTGTCTGTTTGTTACAAACCATATACTAAACACACTGGTCCCTTCCTTACATGTTTGCTGAGTGTGCCTGTTTGTTACCATCCATGTACTAAACACACTGGTCCCTTCCTTACATCTTTCCTGAGTGTGCCTGTTTGTTACCATGTACTAAACCCAGCGGTCCCTTCCTTACATGTTTCCTGAGCGTGTTTGTTTGTTCAATCAATCAATGGGTGCCGTCTTCTCGAAGAAGGTTGGCTGCAATGGACCTCCATCTCTTCCTGTCATTTGTTCCTCTCACACATTCCGCATAGCTCATTGCTGTCCACTCAGTGATGTTGTCCATCCATGTTGTTCTCCTTCTCCCTCTTGGTCTTTTCCCTTCTATCTTCCCTTCCAGTATTCTTCTCTGTGATTCCTGGTGTCGTATCATGTGGCCAAAGTATTTAATTTTTCTGTTTTTGATCGTTTGTATTATCTGTCTCTTTATTTTCATTCTTGTTAGGACCTCAACGTTGCTTATCATTGCTGTCCATGGAATTTTTAACATTCTTCTGTATTGCCACATTTCAAATGCCTCGAGCTTTGTTGTTATTGCTTTCTTCAAAGTCCATGTCTCGCAGCAATATAAAAGTGTAGACCACACATAGCATTTTAGCAGTCGGAGTCTTGTTTTTATATTTATGTCTCTAGATGTTAGTACTTTGTCCATCTTTAGAAATGTTGTTTTGGCAATGTTTATTCTCCGTTTGTTACAAACCATAGACTAAACACACTGGTCCCTTCCTGACATGTTTCCTGAGTGTGTCTGTTTGTTGCAAACCATATACTAAACACACTGGTCCCTTCCTTACATGTTTGCTGAGTGTGTCTGTTTGTTACAAGCAGTGTACTAAACCCACTGGTCCCTTCCTTACATGTTTCCTGAGTGTGCCTGTTTGTTACCATGTACTTAACCCACCGGTCCCTTCCTTACATGTTTCCTGAGTGTGTTTGTTTGTTACAAGCTGTGTACTAAACACACCAGTCCCTTCATTACATGTTTGCTGAGTGTGTCTGTTTGTTACAAGCTGTGTACTAAACACACTGGTCCTTCGTTGCAGAGCCGCGTGTTGACGATAGTGGGGACACGTTCAGTGAGACTGCCTCCGTAACGAGCAGCGGATCAGGAGAAGACTACAGTGGCAGCTCCACAAGTTCCCGCCCTCCGCCACCCACCTTACCAAAGCCCAGCAAGCCCAGCCCTATCCGTGAGTATTAGATACCAGTAGGTGTGTGCTGCTCGACTGGTCCCCGGGCCTCCTCACAATGCAGCAGAGCACATTTGACCGTTAAAGTCCATTTATTCGATATGATTCAATAAATTTTGCACTTCCAAAGTATATGTATTCAACCAATATTTCTAGACAATTAGATTGTGAATTCCTACAAAGACCCTATAACACTAAGACGGCTCACTCAGCCTGTACTGTGTAATCAAAATGATCAAATCCACCACCTGGTGCGCTGGCTGTTCTCTTGATTACACAGTTGCTATATTATATGTATAAATGTATATGAATGTGAAAGATGTGTGATGATGGCGATGCTGATGATGATGTGTATTTGTTCATAGCAATTTCATATTGATGTGTATTCATACTTACCTATCTCATGTATAATAGAATTGTATGTGTTTACATGTGAAACACCAACCAGCAGCCGGGCTGATCAAACCCACCACAAGGTGGCACTGTAAAATTTACATTACCATGGGAGAGATAGGGAGTTAGCTGTCTTAGTGTTATAGGGTCTTTGATTCCTATAAATGCGTCCATAACCCAGCCATCTGACACTTTTTCTATAACGTTGTTTAGCAGCCCTGTCCCCGAAATAGGGTTGTGGGAGTAACTACCTTTTCCTAACCTACCAACTGTGGGAACTGTGCTGCCTAATTGTGACATATTATACCGACCCACCCATGGGGGGGGGGGGGGGGGGGAGGCTAAGGACTAACATGTTAACATGTGTATATTATACATAAACAATACTCGTACTGAAAAATGAAATCACCAAGATCCAGCAAACGTAAACTGAAATAGCCTTATTTGGGGGCCGCCATTTGTATATTTGTGTTGAACGGAAACGGAAATAGCATTTCGAACTTCGCTATGCAGCAAACAGGGTGGACGGCAGCGATTGGTTAAAGCTGCATAGTCCGATGAAAATATCAAATTTTTCAAAATCAAAACAATTATCTAAATTTGATTCCAACTTAGATAGTGGTGCACTTATTAAATATTTGTCACCACACAGAAGAGAATACTGAGGCAATTGAATAGAACCTGTTACTGCAGAAGCCTATGGAGTCAAAGTTTTGACAAGCTTGCCAAAATTAATTTTGCATGTTTCCACTTCAAATATCTCAAAAGTTAGCCACTTAAAATAAAAGTTACTTCGAGCGAAAGTAAGGTACATAATAACGATCAACCTAATGTATTTATCTCAGAAAATTTCAGGAACTCAAAACCATCGGACTAGTCTATCCAACTTTAATAATATACTCATTTTGAATCGCATAATAATAAATAAATAATTCTCCGAGCATTTATGTGTGTCAGTAGACTAGTTCGTAATTGCGAACTTCCATGTTTATGCTAAATTGTTATGTATTTCTATAAATGTTGAATAACATCAAAGTTTTGTACTGCGCGTACGTCTTTGTTTTGCTGTCAACGTCGTTTTCATAGCCTTTCTACAGAGGTCGCCACTGTGCTCGTGGAAGCACTGATGCGGCACCTAGTGGAAACCATGGGTACTGGAAACCGATTAAGGGGGGGTGGGTCCTAAGCATTGCTTATTCATATTAGTATATATATATATGAACAAAATAGAAGCTTCCTGAATTACAGGAGCTATTCTGTTAAATACGCCAACAATAATTAAAGTTGCCTAATAGCTGTTTGGAGTTTCTACCATTTTTGTAATGAAGAAATTTGGTTGTTATTATCTTGACCGTAATCCCCCCCAACCCCACTCGAGAATGCCCACAATTTAAAGGAAATCAAATTTTAAGCTAATTTAAGCACATTCCTACCAGACGAATTGGCTGAATCTGTAAGAGCGCTGGTTGGCTTCTCGTGTGGTAGGTCATGGGTTCGAACCTCGACCGAGTTTAACCCATGACTCACAAAATTGACACTTCTTGTTATCTTGCATGGCACTCACCATTTCTAGGCTAGGCTCAGTATCAGGATAACGTGAGCACTATGTAGTCGCCAATGCGCACCGTCGTAAGTCAGTACCTGTCCTGATATGATCTTAGATGTCACTAGGATATAAAACCCCAACAAACAACAATGTTCCTTAGATGAGCCGGGATCTGAAATCTCCTTCGGATGTAAAATCATGTCATAACGAGACGAAATGGCTGAATGGGTTGAGCATCCGCCTCCCATTTTGGCAGGTTGTGTGATTCGAACACCAAGTTTCCAACCGTGGCCGAGTGAAATCTATGCCTTAAAAATGTATGTGTGTCGCTACCTAGCCTGGTGTCTGGCATTACTAGGCTAGGGCAAGGAGCAGTGGAATGAGGAAGACCAATTGGCTAGGATTGAAATTTCCTCTGCTTAATCAACTAATGTAAAACAATAACAAAAACTATATTTTTCTCTCCTTGGAATTTGGTCAGTGCTTCTTTCATTCTCCTTTTCTTCA
Source organism: Branchipolynoe longqiensis (assembly GCA_030323885.1). Taxonomy (NCBI): domain Eukaryota; kingdom Metazoa; phylum Annelida; class Polychaeta; order Phyllodocida; family Polynoidae; genus Branchipolynoe; species Branchipolynoe longqiensis. The sequence continues at coordinate 47,146,705 of CM059197.1, forward strand.
TGTACTGTCTTTTCTTCATCCACTGTAATACGGTTCCATGGAAATTGTAACTGTATATAAAGAGGATGTTGACATGAACTTTATTGAATTGAATTAAATTCAATTGAATTGAACCCTGATAATCTGTCCACTACTCAGAACAGGTTGATAAATGAAATAGCGAATGGTGGTGGACACTCCCTTCTCCCCAGGTATGCCTTAGCTCACCTTCTCACATATGTGAGAAGGTGAGCTAAAGCATACCTGTGGCTGGCTGCTACCTGAGTGGGAATGCTGCATTATTGAGCCTACTACACAGCGCATCAGGTGGGCTTTAATTACTGCATTCACTCCAGTGTCTGCACGCTAAGCTGCGTCCCTCTGACCCATTTACCTGTCAACCTCTCTCATTAAGCTGTCTCTCAGGAGATGCACTGTGTCAGCAACCAATCAGAATAGCGCTACTATTTAGGGTGTTATTAGGTGAAAGCGGAGTAACTGCAATCAAAGAGACGGGATTGAAAAATGTCCACCAATTCGTGGATTTCTGCGATTTTGGTGATTCGCGTTATTTCTAAAGAATATTGTGATAATTCTGTGTAGTTTCTCTGCCTATTAGCTAGTATCATCATAAAGTTCTAGGACAATTTTGAAGCATTTAACCATGTCCTAGGCTCTTGGTGATGGCATTGGGGTGATGGCCCGGCGTTCGGCCAGCTGCCAGCCGACATTGGAGTGTCGCTGCTGACTGGCATTGGGGTGATGGCCCGGCATTCAGACTGCTGCCAGCTGACATTGGAGACTTGCTGCTGACTGGCAATGGAGTGATGGCCCAGCATTTAGCCAACTGCCAGCCGACATTGGAGACTCGCTGCTGACTGGCAATGGAGTGATGGCCTGGCATTCAGCCAGCTGCCAGGCGAGATTGGGGTGTCGCTGCTGACTGGCATTGGGGTGATGGCCCGGCATTCAGCCAGCTTCCAGGCGACATTGGAGTGTCGCTGCTGACTGGCATTGGGGTGATGGCCCGGCATTCAGCCAGCTTCCAGGCGACATTGGAGACTCGCTGCTGACTGGCATTGGGGTGATGGCCCGGCATTCAGCCAGCTTCCAGGCGACATTGGAGTGTCGCTGCTGACTGGCATTGGGGTGATGGCAAGAGTTAGGTCGGCAGGTGTTGCTCTTGGCAGGATGGTTTTCCATGAAAACCTCGAAAGTCTTTCTCGTAGGGACAGTGTGAGGGAAACGCAGTAAAATACCAAAAGTCAGGTTTCATCCACTACACTCCAAGCATAGTCTTTGCACCATCCCTATAATCAATCATCGCAGACTCTGCTTGGAGAGTATTCTGCCGCTATTGCTGTGACCGTTCTATTTCCCACCTGATCTACCATTTCCGCTTCTTTTCTTCGAAACCACTTTTATCCCCGCAGAGCAATAGGGAATGCCTATATGAGCACTATTATAAAGTTAGTTAAATATATTAAACATTTATTGTCCGATATATGACTTGAAATCCAGAGGTAGGCCTACTCTTAAATGATATCGACTGAGGTGTGGCTAAAGTCGATGCGCATTCTAGAAAGGACGCAATCCCATGTATTTGGTTGATAAAAAAAAAATATATATCTTTAGCTTTTAAACTGGAGTCCTTTTCAATGGTAGACACTGATATTTAAATGTATTTGAGCAAATAACCAGAATACCGAAAAGTACTGTGGAGACTGGCCGGTCCAGTACCCATTTTATCAGCCAGGCACCAGGCCATTGTAATAACTATACGTACAGATCATGCTTCATCAACACTATTAACACATTTAATAATGTGCTATATTCCTAGTTATAAGTGGCTCACGGTGATAACGAGGGGGAGGCTGCCACGCCCTAGGCCTAGCGCAGAGCGCCTTGCGTAATATCACGTGACTAACGTGGCGTAATACCACGTGACTAGCGTGGGCCGAGTGTAATGTTAAAGCTGCATAGTCAGATGAAAGTATAAGATTTTCAAAACCAAAATAATTATCTAGATTTGATTCTACATATCTAACTTAGATACTAATGCACTTAGTGAGCATTTGTTGTCACATCGGACATACTAAGTCAATTTAATAGAACCTGTTGTTACTGAAGCATATGGTGTGAGTATTGGTGTGCTTGCCAAAACTAATTTTACGTGTTATAACATGTTTTCGAGTTTCTACCATTTTCTCAGATAAATATATTAGGTTGATCGTTATTATCTACCCTAAATTTGCTTGAAGTAACTTTAATTTAAAGTGTCTAATTTTGGAGATATTTGAAGTGTAAACATTAATTTGTGCATGCATGTCAAAACTCTGACCCCATAGGGTTCAACAGTAGCAGGTTCTATTGAATCGGCTTAGCAATAATTAATAGCATGCCCTTCTATGTAGCAACAAATACTTATGTGCACCAGTATCTAAGTTGCATATGTAGGTTCAAATGTTGATAAGTGTTTCGGTTTTTGAAAATTTGATGCTTTTATTGGACTCCAGTAAAACCTCTCTAACCGACCACCTCCACAGATCGACCACTCCCCTATATCGACCGCCCATCATCATCATCATCATCATCATGCTGTCAGTCGCAATGCGACAAAGACTGCTTTCATTACTTAACCGCTGCTTTGTGCGGTTGTACATTTCATAAAAGCTGCTTGCAAAGTGTTGAAGTGCTGCTGGCTTTTGCAAGTTACTAGCAGCACTCTCTCGGGGTGAAAATAGAGGTATCACACCGGCAAGAACATGTCAAGACAGGCGCAAACTATTTGTCCCTGCAGTGGCTGGTCGGGAGATGTTGGGATTTCCATTCATCACCGCCCTTAATGCTGCCACGATAACATGGTTTTCTGTTAGGGTTTGCTCCATTAGCCTTTGATTCTATCAAGAACCAGAACTTGTACCACAAGGCAGTAGTTTACAACTTTGCAAGGCAAGGGCGTTAAACTCCCTGAGGTATTTTAGCACCTAAGGTATCCAAGGTACTGCATTACCCGCATACTCCCATACAATACCATTATAACGACATAAAAAAACTCCCTAATCCGACCTCCTCCCTAATTGGACCATTTAAAGTCGGTCGATTTAGAGAGGTTTTTCTGTATGCAACTTTAAAACCATCGGACTGTGCAACTTTAACTTGACCTACATGTGACTGTGTCAATTCTCTGGCACACTGGTGACAGCGTGCTGTGTTATGTGGACAGGTGCACCGCAGTTACCCTGCTGCGGAGGTCTGCCAGGTACGTTGCTACGGTGTTGGCGCTGAGTGGTGAGCAGTGGCTGCTGCAGCTTCCTGTGCACCTGACACTCTGGTGTCCCCTCAGTCAGTCACTGTCAGGGTGTGGCGTTTTCCTCCAGTAGGCTCTGACACAGCAACTTGCTGCATTACCTGCTGTATTGCCTGGTGGGGTGTGACTTGAATGCTATAGGCACATTCATAAGTCTGTATTGGGATATTGACACCGTGGAGGATGATGAGTGAAGGTAGGAGTGTCACATGTATGTGTGTATCTATGCATGTCTGTGTGTATGTGTGTATGTATGGGTGTATGTATGTGTGTATACATGTGTGTGTGTCATGGGGGTGATGAAAATGGGAAATATTGCGCCTAGAGTGGGACTCAAACCCACATGTCTTTGCATTCCGAGCCAGTGTCCTAACCATTACACCACCTAGGCTCCCTGATATCACCACACTATTCACGCCTACCTGTCTATGTAGTTACTTGCCTGAGAGGTCAGTGCAGTCTACTACATGTGTATCATATGTATGTGTGGTGTATGTGTGTGTATGTGTGTATGCATGTGTGTATCTGTGTAGGTATGTTTGTATAAGTGTGTATACGTGTGTATATATGTGAATGGATGCAGTGCAGTCCTGTTACTAATATTTCATGATTCGATTATGGATATGGACACCTCCCCCATCTCCCCCCTCACACGCCCCCCCCCCCCCCTCGTATTGTGATAGACTGTGTTTCTACCCCGCTTGAGGAATAATGAGTGTTCTCCAGTTTATTCCGCTAAGGACAGAATAGAAGGGACCTGGCCAGCAAGCGCAGGCTTTCCGTGCGGAAGGTCGGGAGCTTGAATGTTGGTTGTGTCACACCAATGACGTATCAAATTGATGTTTGTCACTATCTAGCCTGGTGCTCAGTAAGATACTTAGATAGGGCAAGAATTGGCTTGCTCAGTATCGGGATAATGTGACTGAGTGGGAAATCTGGCTTGGTGGAAGCATTATAAAGTCGCCATGAGTGTGCACTTTCGCAAGTCGGTGCCCTTTCTAATTTGACCTTAGATGTTGCGAGTATGTAAAACCCCATCAAACAAACAAAATTGCTGCCATATTGGTTTGACTGGGCCATCTTAAAAACCGCGGATTCAAATCCCGTGACTTGCCACAGGCAATGTATGGGTTCCACTCCACCGACTGTCCTCTCTGATTCCATCATGTTTATTCATTTCTATTACTGACTGGAAGGTGGTGCGTTGTTGTAAGTTGTCATGAACTAACATGGCCGAGTCAAATCAATGACTTACAAAGGTGATACTTGTCGCGACCTAGCCTGGCACTTGGCATTACTGGGATAGTTCAAGGAGCAGTGGAATGAGGAAGACCAATTGGCAGTGATTGAAATTTATCCAGGCTAATCAACTATAATCTCCAAAAAGTAAATCTGACAGCTTATAAATAAGTTATTATTCACTTACAACAACCTATGCGTCTATTAAGTATAATATACAGTTAACAGATCATATCTAAATGTGTGCATTTCTTTCCCTTTTGTTTTCAGACACAAACACGATGCCATCTGGCGGCTCCGTACCGAATCACTCCAGCAACTCGTCAGTGACGTCAGACGACTTGGGTAAGTGTCATACGTCCTGTGTAGGTAGCGACGTCAGGCGGGCGGAGAGCGCACTACTCACTACCACACACTACTCAGTGCTCGCTATTCACTACTCGTTACTCATTACTCGTTACTCATTACTCGCTAGGCATTATTCATTACTCATTATTCATTACTCATTACCAATTACTCGTCATGTATTACTCATTACTCACCAGCCAGCTGCAAAATCAAACTGACAGGAGTGACAAATGACAAGTAGGGAATTGGGACCTCTTTAGTTTGTAAATGGGGGGATAGGGGGGGGGGAATAGTTTCAAATTAAATATTGGTGATCAATATAGATAACTGTATTAAAAGCGGATTTTAAATTTGTTCGTTACATTAAATACAATTACCACCATTTCCTAATAGCCCAGAGAATTGTTTTTTAATGTTTAAAAAAAATATATATCCATATTTGTGCGCCTGTAAACTTTCTAGAATTATAATATAACGTTGTTTACTTTATATATAACTTTCACTTCCATCTTTTTAACAGGAATTTTGTCCTACTTGCTTTAACATATTTTAGTTTTAGTTCTGTCGATTTCGATTAGCGATCTTTGAAATCATGATACCATTTAACACCATATCCTATCCCCTCTCGTGTTTTTATTTTTTATTTTTTGTTTGTTGCAAGGTTCACAGCAAAATGATTAAAAAAATGTTTACCTAAATACCACCCAAGATATTACTGTAGCCTACAAGAGTGCTAGAATCT